>OU612065.1:39547591-39895415 GCA_914767715.1 Membranipora membranacea
ATTGTCATCAGATTCAGTGTTCATTTGCGTCACAATGCCTCAATGTTGTTTTGATCATTCTTTATTCTGAAGGATGAGAATAAAATACCGATGCACAGATGAGATGACAATTGGCAGATAAGATAACGACCCCCACCTAAGATAGTGATCCTTAAACTACTGTATACACATCGGCATATGATGAGTTCATTATTAAGATGGTGGAGATTAAGGGGATTATTTGACCGGGAGGGTTGCATATCATGAATCTGAAGGCTTAGAGCATCGTTCTGGTTTAAGAGTGAAAGATGAGTGCTTAATTGATAATGCTGTGACTGATACTTCCACTTAAATAATGCAAGTCACCGTGAATGCTACTCTATGTCCAAATAAGGGGCCGAAGGATAAGAATAAATTAATACTAATTGACCTAGTCATCATTCTGTAATTAACTGACTGCCATCTTGGGAACGGAATGATATAATTTCTTTATCTTTCGTTGAAGATAAGAAGCTCATTCAAAAAGGCTTGATCAAGGCTGGAGCAAAGGACAAAAAAGAACAAGACACCAAAGTTCTAACACACACATTACAAAATATTCAGCCCAGCATTATAAAGGATTGAAATCAGTGAAATCGATGAAATATCTACGCGAAAGATGACCGGTAACCAGAGTTTCAATTTTCTTTAAACAACAAACTGTTTGACCCTACCGGGAAGACAACTTATTTTCATTTCTGTAGAAATTTCCAGCTTAACATAATATTATAAATTGCCTTGAGTCTCTACTACATGCATATCGTCGGGTTTGGTCAGTCCGAGAACACTGGTTGCAGGCTATTTTTTCAAGGAGCCGTACGCGCTGACCACTCAAAGCAAAGTAATCTTTAATAACTTACGGCATACAAGTTTTAACAAACAAAGATAACAAAGATGCAATCACTCTTTTAACCTACGACACTTTTCACTGATCATTCACCAGTGTCTTCCCTTCATAAGCAGAAAGTCAATACCTCTAAAAAAACATAGTTGAGTGGAGTGGCAAATTGTAAAATCATCAGGTCACAGCTTGAAATAATTATTATGTTATTGCCTTCAAAATCTTGTAACAGAGTTGTTGTGAACTTCAACAAGGCTTTGAGAAAATTGCTATTTAGAAAGTTGATTTTCGATCAAAATTGCTTCTAAGTAGTAATTTGTATTGACTCCATTTTAATCATAAATCCAGGCTTTGTTGTCAATCAAAAAGCATGGTGATATTATCAGTAGATTTCAAATCCTTGTGAAGGTTGATCACAATGAACAGATGGAATTATTACTATTGCATATCACTATATGACATTGACAAAGATAGATTCTGCAAATTTAGTTAGTACTGGAAAATTAGAACAGACATTATCCGAAACAAATCGCAATCGTATTTAAAATATAACTAGCATATGATGTTTATATCAAACAATTACATTATACTCATAAAATGTAAGTGTCAGTGGGACTGATGCGAAAATAATCAAATCAATTACAATGCAAAAATAGTATTGACTGCAGTTCTTTTGAATATGTTGTGTCATGGTGATTTATGTTATTGCCGCAAGTTAATATTCAAATAATATTTTAGCATGCCAATAATCATGGAGTAACAGCAACACCATTACAAAACAGAGGGTGGGTTGCCCTTAGAGAGGGATGCAAGTTGCCCTAGTAAACTAGTATGCATCCTAGAGGTGAGGCCATGGAAGACCTCCTAATCGTGAGCGTGCAGCAAGTTGAAAGAAACTGAAACAGGCACTAATCACCCATTGTCAGTGACAGTGACAGTGACAGTGACACTTTGATCAACGAATAACTGCAAAACAAGAAACTATATTACATATTCATTCTTGTAGGGAATAAGTTCCGAGTGTGTGAACTAGAGGTAATGAGATTATCGCAATTAAATTTTACTATCTAATGGAGAAATTAAAGACTAGTAAAGCAAGTATAAAGGTAGGAGAAAATTTTCTGCGATGTGGCTTTTGACAGCTAATGATTAGAGATCATCGAACAGCTTAACAGTCGCGGGGGGGGGGGGGCAAGTAATTGTTTTGGACTAACAAGAAACAAGTGTTACATTGTTTTCTAAATTGAGCATATTGATTGTTGGACGAGGAAATTTGATAGCTAAAAGTTCTGTTTTATGCTATCAGTGCCTGTCTAGTTCATGGTGTCGATCGTTTGATTAAATGAGGTTTGATTACACAGAGCAATAATATCCTATTCCTGCTGTTTTGCTTTGTTCATCGGATGGGAGACCTTTCATTCTAATTGGAAACTTAGCAACAGACAGCAGCAGTTTTCCTTTACTCTTATAGAGATTTTTTTATTGATCATAAATTAAAATAAGGAAAGAAACCATCCCTCATCAAACACTGTCTGATTAAGAAAGTCAAGGACAATGGACCAAAAATTCACACACTATTAAAAGACACTCACACGTCAATAAATTTTTGCCTTGTAACTGTTTTTGATTATTTTGGCATTAATCCCCGGTTGTTTAATGGTGTCAGCTTTGTGCTTATGAATCCAAACCACAGAGCCAAACTTTGTCATTTAAAAGCACCAAACCAGTCCAAACCAAAGCCAATTTTAAAAGAGTGTTGTCTGATATACTCCTAATGTAAATAAAAATGGATAGAAAATGAGGCGTAGCAACACCAAAATTAAAGTTAGACAATGCAAGCATCATCCAGATATAGGGTCAGCAGACTCGTCCTGTTGGGGTAGACTTTTTGAATGTGTATTTGTTTCTTCAAAAAATTTGTCCTCCTTGATAAAATATTACAAAAATTTCCTTCTGGTAACTTCAGTTATTACTTGCTTATTAGTTATTATTCGCTCCTCCGTTATATCAGCATTAAACAGAGTGAGGCGAAATAGTTAGAACAATATGTAGGGGTTGCTAGTTCTGTCTACTCTCCTTCCTCACTTGTCCAAATTAGAGAAAAATACCAACCAATATACGATGTTTACATTTTCCGAATGATTTGGAAAAGATATTATAAGGTAATAAAGATATCGGGCGGTAATTAGAACATAGAAATGGAGAAGACTGGGAGATGATAGGAGAGAGCGCCAGCAATTGTACTTATATCACCAAAATGCACCTAGGCCTTGACAAAGATCTAAGTGTATCAAAGTCTCATTGAAAGCAGCAATATATATACTGTTATATACTTTATTATTATCACCAACCAATGTATCATGACAAATAAGGTTGTGTGAAAAGGAAGGAATGAAATTAAATGTTTCTTTTTATTCTTTTAATTCTTTTAATGCTAACAAGCAATAATTGGATATTTTTTTCACATTCTCTGTTTTAGTATTATAAATGTTTCGCAGGTTTGAGTGGTCGACCGAAACTGCCACTCAAAAGAAAACAAGTATGATTTGCAGCTGTGCTTTCTGGAAACAAAGCCATACATGAATACGAGTTCTATTTGGGCAAGCAATTGAATACCCAACAATGCATCATCTGCAATTCCAGTATAGTTCCAGGGCTCTCAACCACTCAGATTTGGCTCAAGTTACCCATGATTTTGGGTTCACCTAAACATACCTCACATCATCTCGTGATATAGCCTGCTACCTCACACCATCTCGTGATATAGCCTGCTACCTCACACCATCTCGTGATATAGCCTGCTACCTCAGACCTCTTGTTATATAGCCTGCTTCCTCACACCTTTTGTGATATAGCCTGCTTGCTGACACCATCTCGTGATATAGCCTGCTACCTCTCACCTCTTGTGATATAGCCTGCTACCTCACACCACTTGTGATATAGCCTGCTTCCTCACACCTCTTGCGATATAGCCTGCTTCCTCACACCTCTTGCGATATAGCTTGCTACCTCACACCATCTCGTGATATAGGCTGCTACCTCACACCTCTTGTGATATAGCCTGCTACCTCACACCACTTGTGATATAGCTTGCTACCTCACACCTCTTGCGATATAGCCTGCTACCTCACACCTCTTGTGATATAGCCTGCTTCCTCACACCTCTTGTGATATAGCCTGCTTGCTGACACCATCTCGTGATATAGCCTGCTACCTCTCACCTCTTGTGATATAGCCTGCTACCTCACACCACTTGTGATATGGCCTGCTTCCTCACACCTCTTGCGATATAGCTTGCTACCTCACACCTCTTGTGATATAGCCTGCTTCCTCACACCATCTCGTGATATAGCCTGCTACCTCACACCTCTTGTGATATAGCCTGTTCCTCACACCTCTTGTGATATAGCCTGCTACCTCACACCATCTCGTGATATAGCCTGCTACCTCACACCTCTTGTGATATATAGCCTGCCACCTCACACCTCTTGCGATATAGCCTGCTACCTCACACCACTTGTGATATAGCTTGCTACCTCACACCATCTCGTGATATAGCCTGCCACCTCACACCTCTTGCGATATAGCCTGCTACCTCACACCACTTGTGATATAGCTTGCTACCTCACACCTCTCGTGATATAGCCTGCTACCTCACACCTCTCGTGATATAGCCTGCTACCTCACACGTCTTGTGATATAGCCCGCTACCTCACACCTCTTGTGATATAGCCTGCTACCTCACACCATCTCGTGATATAGCCTGCCACCTCACACCTCTTGCGATATAGCCTGCTACCTCACACCACTTGTGATATAGCTTGCTACCTCACACCTCTCGTGATATAGCCTGCTACCTCACACCTCTCGTGATATAGCCTGCTACCTCACACGTCTTGTGATATAGCCCGCTACCTCACACCTCTTGTGATATAGCCTGTTACCTCACACCATCTCGTGATATAGCCTGCCACCTCACACCTCTTGCGATATAGCCTGCTACCTCACACCACTTGTGATATAGCTTGCTACCTCACACCTCTCGTGATATAGCCTGCTTCCTCACACCTCTTGTGATATAGCCTGCTACCTCACACGTCTTGGTTGGTTGGTTGGTTTATTTTGTCACAAACCTTAGGTATGCTGCGAGATTGAGTGTTTATACTGTTACATGAGTAGGGAATACCAAAAAGAAACATAAACAAAATGAGTAAAGTAAAGTCTGACTTCTAGTGGATTAAAAAATATCTTGCAATATCAAAATCAAGTGTCTGAGGAATGAGTCTTTACCCCAGGCAGTTCTGTATTTAAGGCTGCGATATCTGCCTGAGGGGAGTTTCTCAAGAAAATTGTTTAAAAAATGTTCGTCATCATGTATTATCTGCAGGGCCAGGTTCTTTGTACGTTTTGATATTACTGAATCTAGGTCCCCAATATCAAGACCTAGTCTGTCGCCTTGCTTAAAAAACTTTCTCAGAGCTTTCTTGTCTCGTGAATAAATACTAGTGATTAAAAATAGGTAGGCAGTAGGTTAGAATGGATACAATAAAACTTTTAAATAACATGCAGGCTAAAGGCTTTGTACTCTGATAATTAAACGTTCTGATGACAAACATTCTCTGATTTGCTTTGGATACAACATTATTGACATGATCTTCGAAACGTAATTTGTTATCAAAGAGAACTCCCAAATATTTAACATTGTCACAAAAATCTATTTTTACACCATTTAATTCGAGAGTAGGACTGTCAGGTTTATCTCTCTTAGTGGAGAAAAGCATCTCTTGGGTTTTAGAAGGATTAAGTAATATATATATTCCATGTTTATTCTGGAGAAGAATAAGTCCTTAGGACTTGTACCCAGAAAACAGAAAAATTGATAAAAATATGGTGTAGAATTAAAAAGACATGTAACTAAAAATCAAGAACAACGACAGGTAAAATTACAACGTACACGCAGGCATTAATTAGCAGTAAAACATTACACAAGTTGATACACAATAGCTAGGAAAAGAAAAGTTAGAACAATGTAGCAGTAGGCTAAAATGAAATGATAAGAACTGACTCATTAATTGAGAAGTTTGAGGACGTGGCTCCGAGTGGCATTTTTGAATGTAGCAAGGGATTGACTCAGCTTAACATGATTGGGTAATTCGTTAAACTTCTGAGCACCGAAATTAGCTAAAGCAAATCTAAAATTTTCCTTGGATAGTCTAAACCCAGAACTTTTAGCAAGCCGAGTTTCACTAGTTAATTTCTCGGGGAGCAGATTGGTATCAATTATTGGGACTAAACTATTAACAATTTTATAAAACGTCAGCAGATACAAATATTCGAAACGCAAAGTTAAAACAGGGATGTTGTAGGTCTTTCGAGTATTATCTTTAGAACTGTTATAGTCTATAATTTTCAAACATCTATTCTCAATTTTTAAAAATTCTTTTTTGACATAGTCGTTTGTGGTAAATAAAACAGGAGAGCTGTATTCCAGATTAGAACGTATAAGTCCAATTTACCAAAGCTTAGCTAATTTAGGTGTCAGGAATTTTCTATTACGTTGAAAGTTGGTGACTATTGGATAAAGTTTTTGTTTAATTTTACTGGTATGATATTTAAAATTTAATTTGTTATCAAGAATCACACCTAAGTACATAATTTTGTCAGATTGTTTGAAAATGAGATTATTAAATTTAAGTTCCGGAGGTTTGATGTTACGTTTATTAGAAATGGTCATGACATCCGTTTTACCGCTGTTTAGAACAAGGCAATTTTCACTGTACCAACTGGATGCTTGATGAATGCTTTTTTCCATAAGTTTTGTGGAAATGTCTGGGTTTTCCCCACTGGTGACTAGTAGGCAGTCATCAGCATATAGATAACAATTTTTGAGCTCCATCAGATCGTTAATAAACATGATAAACAGGAGTGGTCCAAGTACAGACCCCTGCGGCACGCCAGTTATAACTCGACTGCATTCAGATACACAACCATTAACTTTCATGGCCTGCTCTCGACTTGAAAGATAATTTTTAATTAAATTTGATGCATTAGAGTGGAAATTGAATTTCGTTAACAGTTTACTGGCAAGGATCTTATGGTTTACGCAATCAAAAGCTTTACGGATATCAAGTGCAGAAACTGTGACAAATTTTGACTCGTGCTTTGACAGCAGGGAACGAAATTTGTTGACTAGTTGAGTTAAAATTTGATCAGTGGATGTTCCATTTCTGAAACCAAATTGGCGAGAGGCTATTAGATCATTAATTTCCAGGTAATCACGAATTTGGTAATTTATTATCTTTTCTAGGACTTTACTTAATATTGGCAATAGCGAAATTGGTCTATAATTATTTGGCAAACTTTTCTTGCCACTTTTGAAAATTGGAATTACTAAGGCTTTTTTCCACACATCTGGAAACTCTTGACATTTAAGGCTCAGATTAACAATATGTGTCAATGGATTCAGAATCAAAGGCTCTAGGATTTTATAAATAAAGGCAGGGATCTGATTTAATCCCCCAGTTTTACGTGATTTCAATGTGTGCAGATATTTAGACACCTCACTCGATGTAATTTCTTGACAAGCAAATTTTAGGAAACTGAAAGCTTTATCATTATCAAAGCCTGAGTAACTTTTATTGGACAATAGTTTAGCCTCTTCATTGAGATTGGCACCAATGCTAGAAAAATACCTATTTAGACATTCAGCGATCACTGGGCTTTCAGAAGTGTTGCAATTTTCAGATTCAATTTCTTGAATGACATTATTGCCTTGATAATTTTTACCTTGGAAAATTTTGATTTTTTGCCATTGGTCTAATGTTTTATCATTAAGAACTGCTCTCATTGCTTGCTTTTTGGCATCTCTTACTGCATTTGTTGCCTTGTTACGGATCAAACGATAATGCTCCCAGGCAGTAGAATTTTTATCAAATCCCGTCTCAACAAACTTTTGAAATGCATCTTTTTTAAGGCTTGTTAGTTTAGATGCCACTGGACACTTCCAACAAAGATTGTTTTTTTGCTTTAAGCGTTGGGTTTTAAATGGTGCAAACTGCTCCACCAATAATTCTATTTTTGATTCTAAAATATCTGCTGCTTCGTGAACACAGTGAACATTCTCTACAATATTAAAATCGAGAGATTTCGCACTATTAAAAAACTCAAGATCATCAAAATTTCTGAAATCTCGCTTAGTGACATAAGAAAAGCCGGCCTTAGGCCTTTTTAGATTAACTTTCATTTGAATTGCAAAATGATCACTAATATCACTTTTTATAACCTTGTGTTCAGGTACTAAATTTTGAACATTTGAGAAAAGTAAGTCGATCGTAGTATTGGAATCTTTAAAACATCTAGTATACTCTCTAACGAGCTGTTCATATTGATGAAGTCTCATAAGGGTTTCAAGATTTTCTTTCGCTTGTGAATTACAGTTGGCTTTCGTAAATTGTGAGCATCCAATAGCTTTTCAAAATTACAGGAAACATCGGTGCTTGCAACACAAGGTGGATTGTAAACAAGGACCAAACAAAATCTAGACTCAGCAATAACAATTTCGATACATAGAACTTCGGTCCCACCATGTGAAGTCAAATCAACTTTTTCAAATTTTATGTTTTGTTTAACATAAACAGCCAGCCCGCCACCACGTGAAGTCAAACCCCTATCCTTACGAATCAATACATAACCAGGTAGTTGAAAATTGTTGTCATAATGAGAGCCATTAAACCAAGTTTCCGAAAAACAGATTATGTCATTATTGACCAAATCAGGAGTTAGTCTGAACTCATCAAAATGTTTAGGCAAAGATCTTATATTTAGATGGACAATACTTAACATTCAGAATGATACGACCATCTGGTAACAAGCTCATAGAAGTTTTGACCTAGCCGGATGGTCAAAACTTCTATGAGCTTGTTACCAGATGGTCGCATCATTCTGAATGTTAAGTATTGTCCATCTAAATATAAGATCTTTGCCTAAACATTTTGATGAGTTCAGACTAACTAATAAGTCGAGTTCTTTGCATAGACCAGAGATTCTATTGATCTCATTAAAATAATTAGAAAAGTCATTATTATCAGAGATGCAACCAACAATACAAGTGTCATCAGCATATTTTAAAATAGTTATATTGCTCTGTTCTGACCTAATCCTATTTGTATACACTGAGAATAATTGAGGACTGAGGACAGAACCCTGGGGTGTTCCTGTGTTGGTGGTGATTGATGTTGAGAGAATATTGTTTACTATTGTTCTTTGTGTTCTGCCTGTCAGGAAACTCGACACCCAGTTTGTAACTCTGGAGTCTAGATGTTGCAGTTCTGTGAGGAGATTACTGACACTGATGGTGTTAAATGCAGACGAGAAGTCGAGAAATAGGCATCTTGCATAGTTGGCAGCTTGAAGGTCTATGTAACTAGTTATTGTGGTAATAAGGCATAACACTGCATCCTGGGTTGATCTTTTAGCTCGGTAGGCAAATTGGTGATTGTCGAGAGGAGTGTTTTTAACTATATAGCTTTTCAGCATACATTCCGTTGTTTTACATAAGCAGCTTGTCAGGGCTATTGATCGGAAGTGTTTAAGTTGATTTGGTTTGTCAGTTTTTGGCAGTGGTTTGATGATGGCCGATTTCCATATATTAGGAGTTGTTTGAGAGTCTAGAGAGAAGTTGAATATATCCGTAATTACAGGCGCTAGTTGGTCAGCACAGAGTTTTAATGCTCTTGGTATCAGACCATCAGGTCCAGCACCCTTTCTAGAGTTGAGGCGTTTGAGTTGTATCAGAACTGATTTTTCATCTATTATGCAGGGAGGAGCAGTTAGGTTTTTGTAAGCAGGTTGTGGTGGCTGAGTGTCTTGTTTCTCAAATCTGGCAAAGAAGTTGTTGAGTTCTTCGGGTTGGAAGTTAATATCTGGTTGTGACTTGGAGTTGCTGGTTGGAAGTCGGCTAATTTTTTTAATGTCTTTCCAAGCGTTTGCAGGATCACTGGCTAAATGTTGTTGGATTTTTAGGGAATTTTCTTCTCTGGCTTTTTTATTTTCTTTTGAGACTTGCTTTTTGAGTTTATGGCAGAGTTTTTTATTTCCATTTTTGTGGGCATCATGTTTCTCAACTATCATATCCAGAATGCGCTTTGTAATCCACGGCTTTTTGTTGGCATATTTTTTAACTTCCTTTGGTGGTATGCATAGGTCTGTGCAGAAATTAATGTAGTCAGTTATCGTTTCAGCCTGCTGGTTGATGTTGTCATTGGCATCTGTGAGATTGTCCCAAAGTGTGGTATCTAAGCATGCTTGAAGATTATCGACATTACTGTCGGAGAATGTTCTGCGAGTTGTAAACGTAGGTTTTAATTTAGACAAAGGTTTATAGGATGGCACGAGATGCATAATGTAATGGTCAGAGCTGCCCAGATGGGCTAATTGATGACATTGACTGTAGGCACCCTTGATCCTTGTATAGCATTTGTCGAGTGTCTTGGTTCCTCTGGTCGGTTTGGTAACAGTTTGATAATATCCATTTAGTCGAGATTTAAGCTGGTTGAAATCTCCCATTACAAG
This sequence comes from Membranipora membranacea, assembly GCA_914767715.1. Classification (NCBI taxonomy): domain Eukaryota; kingdom Metazoa; phylum Bryozoa; class Gymnolaemata; order Cheilostomatida; family Membraniporidae; genus Membranipora; species Membranipora membranacea. The sequence continues at coordinate 39,558,021 of OU612065.1, forward strand.
AATACAAGAATTAGGGTATTTCCTTTCAAGTTGATTAACATGTGATGTGATGCATTTAGCAGTGTTTGTTGCGTCTTGTTTAAGTCGAGAATTTTCAGTGAATGGGGCATAGCACGATACAGATATGATGGAAGTGAACTCACAAGGTAGCCAGTGTGGACGAGATTTGACAGTTAGTAATTCACAGTTTTTATCAGTGTAGTTGTGGATAATTTGATTGTTTGTGGACCACTTTCTATCGATGTAAACCAAAATGCCACCCCCTTGAGTTTTACCACTTTCTTCTAGAGTTTTGTCATTACGGAATTGATCGTATCCATCTAGTTCAGTACGGTCCTTGGTGATATCCGGTTTTAACCAAGATTCAGTGACACATATTAGTTGAGATTGGTTCTGCAGTCGTTTAGAATATAATAATCCATGGAGTTCATGTGATATAGCCTGCTACCTCACTGGGTGCAAAAGAGTCACAGAGGTTCTAGAACAAGCTAATTGTTTACTTTTTGCCAAAATTATATTATCACGCAAAATAAATAAATGCTACATTTCACCTGTATCCTAATTGATTGTTCAAGTTCTTATTTCAGGTTAAAAATTCTTTTCTACTCACCTAATACATGTGGTCTATGCCACTCAGCAGCTGACTCCCTTTATACAATGGGAGAATAAAAAAATGGCTATCTCTCAAGCATAATCGACATATGTTCTGTAAAACTGTATAACCACATTTTTTTAGGAAATCATGGCCGGTTATGGCTGTACCCTGTTTATGTATGGTGATGGATACATAAAGTCTAAGCGTCTGGAGTCATGGGCTAATGGTGTACATACTTACTTTCCTGCCTCTTATGAGCCTGTAGACCTATGTGCTGATATACCTGAGGTATGGTGCTGAATGATAATAATATGCAATTTCTATTAAGTAAAAAATTATCAAATAGTATAATAAATAGAGTTATTATATGTTGGTGCCACTAAGTAGTGCCTTAATCTTGTTTCTTCAAGCCAATTGAATCACTAAGAACATCGCTGAGAAACCAGTCCCACTGAAGCTCACACAAGGTTAAACTATGAAGGAGAGACTGTAACTGTAACAGGACACATCTTGTTTTGTAGAAATAGAGATATGAATGTGTTAGTCTGTTTGTTTCAGGGTAAATGCTTTGACATAACTACACTGGACTCTGTGAAGGTAAATGTCTGTGGCAGAGCAGGAAGGTGTAAAGAGTTAAATACATCTAATTATTACTGTGAGGTGTGCCCTGGAGGGCTCATCCACTGGTTTAAGAACAAATCATAAAGGTGCTTTTTGTATGTCATATGTTCAGAAATTTGTTGATTTCATGACAAAATAATAGAAATCACCTAGAAATCCCTGCTCTGTGTATTTGCTTTGTCATTCATGTGTATAAAGTTTCCAACGAACTTTAGATTAGTGTCTTGGTCGTAAACAGCATATTAGGCACAACGGGGAAGTGAATTGGAGAAATAATATCTGTTATTTGTCACTTTATTTATCTTGTCTATGATCCCGTGAAACCTGTGAATGTTAAAAAATTACCATTCATAAGTACATAAAGAAAATAGATATACAACTTCGAAATTAAAAGATTTAACTGCCAGTACAGTATTGTAAAATTAATATGAATCATTATCCAACTTAGGTTAGGAGTCATGTAAATCTCTCTCATATGTGTAATTCTGTTTGATATTAATTAATAATAGGAAAATGAGGAAAAAATTACATTAGAATAATCAGTAAAAACATACCTTGACAGTCTCTTGACCAAGCTTTAATTTATCTTTACTTATTCCTTACTTGTTTCTAAGTATATCGCTGTATAACTTAGTCTTTGCGAGTGGTTTGCATAGAGTAATAAAGTTTAGCAACAACATTGCCCACTGTCTCAACACAAACTGTCTCAACACAAACTGTTTGCCCGTTATACCATACATTTTCAATTTTTTCAGAAGAATAAAAACTAATTCTTCTGAAAAAATTGACAATGTATGGTATAACGGGCAAACTGCACTCTCTCATAAAATCTTTCCTAACAGATAGGACACAATTTGTAGCTATACAACAAAGTGCAAAAAGTTCAAAAATTCTTCCAATAGACATTGGTGTCCCCCAAGGCTCAATTCTGGCACCAAGTTTATTCCTCATATACGTCAATGATCTTTTATCCTACACATTACATTCCAAGGCATTTGCCTACGCTGATGATACAGTTTTCGTATCAAAATCTGACAACTTTGATACACTTAATGATTTATGTGATACTGATCTTCACTTGATAGAAAGTTGGTGTAGGAATAATAGGATGTTGATAAACATAAAAAAATCTCACTATATGCTTGTACAACCCTCTCATAGTGCCACATCTCTAGATTTAGATCTAAAAATTAACCATAAAAGACTAAACCGAAATGCCAATACCAAACTCCTTGGTTTTACTTTGAATGACTCATTGACATGGGACGATTAAGTAGACCAGATTTGCATCAAAATAAACAAAAGTTTGGCATTATTTCAGAAATGCAGGGCATTCCTAGATAGTAAATCATCTCGTAACTTTTATTTCCAGTATGTCTTTTGTCATATGATATATGACATCCGCATATATGGCAACCTATCACCACAATATATTCTTGAAAGAATATACTTGCTCCAAAAGAGGGCTTTCCGCCTAATAGCAAATGTCAACCACATACCATATCATCTAATACATACAAGAGATTTACATACATCTCTTGGTCTGATTCCTTTTCCTCTCCTTGCTGGTCATTTCACCTGTACTTTTGGTTTTCAAATTTTGCATTTGATTGCACCTGACTTTCTTTTGGAAGGCTTTATTCAAGCTAGCTCTAAAACCTTTTTTAGAGACAGATACCTATTACATTATCACACTGATCAATTAAGACAAAAAATCACTACAACCTTTAACTCATTACCAATTCAGATACGCTCAGCAACCAAACTTACTTATTTTAAACAACAACTATCAAAGCACTTTATATCCTATTAATTCTTGTTACTTGAGTTTTTTTTCTTTTTCTCTCCGCTTAAGTTTTTTCTTTTTTGTTCTGTCACTGCATGAAAAACATTCCTAAAGATGATGTAGAATGACAATAAAAGTATATGTATATATAAACTGAAGGTGTCAAAATCTCCCCATGACAAAAGTCACCCCGATGAAATCACAACAAAACCCAAGCTGGCGCACCCATGTCTGATTCAGAATAAAACCATCCCTTTGTAACGGGTTGCCACCAAGGCAGTGCAGAGGAAGACATCAAGAGGCTTTTGGCTAAGCTGTATAAACAGAAATTGATTGCACACAATTGAATCATCTTCGCTAATAAAAACAAAACATACTGGATATAATGTTATCAGCTTGCTGTTGACCAATTTTAATTTGTATATCTACACTCATTAATTTGTTTTCAAGGAAACCACGCACAATAACAGATTTTTCTTACAAAATGTTCACATGGCTATAAATCTAGGAATAATACTACTGCTAGATGATGCTTACCTAATTAAATTTAGCTTGCAGAAAACAAATTATTACATCGTGCACGCTGGAGGTCAAACCAGTTAATCAACCAACCAACCAGCCAACCAAGAATAATCGTAGTTGTTATGTCATGAAAATTAACTTCTAACAACACTGTGACTTAACTGATATGGAAGTAAGAATGTGTAATGTTAAAAGAAAAATTCAGTTAGACAGCATATTAGCGAAGAGATGCAGCCTTTGTATCATATGTAACACTTTGCAAATCTTAAGTCATCAAAGGGTATTTGTTGTAAGCACAAAACAAGTAAAATCTGAAAACAAGACGACATATATGATCTATGTTCCTTTGTATTGTTCATGTTGTTCATGTTGTTCATGTTGTATTATTGTTCATATTGTTCATGTTCATATTGTTGTATTGTTCATGTACAACAGCAGACAGAGCACATAAAGTGTGGAGATTCACGACACGGCACAGAGAACATTACTATGAGTGGTAGGATCCAAATATCATGTACAGCGTTTATTAGAAATTCATAGCATCTACACAAAATATGATGATAATATTTAGAAATGTATCTATTTTTATAGTATAGTATATGTACATAAAGGGCACAGCTATGAAGAACAGTGCAACAAGTGTAAATACATGTAAATTCTGACCCGACAAGGGCAGGAGAACAGTTTTAGATCTCAGCCCTAATATTTACACTGAAACTTTGAACACTTCTTCTGCGACAGAACTCATGCCAGCTTCTTTTAAAGCAGCCACCATAGCGCCAACAGTAGCTTTCTTGTTCGCCATTTCCTGTGAACACAGACAAGTAACATCCAGCTTTTCATATTATTCTAATCAGAGTCATAACAACGGTGACGGTGAGTAATCTGATCCAGTGTAATAAAAAAGAGAGTAGATAACTCGAATAACTAAGGAATAACAATGGGTCATGGGGAAAATCTCAAAGGTTATGAAGTAGCGTGGCTGTGTGACAGATTATTTATTTATTTGTTTAAAGAGGTTTTCTAGGTGAAAGGTGAAAGCACATAAACCTACCTTCCACACAGTGAGCATGTTTGTAGCTTGTAGTATCGGAGTTTCCTTCTCTTTGAAATACTGAAGGTCATCCGGGTCAAGGTCGGAGAATTTAGAAGCCAGCACTTCCCACTTATCCTTGACAAGTTCAGCTATAGAGTTGATATGATCTCCAGAGACTGAGGACTCACTCAGAGAAGTTTGTGAGGTGGACACATCCATCTCATCCCCAACTGTAAGGTAAAAACCACAGGCTAAGTTATTATGTGAAAACTCAGAAAGGTGTTCTGAAGCTCCCTTTCGTTAATCTAAGAACATAAACCATGTTTTGAACATATGCACACTTTGTTAAATTACCTTCGATGAAAAAAAACAAGAACAGTTTTGGACTCGAGAGAAAGCAAAATGATTGATTGCATTTACCAATATTAGACTCAGGGGTTGCTTCATCTTCAATGGGCTCTGGGTCTCCAGCCTCGGTGTCAACACTGGCAGTTGGTTGGTCCTCAGGCTCCTCCTCGATTTCCTCCTCTTCCTGGTTCTGACCTGTTTGTACAACTACATCATCTTCTACTGGCTGTGAGCTGTCTGCTGATGGCTGAAACACAATCACACAAGTCAGTATTATAATATAATACACTATTTTAGACAATATCATCCTGGACATTACCACATAAGTTGGGTAATCAGGTAGTGGGTATATTGTTTCTTTTCATTTCTTTCTTACTCTACATAAGATGACTCCTTTAGATGGAATGAGTATTTACGCCACAGACATTCACTCAAACTTATATCTCAGCACCCGAGTCAACCTGACTGCATTCCAAGCAATGGGGGTTTGAGTTTCGACCCGAGTCTTGGTTTTTCTCTCATAATCTCTCAGTGTATTATTGAGGGCATCTCTAACCAGATCTCTAACCACACAGCCATACCTGCCTCCTGTCTTATGTATAAATGATCAATTGGGTTTGGTGTGATGAAACATTGGTGACTTATATATATATATACTTTGCATGAACAATGTGCTATTCTTGTTCCTGCACTTGTTATCGCCTTAAACTTATCTGTAAATCGAAATGATGAGTGGACGAAGACCATTACTCTATCAAACCGCCTAAATCCGCCGCATGTTTTTTCCTCTAAAACATTACCAATCTAGAGTCTAAGACTTTTTGATATATTTATTTATCTTTCAATCTAAGGTGAGTCCCTAACCCTCGTCTCATTCCATTACGCATTCCAACATGGCCACTCACCGCCACTTCTTTAGCTAACTTTCTCATTATGTCTTCCAAGTAGTCCGGTATTTTTCTAGCAGGAGTCTGAGTTTGTTCGAACAGATGTCGGCTTTTCTGGGATAAAAGTCTCAAAGCCCGCCACTGCCATCCCGGCTTAATAACATCTCTGTAAACATTAGAACAACGTTTACATATCACACTTTAATCAAAACTTTGTTATAACTTTTATTTATCATATTATACCATAGACCAGCTTGTACCTTTATTTAATTCTGAAACAGATCTTCAAGTTAGCATAGTCCAATAGACAGTTTTCTGAGCACTTATTTAAGCCTCTTTTCGGAGTTGTCTTGATTCATCATCAGCATCATAGAAAACCCTGAGGGACAAAATTCATGAAAAATTCCTAAAAATTTGTCTGCACAACAGGCAGAAATTGATATAAATGACTATCTGAATACCAAAATTATTTCGCAAACTATGTCCCTATGAGTTTTCTATGGTGCAGATTCTGAATCAAAAGTCATTTTTATCCTATTATAAGCGGTTTTCAAGATAACCATCTTTTTGACTCCTTTTTCCTATGCGGCTTGGGTCAAGAGTACCAAATTGGAGAGAGCACAACTCTGAATAGAGTCTCAAATTAGAGCTCAGAAAACTGTCTTTATCAAGAAAAAGTCTATCTAACATCATAACAACTACATACCTAGCTCCTCCAAATGCTGTCAATAGGCTAAAGAACCTCTGCATACACTTTAGGCCAGAGATCAGAAATGTCCTTACATTACCCATTCTCTTATACTTTTATCTTTCTAGCATGCAGCAGAATGAATTTCCCGACCTAAATAGGTACACCTACAGTTCACTCAGTTGTATTTATCAAATCATCGGGGTATGTCTAGTTAACACATCATAGTAAGCACAACAATGACCTACTTGTAGGTGTCTTCGATCTGATTGGCCGGATCTGCAGCCATCATAGCATCTTCAAAGTAAGAATCTAAAGCAGGTACAAACTGTCGGCTTTCTGATCTGTAAAAGTATGACATGATGTAATATACCGTATACTACAAATAACAGCTATTATTGGGTTGTCAACAGGAAAAAATGATTGAAGCAGTTATATGAATTTGCAGGGCCTGAGTGTTTGAGCTGTTGTGTTAGGGGCATCGCCAACGGCTCCCCAATCAAAAATACTTGGCACCCATGCTAACAGCCCTGAGGAAACTGCTTTATTCTGGTAATAGAAGATTTTTGATAAGGTTGATATTAGTATCCACTGTTCAGCCACAATCATCAACAAATTACACAGATGACACTTCCCCCCCCCCCCCAACTTTTGCCATAACTTTTTGGCACGTTATGGAAAACAAAGTCAGGAATATTATAACACAATAAAATCTGACAATTTCTGTTCTGAAGACAGGAGGCAGGTATGGCTGAGTGGTTAGAGGCCTCATCCTCAATAATACACTACGATCACAAGACAAAAACCCAGAGTTAGATCGAAACCTGAGCATCATGTCTCCTTTTGTTTTGTTTTCTTTTCAAAGCTCAATGCTTCACAATTTTTTGCCAATCATATTATATTCCAGGTAAAATGACCTGTAAATTCCTCTACAAAGTAAAAGGCGTATTTAGTATGCTCAAGATGACCTAAAAATAAGTTGATTACACTTCTTGTATAGTTACCTGATAATCTCCTCGTTGTCTGCATGTTGGTTCCAGAGGTTGTTTAGCTCGGTGTTCCCCAGATTAATTGTTTTAGGATCTGTGATATTAAGATCATCAATCATTGACCTCTTACGAACTCTAAAACATGATAAGAGGGCATAGCATGCAATACATGATCACCTGTATATTAGACAGCGAGCCAAATGTGGCTCAGGTCACCTCAGCTAGGTGCATGGATTTATTGCGATCACCGACGATAAATACCAAAAGATTCAGTGTATACACTGGTACAGTAAAAAAGTGACGGTACACAAACGCACACAAAATATGTGGTAAAAAGAAGTAGATCTCTGCCAATAGAAAAAAAGTTGGTTTGTCCAAAAGTAGATCACTAGTAATGCCGGGTGTTCAATTAGAAATAGCAACTGGTTGGTTTCAGGTTTCAGACTGTCATATTTTAAATCACAGGGACATGTACATACGATTACTTACATGATTCGAGTTCTTGGCTGGTTAGTTGCTGGTTTTTTCACATAACTCGGACACTGTGAGTTTTTCCAGTCATTCCACGAATGCTCCAATATTAGTACTTTCTGAAATCAGCCATAGCAAAGCATAACATGAGGACCTCTGGTGGTAAAACAGGGGAATTTGTAAACGACTAGTTAGAGTCTGGTTGACCAGTTTTAGTCTGAATGGCTAGCTAGTTTGAGTCTGGATGGCCAGTTTGAGTCTGGATGGCCAGTTTGAGTCTGGATGGCCAGTTTGAGTCTGGATGGCCAGTTTGAGTCTGGATGGCCAGCTTCAGTGTGGAAGCAATGTTATATGAGTGATATTTGATCACCAAACTTAATCAAAGAGGTGTTATATATCCTTTTAGGCAGTACATGATGAGAATGTCAATCTTACGTTTACTTTACATTACTATATGAATTATTACCTAGCAGCTCTCAGATATTACCAAATAAAATAACATCATGTTAATCATATTAATAATAAAATGTAGATCTTGACCAGAAAATATTTTCGTTTCCATAAATTTGACTGTGAAACAACATTTTGCCTTGTCTGAGCCCCAGACTTTTCCCCCGTCCGACGCCCCCCTGGCGACGGTAAAGTCTGAGAACAATGCAGGATTTTGCTGGAGTTGTCTGCTCTTAGATAGTATAAGTTCTGCGATATCTACTGAATTCTGTTCATGCCACCAACTATATTGCTCCAGGTATGAGAGTTTTCCAGTCAGACTCTGGGAAAAGTAGCCTCATGTTTGGGCAATACCCATGAGCAGAGATATTCACTGCTAAGTAGTGAATAAAAATCTCAGCCAGAATCCCTTTCATTTTGAATAAGGGCGGTCATTCATGACATTGACAAAAGGTCATACAATGTTTTATTGGACCCTAGGCTCTATGAAGTAAGACTAATGCGGAACTAATGAAAGGAAAAATCCAAGCAAATCCTGCAAAGTGCATAGACTATATTTTGCCTCTCTATTGGAAACAGAGGCCTGACTACTTGATGCACGACATGGTCGTATATACACATGCTTGATCAGTGAATAAAGTTGATAAATAAAAATAAATAATAGAATAAATTCAGAAAAGGTGTAACTGTAGGTGGAGATGATCTTACCTTGACAGTCTGAAGGAATAGATCACCTTCTGGTGGAGTCTGAGAGATAAGCTCTAATACTAAATCTGAGCACTTCTTTATCCAAGCCTTCTGGTCGTCTGTTAGAGTATACTGTGCACTATATACAAAAGTACATATTAGATGCGTCAAAAAATGAAGTATGATGATAATTTAGGAAATCATCCATGGGTTCAATGCCAGCCTTCTAGATTAGCCAGGACAAAAATTATATGATTCATTAATGATTGTTTTCATATTTCTATGGTCTCATAGTGAAATACTATGGAATTGTCACGATCCTATCAATTTACGGACATCAAACATCAATATCTAATGTGCTGACGACAACCAGTTAACTTCTGGGTACAACATTTATTTGCTATTCATAAAGATCTAATGATTAACTGATATTTCATCCAAACATTTCAGGCTGACAACATGTATCAAGGGCCTACCTCGGCCTGAACTTTACTGCTGATGTCAGATACTGAAAGAGAATGAGAAACTGCACCAGGACGTAACGTCTGAAATTTCCATCACTCAGTTGTAGATTGAATAACTAGAATCAAAAACAGAAACAAATCAAGCGTATGTATAACATATATAAACTCATTATATTAGCACAGTAATTTGTTTCCAATCTAGAGGTCTTCACAGAGGTTATGTGTGGGGCACATATTCAATGACCTTGAGCCGAGTCCGCTGATAGGAGTAGCTTGAGTAGTGTTACACCATTAAGACTACTTTGATATAAACCAAATAATCTAAGCTGTCATCCCATCATAGCCGTCATACTAAATTTGTCTCATATTGGGTAAATAGTACGATAAGTTGAGACAATAAGATAGGACTACCATACAGACAATACGTGGACCACTTCACAGTTGTTTTCACTACTGACTTTACTATCACATGATAGACAACTTCAAGTACTGTCCAACAATGATAACGCTGCGCTTGATACGAAGTTACGACTCAATAAAATCAACTTATTTTCACAGCGCTGACAGGAGGCAGGTATGACTTAGTGGATAGAGGCATCATCCTCAATAATAAACTACGAACATAAGACAAAGATCCAGAGTCGGATCGAAACCCCAGCGTCCTGTCTCCTTGTGTTTTCTTTCTACCTTTTCACTTGTGAGATATTTTGCAAAGAACTTCTGTTGGTCCTTGACACTGCGGACGGCTTTTAGCTTCTGTCTGTTTCTCTGACTTTTAGCATCATCTAATTTGAGACTTTGGAAGGTGGCCAACACAGAATCTGCATACTAACAAAAAGATGACAGGAAAATATGATGAAAAAAAAACAATTTTAAGTGAAATATGTCTATGAACCTAAAGTTAATGTTCTGTTAAAGCTTCACAACAGGATGTGCCCCTTTATGTTACCACATGACCTCTATTTGTCAAAATACATGGGCCAACAGAGCAGATGAAATTCCTTTCTCAGAAACAAATATGTTTGGGATGAGAAATAACTATCAAGTTAGTCTTTAGCCTGTCCTGGCATGCTTAGTTGGTGGTGGGGGAGGGCAAAAGCTTTCACATCCACATTGGTTTTATGAATAAGGGATATCAAAACAAATATCTAGTAACTAACTTTAAGTATATAAGGTATAGGGTACTACCCCACACAAGCCACCCGAGCTTAAGGGGGCCCGTTAAATAGGGCGGTCAAATAAGACCTAGTGCATAAAAAAAAACATTGTCCACATATTATGCTGTTGATATCAAAATTGTGTGGGAAGAGAAAGCTGCGAAACCCACCTTTAAATTACCATGTAACCCATGTTAAATTAAGAAAGGTAAGCACCAGAGCGCACAAGAACAGTACAAGATAGCCTTCAGATAGCTTTAGGTCATCGTTTATCATTTAATTGAATGACTTGGGACTCAAGTTATTCTCTATTTGTTTACCTTGTAAGTGGTAAAACCTGAAGGTCATGATAATAAATTTAATTTTATACAAAAATGGATATAAAGAATTGACACCTACCGTAGAGAACTTTTTCCACTGAGGTTTGCTGTAACACACTAATGGTTCTCTGAAGAATTCCTGTAGAGACCAGAACTTAGTATAGAAGGCGTAGTCTACTGGAGCTTCCTGTGCCAGAGATAATCCTAAATCATCTGTATCCATCTCCTCTCCTCGCTTCTCTGGAGGTAACTTAAAATAAATACATCAAATGCTAAATATTGACATTTTAAATATTCTGCAATTACCTACATCTGCTGTCAATCCTAGCTAAGCTCCCAAATTACATATTGACCTCAATTTTTAATGACATAAATAGTACACAGGTCAAAGCATACTGCTTTTTGAGGACTGCTGATAGATCGTTGAATACCTGAACACATAGTAAAACAATGTCAAAGTAAGGACTTAAAGCGAAATACAAGAATCATGTGAGGGATAAACAGTTGAGGCGATAAGCAGGCAATTGCAGAACACTGAGTAAGTTAATATAGGTGTATATACTTATAAATATAATAATCTCAGAATATCATACAAGCCATGTATTTACAATTTACTAAAATGGAAATCACAGCTTAAATAGTGCTATGTGTTATACATTTCAAGCATTTAGACAGACGAGATGTAACAATTACAATCCACACCCACATACCTACCACAATACAATATTATTGCCTCTACAACACGATACTCCAACCCCTACAATATAATACATACCTCTACAGAAAAGTCATCAGTGGGCGAGACTTTACTGAATACAGTCAGGTTATCCAGATTAAACTCACTCAGTAGATTCAGACCTGTAATAAAACATTCATAGAATTCATTCGGCTACTAAACCCATCCAGATATATACAAAAACCTCACATTCAGATATATACAAAAACCTCACATCCAGATATATACAAAAACCTCACATCCAGATATATACAAAAACCTCACATTCAGAGATTACAAAAACAAATTGACTTATCTCAAATGGTATGGCCACTTTTGGGGAGGGGGAATGTTGTGGACATCAGTTTATAGTACGGCCATTACAAGCATGAGCTATCCTGTAACAATTGTTTTTTTTGCAATTTCCTTTCTAGTAATTGATCAGTTTACCAAGTTTTCATCTTATGCAAAAAAACACAGTTTTATCAAAGAATTCCATTGATTGTGTTGATAAGAAACAGTTTCCGTCAAAGTGTACCTGAAACTAACAAATAATCCGGCATATGCGCAGGGAAGTTAGAAAGAAAAGGAGTTTTAAAGAAAAGGTAACTCCGAATAGTTGTAGCCTGGCCGATTGTCAAGCTGAAGTTATCTTTGACCACTTAATTATGTCTATACTATCTACTCAATTAAGTGATAATAATACATGTCATGGTCATACTTTACATTACATCATACATACCTGATTTCTCTGTTAAAGGAAATAGTCGAGCTAAAAACAGCTGAATACGTCCACAGAATACCGTGTTTTGAGATTTTGACAACTTTTTGAGGATATCTGCAAAATTAGGATAAATTGTACATTTTGTTACCACATTGGTGTAGCCTTGTCCCGTGGTTGCTTTTTTTGTTTATCCCCAAAAGGAGGGTACTATTAGTGATATTTAGCCTGATTTCGAGGCTTTCAGTCATCTCCTCATTGATATTTGAGAGCATCTTTTATTTCTTTCAGCCGTTTCTGGTCTCCTTTTATTGTTGCAGAAAATGAAAAAAATGTAGCTGCACTAAGGTGCAAGGCAAGGGGAAAATTCACCCTAAACAAGAGTGGTTGACAAATACAGCGAATGCTAAATGTCTGCTGCTACCAAATACAATGCTCTAGTATTCGGGTTGATACATTAGTATTTTCAGGGATAGGAATTCTTTCAACAGCAGCTGTTGCTTGGGCTCACACACCGCAGTGCTTGGGCTCACACACCGCTGTGCTTGGGCTCACACACCGCTGTGCTTGGGCTCACACACCGCTGTGCTTGGGCTCACACACCGCTGTGCTTGGGCTCACACACCGCTGTGCTTGGGCTCACACACCGCTGTGCTTGGGCTCACACACCGCTGTGCTTGGGCTCACACACAGCAGTGCTTGGGCTCACACACCGCTGTGCTTGAAGAAACAAAAACCCGTTTTAGTCAGTATAAGTCCCTAATATCCGGTGAGCTAAAATTGAAAGCAACAGATCCTACCAGACCATACGTGTACAAATAAGACCATATAATACCAGATGGTAAGCCAGGTGAGTGCTGCACAAGAATGATTTATAGATGTGATAACTTACCGTTACACATCCTCAGTAGGTGATTCTTTCCTTTCGAGAACAGCGGCTCCTGTAACATATACACAAGAAACGATTTATTATTAATTATAACGGTTCCCTGCTGTTCATGCGACAATAGAAGATATAAGTGCAGGCACTATATTCCTTAGTGGGTATTGTGATATTAGCTGTAAATGCTGATTGCCTATAACCCGATTCTTGGACTGCTTATCAACTTTGTTTCTGGACAGTCATGGGAAGCACAAAAGAAGACAATGGCCCCTCCCCATCATAAATGAATCGAATTTCTAACTCACAGTTTTCCATTGGTACATTTGGTCCTCGACATAGCTGAATAACTCCTCACATTGACTGATAGTAGAGCAATCAGCCAGATCCATCAGTAGACTAAATATTGTACCTATCGGGCAGGTCTCTGTAAAACAAGGCAGAGTTATATAAGTATGTCATTGCTAATACTACCTGGCCTGACAACCATGCAAATTCTCTACAGAACAGGGATGATCCATTCTTTTGGGGTGGTTGAAAAAAAAAGAAGAACCGAAGATTTAAGAAAAACATTACTGGAAAATCCTAAAATAGATTTTAACGAGTGACAACCTACTATTCCTGTTAGCTGTACAAAAGCATATCCTTGAATTTTTGGTCTCAATCCAATTTCTTATATCATATTAAGATAGAAAAACACTGTCGATATCCGAGAGCGAATCATCAAAGCGTAACATTTGCATTAGATGAAATACCATTGTGTTGTTGGCAAATACGCACAGTATCTAAATACTTTAATATTTGGACGAAATCTCTCTGCGTCAAATGATGACAACCTTTTTGCTGAGATTCGCTAACATGTCGCTTTGCTGATTTGCTTTGTAATGATCACCACTGTGTTTCTACCTTTACTATGCAGGTTTGCACGGACATCTGCTTTTCCACCTACCTTTAGATATTGCCACAAGGGTATAATCCAACAAGGGTATTGCAGCACGTATTCTCCCATTCTGCTTCTACAACAAAAAATAATTCATTGATAGCCATAAAATTTAAACAAAAGTCTACAGTAACCAGGTTCAGTCAGCCACAGAAAGAAAGATCAAATATCTCATAATTTTGATTTTTCGTTATTGTCTGGTAAAAGTGAGAACTATCGTATAAGGCTTCTACAGAAGTATTTACTTTATACCAATTTGATACACTAAATTGTTGGTTGCGCCACTGGAATTCAATTTAGTGGGGTTGATGGAAAGGGTGGCTATCATAGCTAGGAGTGTGACAAGCAGATGATTGCATCAAGCCACCAACCACAAAACAATGTTAATTTTTACCATAAATGGAAGTAACCATCATACTCTACCCACAATAATATTTGACAGAAGCTCTCTCAGCGATAAATCAACACACTGTAACTTCTCTGCATCGCTGTAGAGAACAAAATACAATACATACTACTCAAACTTTCGTCAAGGGTAGAAGCCCAATGTCTATTACCTCACATCTGATCATTAACAGCAAGCCTTCAGCCAGGCAATTCAGATACTAAGTCTAATGATGCTCTAATAAAGTAAGATTGGGGCGAGGGAAGCTAAGGCAGGGATTAATTGTTTCTAGTTTGATGGACCAGGTCTAGGCTTCCGATCAATATAGTGACTACTTTGTCTTCCCATTGACTTCACCATAGATTATATATTGCAACAGGCGCCACTCATCAAAATCATATGCATAGACTTGAACAAATATCACTGTCATGAGAGGTTATCCGAACAAGAGGACTGTCAGTATACATTCAACATTTGAAGCATTTATTGGATCTTATGCAGCTTTACTAATCTCCGGCCCTTTTCATGTTTCATCGTTATAATAAATTGAATAGAGCGTTCCTTTTCAATCAGTCAACTGACTATTTACCCAATGGTTTACCTATCATTATAATTGCATTTGTTGTCCTGTGGTTCTATACACTTTTCAATATGCCAATTTAGCAGTCCCAAAAGTAAAGCCTTCAAAATCCAGCTATACAATTTATGTGTAATGTTCATAATTGGCTTCATTCACTTTCACTATAATCTCTTATTCTACCTACCTGCCGTTCCCTTCTTTGAAAAGATCCAGAAATGTCTTGATGTTTGCTTTCTGATAATTGGCAGCAACAACAGAGCCCTGCAACAACAACATAAAGCGTCATTCCAAGGGTCATTCTACTGCCAGGCATTTTAAAAGATGAACCTGTTGGTAACCTCCATTCACTCCCGCTACTTGCTAGCATCCACAAGTCATGAAACAGCTTTCAATTATAATGAGCAATCATCACTATCATTTCACTACTGTGGGTCTTTCAATTAGGCGAATCCGTTCCCAAAACTATCACACTCAGAATGTATATAGTTCTATCAATCAATGAGTGAGCGATTTATGAACGAGATCCTAGCAGGTAATGCTCACTCACTGGTCCTAGTCTTACATCAAGGAGTTAGTCATGTCTTGTCTTACACAGCCTTTACATGCATTGTTGTAAGACTAAGAGAAACCCGACAGGCGGCCAACACATTCAACACATATTGGACTTCCACTATAATTTCTAAACTTTGGTAATTGGGGGTGACTGGTGTAAGCAATGAACTAAACCTTAGGTTTAGTTCATTGGTGTAAGTTAAGTGATCAAAACTTAACTTGTGTCTAGTCAACACATGTACCTTACTCACTGGCTAGTCACTAGCCAGTCTCATGGTACGCTTGTTATTGTTTTTTTCTAGGCTAGTCTAGTGATGAACCATGAACCAATCTCCCTGGATGAACTGAGAAGTTGAGTGGAGAAAGAAACTTGAAGATTTGGTTGAGTGTTCAAGTGAATTCTTACACAGTAGAAGCAGAACAGTAACTAACATTCTATCCCTATTTAAGCAGTGAGCTGTTATGAAAACTACTGTTGCATAAATACAGGCCATACCCCGTGTTAATTGAAAAACTCACATTTATTTGGTCTTTGAATGAGTGAAAGTCAAATTGACTGGAGGCTGACATCTTGGCTCTTGACAATTTAACTCCAATCGTTCATATACAATATATTTTAACAAGTGTCTGTTGAGAAAATAGTTGTGAGAAAGGACAACTCCAAAATTGCCACAGTTATTCAAAATCACTGGTGCTAGATCATTTGTTTGACCATTCATAATCATAACATACATATGTATTATGTAAAGTTTATTATATCCATTTGCCCAATTTGTTTCCATATGCTATTTTTATGCTGTACGGTAACTGCACCTTGTAGAGCATGGGTGTTGGGGACTCTTTATAGCATATTGCATATAGCATTGCAGCATCAGTCATGCGTTTTTAGTTTTGCATCCAATATATCATGGTATTGATAAAAGCTAGAAGTTGATAAAAGTGAACGCTTAAACTTTGGGTAAAAAATATTATTAATATGATACATTAAAGTAGGGGAAAAGATTTCTTTGCATGTTCTTGTGAACTGTTTCAAACTCAGATGTCAAGTCTAAATCTAATAAAGTCCCCATAACTGAATTATATATATGACATTACATCCGTTACAGATATTTTACCAAATTATCAAGCTCATAGTCTACAGGAAATTAGCAATCGGGCTGTAAAATTTTTGGTATTACTTAATTCCAAGAAGTCCTTGCTTATTCACTGATAATTGCCCTTATGTAAAATTCCCGTATGATATCATAGCCAGTGGTGGATATGGAAATAAAAAAGTGCCTATACACCAAACATTGAGATCAATCCAAGTGCGGGGGTTCTCCCCCGTGAATTTTTTTGATATTACAGTATTACAAATTACAGTGTTATGGTGTCTCTTTTTGACTTTTTGAGCCTAAATCTAAGAGCATGTTTTGACTGAAGCAAACAGTAAAGTAAAAGTAAACAAACCCTGCAAACAACGTAAACAAACTTATCCAAACATACAAATTGCACAGCGGTGATAGGTTATAAGTGCCTATACACTTATTGAAGGTGTATAGGCATTGATGTGAACTTCCTATACACCGTATAGGCCCATTTCCACCACTCATCATAGCAATGTACTAAATAGTTGTCCCTACAATAACATAAGAACAGAGCTCGCTTTTCATCCCATTGCTGCAGTTTTGTTCCTGAAGGTAAGACAAGTTCAGTTCAAGCTAATGTAAGCGTTA
Source organism: Membranipora membranacea (assembly GCA_914767715.1). Classification (NCBI taxonomy): domain Eukaryota; kingdom Metazoa; phylum Bryozoa; class Gymnolaemata; order Cheilostomatida; family Membraniporidae; genus Membranipora; species Membranipora membranacea. The sequence continues at coordinate 39,575,530 of OU612065.1, forward strand.
GACCAGTGAACCCATTGGGTAGACTACACTGGCTCCCAGCGTAATTTAAAATACTTCCTGCTTTTAATGTTTATCGAAACATTTAACCCTTTTAGCCTGAAACTAGTTATTTTATCGATTGTAATCATGCTGGTAGTTGGCAGCAATTATTCATTATTCATAATATATAAGTTCCATGTTAGGTTTAACCGGTATGTACATTACATTGATCTGACACCTTGTAATATATGCACCACTCCATTGTGTTATCAAGGAGTAATATTATACTCCTTGGTGTTATCAATTGTCTAGCATATCTCAACTGTAAATAAGATTTCATACTCTGTCACGATTGGTCAATTATTCAACCAATCAAATACGCTAATTAGTCCGCAAGTCAAACACTTTTCCATATAAGAATGCAGGCATCTGATGTTTACATTTTGGCACCAGACCTGTATATATATAATAACTAAACCAGCACACTGTGTCTGCGTTTTCTAAACTTTAAGTCAGAAAATTAAAGTTTTATTCGATGTGTCAAACACCTTCCAGCCAGCATTTTGAATCAGCTGCTACTACAGACAATAGTATGATAATATTTCTCCTGTTGAATTAGTATCAACAATAAAAATATAACATTCACAACATGGTCATGGCTTAGTACTGAGTAAGGAGTAAACAATAATGGGATTGTACAGAAACATTTCTGTCTGATATAAGATATAAGATTATCTGTCTGTCTGATATAAGGATCATCAGAAATGAAAATGGAAAATCACAAGTAATGTGCAACAAAAAACTACACTACGCACATCATCGGAAAATATAGTTATGTTAGAAAGTCTGCAAAATAATATTTACAAATAGTGTGATATATAATTGCAGTGCACTCAAAGCTCTTTATATAAAAGGAACTATATTGAATGGAACAATGGATGAAATCTGACTGACATTTATAAAAATGGGAATCGATAAATATAGCCAAAAAATAACCATTTTGGGTAATGTATAGTCACTGATTGGGATGATTGTTTTATTGAACCTGGCGGAGGAAGTCATGAGGGTTCACATGATAACAATCCTCTCCCAATAAACTCATGTCATATCAGCTGCAGTTACCAATATGTGATGCTTAAATTACAAATACTGTGAATTGGTCATTCTCATACTAACTGGGGAATCTTTCCATATCAGCGGATTTTGTTGGTCCCACATATCTGGAAATAAACACAATCTAAATCTTCCTAAATTAGATTCTATAGAATTGAGATAATTTTCCTTTTGTATCTAATCTTCATCCACTACAATTATGAGCAAACATTGAATTTAGAAAGGATTATAAATCAGGGAACACACATCACATTACATTTTCAGAGAACAAAGAGAAAATTTTCTTTTCTTATTAGGGAATTGGATGGACAGGTAAATTTTACAATGCAGGACTGGGCTTGACCTCAGCTTTTATCAGCAGCATGTCATTCTTGATGAAACATCTGTCCTCACTTTCTAGATATGATATCGGAGCAAACTCCATATAGCCGAAGCCTTTATGGTTCCTATAACTATTAGGCCGCTGGAAGGCTGCCAGTCCTGGCTTAGCGACCAGAGTCTCAGTAATGGGATTACGTTTGCTGGGCTGAGACTGCTGGTCACAGATTGTCAAGGTGATTTTACCTGTGAAGGGCCAAGTCAGGATATCGTCGTTCTCTGATTGCATAAGATGGATGAATAAAGATAAATGGGTGCCTTGAGCGTTTTCCACGCCATTTAAATTAAGTCTAATACAGAATTGGTAACCGTTGAAGCTAGTGAAGAAACCTTGGCTGTGAATGACACAGTTTGGAGCACCTCGTTTGGCATCGACCCGTAGCTTGGAGTAATTCTTCAGCCTCCAAATATACGTCCCCTGACAGTTTCTGTTTTTCATTTCATTTCGAGCATCTCTTAAATCTGACTTGATATCTTGAAGAGAGTTTTCTAAATAGTTTACTTTGGACCTCAACTCTAGAATGTGCTGTTGTTGGTTGCTGATTTGGTTACGGAGTTGCATTGTGGTCTCAGCCTCGGCCCCTATTACGTATTCACCACTATTATACACGGATGTTGTGTAACCTCCGTTTCTCTCTGGTACGGCTGAAGGGTCAGCGAACGATCCATCACGCTGCAACTTTGGTTTCTTCAAATCATCTTCATGGTACTGACTGAGATCAGCAGGTTTGACTAGTGACTCTGACGCTCCTGACATAGTGCCTACAGGTAACATACTGGACATACGACTCTCTAACTCCTTCAGATCATCTAAGGCAGGTCTGGGATCTTCTGACATGCGCTCCACGCATATGGCAAGGCTAAGCAGGTGCTCTTGCTGACACTGTTCCATGTGGTGTTTCATGTCAACTGCAGGGCACTGTTAAAACATTATTACATGTGCAACATTTGCATAACACTTGTATATATTGTATAACCATGGGATGACATTATCTCAAATTTCACAGTAGGAGTTGCTTCCTCCGCTCATGGAAGTACACAATCATTGGCAGACATAAATTCTTGTTTACAGCAAACTAATTGATAAAGTAAATAAATATTTCACTGGTTGCCAACTGAAACATTTCCTCATCTCTGCACCGATAGCCCTAGGAAATGCTCATGTTGTTTTGATACGCTTTGTTTAATGATGGAATGTGCTTTTAAAATCCTGCTGTGGCCTTTTGAACAAAAGTTGAAGCTAAATGAGCTTTCAAGAGTTCATTAACAAATAAACACTTACTGTAAATTTGCATCCGAATCTGGTAAATCTACATTGTATGATGTTATTACTGGTACATGTATGACGTCTTTCTCCCTCCTGGGAATCTCCCTAAAACAATTATAAAATACTCTAACAAAATCCAATAAGACAAGGCTCTAGGCCTACATAGAGTTTATCTGGGATTGATTTAAGACAGTAAACCAATAAGGGAATGATGGAAATATGGAACAGAAAACAGCAGCTGTCACAATATCTATTTTTCTCAATCTACATGCAATCTTGTTAATGAGGAAACTAAGATTTTATTTCTTCCAACAAACTCAATATAGATTGGGAGAAACCTGGTTATCACGTTCTTATAAGCGGTGACTTTCTACTTTTTGCAACCCATACATTGAATAATGAATACGTTGAAATCTTCCACATCAGAGTGAGGGTAGGCCCAAGGAGTAACAGGGGACTGAAACTCCTTGTTAGGCCTATATCCTAACTATGTTATTTTATCATATATCAAGGCAAGAAAACGCAGTTTATTCAAGCTGACAGTATTTGAAAGTTTAACCTTGCTAGAGGATGAATTTAAAATTAAGAATTCAATGTTTAAATCCAAAATTTGCAAATTTAATCATTTGGTGGTTAGTCACTGACTGTATCGTCAGTTGGCTAGCCAATTTAATCTGGAGAGGGATGTTACATCATCACAGACTGGCTAGGCCTCTCTTACAAACAAACCAATACCATATCATAGTATCCCTGTATGTAGTGGAGAGCCAGATTATGTCTTTTGACTAAAACAATCACTTCCCCCCCCAAGACATTGTGATGGCAAGTTGCCTAATGACTGACACAGCCTGTATCGAAATACAGCCCCTCTCCCTTAACATACCTTACTCTAGGACACCCATGACGGGGCATTTGTGGACATAATGTTTCTATGTCAAAGACCTGGATGATTAGCGGAAATCACAAATAGACCTATTAGGCGATCCAACCTGACAGGCTTCGTGTTTATAATGAGTAGCTGGCTGGTGAAACCAGAAAATCAATTGCTCCATCTCAAGAGTTTGAAATTCCCACTTACAATAGGGGTGGGGGGGGGGGGCTGTGATTATTGCCCTATCATCACAACTATGAGCGGTCTTTCATATCTTACATTTGATTGGTCGATAGGTTCCCCACAGTAAGGACAGGCAGCGTTTGCTGTCGAGCACTTATTCTGGTGATTCTCCAGGTTACTAAGAGGCACCTGATGCTGACACAGCTTACAGGATACCATTATCTTACAGCAGGTCTTAGCTACATGCTCGTCTAGATCTTTTGCCATTATCTCCTCGTGACAATTGTTCGGACAGACTACCGGCCTGTATGGACAGCTGGCCTGATGACGCTGCAAAAAAATGGTACACAATGGATAAAATGATGATGTGCCGGAAAATATAGAGATATCAAATTCAATTCAATACTCTCACTACTATAAGCTCTGGCATATCTTGCGTCACTAAACAGTGATAATATCCCGGAATTCGGTGGAAATCCGTCACAGATTTGATGCTCTGTGTGACGAAACCTGTGGTGAAATGGGAAAATGGGAGTGCTATATAATGGTTTGCTATTTCCTGTCAGGAATTACGCAATTTTTTTAATGAATAATACGGCCATTGAGTAAACATGAAAAACAATATTTTTCTTTAGGATTTTATGCTCCTTTCGGATTTATGAGCTATTTGTTGACCATAAAAATCTTTATTTTGCCAATTCTGCTGTAATCAAGACCAATAAGCTGCATGGAGAATTATTTGTATACCAAACATTATAACCATGGTAACTTTGAAGACACAAGCATTAAACAAGTTAATTTATGAATATCCGTTGGTCACTTTACATTCTAGTATGTAGCATCGATATTCTAATCTTGTGTCAGATTTGCGGAGCAAAACAGCAAAAAAACTGCCAAGGTTGGTTGTGAATGAAATCAGATACACAACAACCGGATAGGAATAAACATAACTGAATGGTTCTGGTAAGGGTGCAGCAGCAGCACACCTATGTTGTGATACAAACACATTCCATTCTCATAGAGCTAAATTCTGATGTCAGCATACTATTAGTCATGTACATGTGAGGACATCAGTAATAAATAAATCTATGCAAAAATCCGGTATGATCAGGAGAAAACTGCAACAAGAATCTCACAATCAAAAACAGTTGTCTCAAGTTTAAGGAAGCAGCGCTCATATTTGCATGATAACAATATTTCTGAATATTTGTGAATTACTAGTCTAGCTGCCTGTCACATGACTCATCATTAAGTTATAAGATAAGAGGCTGTTTGCTGACAGGAGATTATTGAGATGTAGGAAATAGTTAACATACTAGTATAGCTTTGAGGGAGCTCTGCTCTGTACAGCCTTTTAAGGAGTATACACACTTAGCTTCCAGTGACTGAACTTCTCTCTTAGCAAAGTTATCAGGATAAATTCTCTCACTAGTAAGCATGTCATTGCAAGACGGACACTTCACTTCTCTGCTGTTTAGTCTGTAAATTCATCCAATATTGTGAGCAGAGAGTGAGGACCACTAGGTTATACTACTACTAGCACAAGGTCAGACATTAAAACTCTAGAGGATGTTAGAGTAATGTGGTAGGGACTTCCTCAATTTGGGGATTTCCAAATGCCAATTTTCTTATCTTAAATGACTTCTTGCCACAAAAATTCACCTGCTTGCCACAAGAATCTAATTTGAAGTGTTGGATGCTAGCGTTGTAGCCTGATTGATGGTCCTTGACATGAAACACTAGGCGTACTCACTCCTACATCTCTATGAGCTAATGGTACCATCGAGTTATAATAATCATGTGAAAGCATATTTGTAATACCTGGCACTACCTTACAAATGTAAAGTCTCGTGGCAATATATCCTACACGATACAGAGTTACAGCAATCAAAATATGTCAACTGAGTTGATTCAGATATGATAAATTTGAGCATCTCCCGATGTTTCAGTGATCTGATACATCCCCTCACCCACCCAACCTCTATCAGCAGCTTTGAGCTGAAAGTCCCAATTGTCTCAACATTCAAGAATGAAATGAACATCCAGCCATATTTTCCCAGTTTGAGTTAATAGCCAGGCGAATATTATACCTGAGCCAGCGAGTGATGCAGTTTCTACAGAATCGATGTCCACAGTCCGTCTGATATGGATCTCGTAAACACATCGTGCAGATTGGACAGTCATATCCGTGCTCAAGGATCAGAAACTCGTTATCATATCCTGCAATGAAAAAAATTACTAGTAGATAAAAGCAACTCTCATACAACGCCAAGTGACATTCATCAAGCCTACATAGCTGCAGGTAGCAACCCACAACAAACCTCATTCTCATTTATCGCCATATTTTTCATAATGAAATATGGTATATTTCCTGTGCTCCAGTTAGGATTTGACTGCAGGGTAACCCGGTTGTTTTATCGTATAAAAATTAAAGCCATTTACACTGAGCAGACTCTATATAGGCCTAGCTAACCTGGAGTTGATCAGTTGACCTGGTTACCCGCATAATGCCTAGCTAATCATTCAAAAATCGGTTAAATCAAATTCATTTGCATTATACTCTGTTCAGACAAATTGTAATTTCTCTTAGAGGGAGTTACCCCATTGTTTTGTAAGAGTTAGATGATTCTTCAGACAGTTTTACACCTGCTGATCTAGAAGGAAAGGATGAGCAATATGTCAGATGTCTCAACAACAATAACGTTAGAGGGTTGACTTGGCTAAAATATTTTCTATATATATAAAATATATATAACTTTGGGGAAAACTCATAGGGGCCTAGCCATCTTCAAAAATGGAAATCAATTAGGAAATACATCTAGTAGATATCGAGTTTAGATTAGCAAACACAGACAAGCCAGGCTACAGTTGGGTTGCATTTCATTTTTATTAGAAAAAGGACTAGCAAAAAAACAATAACAGTCGTTATGTAAACTCACCTTCAGATTCATTTGATTCATCGAGAGAGCTATCCTGTGATCCTGTCATCACTCCACCATCAGTGGCCATCCTCCCAATTAAATCCAATATCAGGTCTATCGCTCCATCCAAATAGGCTACGCAGCTTCCCGACAGCTATCTGCGATCTACCTAGATTTTCGAACAAAATTGGTTAGGCCTATGCCTGGAGTTTTTACCATGTAAACTTTGCCAATGACTATGATCAGACACCCCGTATAGTATAAATGTTGGGATGGGGGTGTCTGATGATGAAGGTATCGGTAATGAATGCCTAAAATGATACATACGAGCCTGTCTTCACAAGATTTTTTGTTGTCAAGAGAGATAGGTGACACGCATACATACATCATGGTGGGGAGGTAGTTGATACTGAGGACTCTGGGGGGTCAGTTCAACCTTCCTAACATATATATATATATTTATATGTGTTATGATGATTGATACCAAACTAAGGGGCCAATGAGCAATGGCATCTGGAAGAGTGTAGGCAGGTATACATTTTACTAAAATGTATACCTGCCTGCCTGTTGAGGCCAGCAAAGCATAGTAATCCACATCCAAAAGATACCATCACCTACCTAGCTAGATCTAGAAACATACAATGTATGTTTCTTTTGGATGTGGATTACTATGCTTTGCTGGCCTCTACAGACTTTACCTTGATTTTAGTGAGCATTTCTCCATATTAGTCCCTTGCCCTACCTTTATATCCTATTGCCTGCAGGCATACCACAACACAACACACAGCAGACTGAGCAGTGAGTAACACAGTTGAGTTGGGTTAGTTAGTAGGCTCAACACAGCAGAGCTCATAGCCCTGCACCAAATCCAACTAACTCTCTCTAGTCCTTTACCTGATCTTTCTATCCTTGGATCTGGCTAAGTTTCCCAAATATATTAGATGTCAGCCATACACAGTTTTGTTTACCTGGTGAGATGTATCCAGTATTATTTGACACTGACAGAGCAAACTGAAGAAATGTAGTCCAAACAGAACTGGTACTGATTAGGGAAGCTCAAGCTGTGGTTTGTATACATTGCAATCATTGGCTTATTTCTACAATCAACACTCTTGATTGGTTCTCATCATAGGATGAACATCACCAGGTGACATCAAGGCCAATCAAAGGTAACACAATTTGGACGTGTAAAAAAGGAAGTCAAAAAGTAAGTTGTAGTTATAAGGGGTTGTGGGATGCAGAGATGTGGGTTGAAAAGTGGTATTGGGCAGTGACAACCTCATATGGGTTGGATTTCTACATTGATGTTGTCTTGTGGCCCATCTGGAGTACCTGTCAACTGGAAACATAGACAACTGCTTCAGTTTGGCCAAATACTATTACCTCAGTTAATTCTTTTTTTAATTCTTGATATTAAATTCAATATATCATGATTAGTACACATACATATTTCATTTGAAATCTCCGATTTCTCACAAGCCTAGCCTATCACTGCTTGTCTGCAGATAGTGCAGCCCTGTGGCTGTGGTATTGACCCAAGGAGTACTCCTTGCTTTGCACTTACTGCAGAAGAGAAGGCATGTGATGTTAACTTAATATTATTTATTACTAACTTCTTGTGTTCACCTTTCTACTTATCACTTTTTACTTTACTACTATCATGATTACATCAAGTGGTCAGGGTCACTTTGTCATTAATTTCTACTGCTTTACTAAGTTTCCCTGATGACAGTAGATCACACAGTTATTATTGAATGTGCACTGGCTTGTTCTTGTTCCGTAATCTTGCTTGCTTCGTCTTTATTTATTGACTGCGTATGCAAGCATGTATCTGTAACCAATATGTTGGCTCTAATTGGGATTGATTGGCAATCCTACCATGCACAATTTTGAACCAATATTTTGGCATGATAGTGAAGCACAACAAGGTACAACATCATGATTTCTTGCATAAAGGTATGAAGTTATATATATACAATCCTTTAAGGCGCCATCATCAAGAAGTTCAACTCCTTGATAGGCTGTCTTTGAACACACAATAATCAAAAAAAGTTTGAGGTTCAGTACCACATGGTTATCTTTGATATCCTAATTTTATGTGATCAGGAATAACTAAAACTGCATAAAAAGAATGCTGAGAACCCAGCTACTACGAGGAGACATATGTTCCAGTATATTACATATACATCGACTCCTTCATAGATAACTCGTTATTTGTTTATCTTTTAGACCAAGATGACGACAGAGTTAGAAGAGAAGAGTAAGGCCAAGGTCGCAGAAGAGCGTCTGAAGCTCTCATCAGCGAGGATGAATGTCGTTGTATTCATGACACTGCTTATTGATCTGCTCGGGTTCACCGTCATCTTACCTATCATGCCAAAACTCCTAGAGTTCTATGGAAAAGAAGGCTCTGTAAGTTGGAACTACCAATATAACCATATTATTCATGTTTTCCATTACTCTATTATGAACAGGAATCGCAGTGCTGAGTCTTTTTCTGGCTTCAACCAGAGTTTGTTAATCTGCTTTGAAACTTGAAACCTTGAAAATCTGTAGCATGATATTTGCTTTTACAGGATGATTTATATACTGCTATGCGTTCCTCGGTTGGAAGTTTAAGAGAGTTGGTCGGGGCACCGGACACTCCAAAATGGAATTCTGTTATCTTCGGAGGTAGATATTTAAAGGGCAACCAAGGTTTCGCAGCAATGCATAAATGGGCAGTAAAGAATGTGCTAGGCAGCATCAGCTTTGTGCATGACGCGGTGCCATACTCAATGTAGTTGCTGACTCTAAGCTTGGTAACACTGTAGTTTAGGGAAGGTTCCAAGACGTTGATATAAAAATGATAGAGCACAGGCTAAATAATCACAGGAACAGGAAACTGCTCTGTGGTATTCCATTTTAGCTGTGTTTGAGTACCTGATGGATGGAATGTTTTACAAGAATTCTTGCTGAATAATCGTCCGAATTAGATTTTGTCTTTTTTCCTATGCAGAAGGTGCAATCTGCTATCAAACAATGAGAAGTTGTTTGAAACGCTGGTTGCTCTTTTAAATGGATATTTTTTGCAACACTCGCATCGTCAGATAGTAATTGAGATATGTAACATATTGGACAAATATGCGGCGGGCCAAGATGGTGCGATAATCTGATTGTTTCATCGCTATGATTTATTCGGTCTTACCCTACCCAACTGTTGGCTTTTCTCATTTTTTACAGGATTTATTGGATCTCTCTTCTCACTTTTACAATTTTTGGCCTCACCGTTTATTGGAGCCATGTCAGATGTGTACGGAAGAAGGCCTATGCTGCTTTTATCCATGGTAAGTGCCTTAGTATAGAGAGTTACAAGGTAATCTACTGTCTTTGATTCAGTTATCCTATCATTGCAGGATTACCACAGTATGAGACCTGGTACAACCTGATCATTAGTTATATCGCTCATCCCCTAACTTATAATTATCACAGTATGCTTCTGCACTTTCACCATAGACTTAATGATATGATATTGTGTGATGAGGCCCTATAATTGTAAAGAATATCTTCTCAATCAGTGTTTCATTACTGTGAAATGTTCAGCTGAATCATTGTGGACCTTTGTAACTGCGGTAGTCATTTCTAATCGGAGCTGAACACTGTTATGTGTTATACACTTATTTGCTTATTTGGCACATTTTCTATTGCTGAAAATCAAATAGGCCTAATCAGTTGAGGGGAAAAAAATAATGCTTCATGAAAATTTAATATCCTGGCGTAATCTATACATTCTCATATCTAGTGCATAGAAAACAGGTGGTATCACTTTGCTATTTGTTTATTGCTTTCTCAGCTTACTCAGCTTACTCAGCGAAATTATTCTGGTATAGAAAGGAAGTCGTCCCAAAGGAAAGCAGGTCCTTGTGTCTTTTGATACCTAGGGATAGGTGCTAAAGGACCAAATGAGCTCATGACCCAAACTTTAGATTAAGGATGTTGAGGCCCACTTAAACTGGGTACAGGAACGAGGATATTACAAACAAGAAATTTATCAGCAATATCTCCTTACTGTGAATCCTAAACATATATTTAAATAATCTCCAAGGACTCTAAGTACATGGAGTGTAAAGTTTTAGAAAATTATCTCCCATGAAATCCTTACGAAGTATTGAATATCCTATTATTATGTCGCTCACCCTGATGTTGATTTTTGACACTGGTGATAATCAGAGGACACAATGATCTGAATCAGAGTCTCCATGCAGAGACAGTAATAAAGTTTGTCACTGATCTCCACTTGAAAGAATAACATACAATACTCTAGGCCAGATATAAAGTCATCTCAACTACGTTTATTTCTCTCTTGCTTTGGAATTGCCTGACAGATAGTTCACACACAATAGCTTTTCAACTTATGCAGTTGTAATATTAATCGTTTCCTTTTTTTAGATAGGAGTTACCTTATCTTATGTTATTTGGGCGATGGCCGGAAACTTCACTCTGTTTGTGATCTCTCGTGTAATCGGCGGACTCGCTAAAGGAAATGTCAGCCTTATGACTGCTGTGGTAGCTGATGTGTACCAATCTCATGAGAGAGGAAAGGGAATGGTGAGTTGTCTGTAGCTGTGTTTATTGCTGATGATAATGGTGTTAAGGGATCTGCAAAAGTTATTTTCTGTATTTGCAAAGACACTAGAGCCGACATTATGACAGTTTGATGTTCAGCATATTTATTTCATCTTCTCAGGCTTAAAAAAAATCAATTATTACCGGAGTAAGTACATACTATGGACATTATTTTTATTATACACAGATTCGTAGGCTGACCGTTGTCATTGCATGTGTCTTGTCTGTTAGATGCTTTGGATAGGGTCCCCTTGTGCCGTACATTTGTTTGTTACTTCATTATTTCATGAATGGGTCTTGGCTACCCATTCTCAAAGTTTCATGGTTAATTTTCAAATCCCGTGTTGACCAGGTTTGAGTATGACCACCTTGGTGGGGTAGGGTAGGAACCTAATTTGTGATTCATGATATTGAATTTCAAACAATGTAATTAGTGTTAAATCTTTCTTTTTTTCAGGCACTTATTGGCATCGCATTTAGCTTAGGATTCCTTCTAGGACCAATGATCGGAGCAGGTATGTTCACAAAAAATCCCAAATGCAAAAACTTCCATTGAAAATCTTGTCCTCACCTATCCTCACCTATCTCCGCTCTGTCCTGTTCGGGTAGCGGGTGCCTGCCGGAGGCCTAGTTCTATCAAACTTCTCTATCTAATCCTGTCCTGAGCATCTTCTTCACTGAGGGAACAGGATTGGAGATCCTTCCTGATTGTATCCTTCCATCTATGCAATGGGCGTCCCCGATTTCTCTTTCCTTCCACTCTCATCTCATGTACTCTTCTGATGTCATCATCTTCCTCTCTTCTGCACACATGCCCAAACCACTGCAATCTTCTACTTCTCATCAAGTCTAACACACTCATTACATTCGCTTCCTGCCTTATACTTTCGTTGGTTTTGTGCTCCTCAAGACTAATTCCAAGACAGTATCGCAACATTCTCATCTCGCATACACTGAATCTTTCAGCAAGATAATCTGTCAATGGCAATGTTTCAGCTCCATACAATAACACCGGGCGTATCACTGTCTTATAGATGAGCACCTTCAACTTCTGAGGGGCTTTCCTGTCGCACAATACTCCCGTCAACTCTCTCCACTTATCCCAGGCTCTGCCAATGCGCACTTGTACCTCTGCCTTCCTGGTGAATTGCAGTCCCCAGGTATTTGAATGTGGTTCTTTGAGGCAAAGTGGCATGTGCAGGGCCATCATACTCCTTTAATCTGATGTTGTCACTACTGTATTTTGGGGGTAGGTACTCAGTTTTAGACCTGCTGACTTTTAGGCCCACATCCTCTAATCTTCTTCTCCAGTCCTCTAATCTCTCTTCCATATCGTCTCGACTCTCATCACATTAAACCAAATCATCTGCAAACAGCATACTCCACGGTGTGTCTTCTCCATTGTCATCCGAGATATCATCCATAATAATTATAAAAAGTAATGGGCTAAGAGCTGATCCTTGGTGTAGTCCAACTTCCACTCTTATTTCTTCCGTCTCTCCTGCATTTGTTACCACTCATGTTGTTGAGTCCTTGTACATATCCTTGATGATGCCATTGAAAATCTTGTGTTGCTGTTTTATTCGGAGGTTTTGATAGATGGATCTTTGTTATCGTTTGGAAGTTATGTTTTCCATTTCAAGGAGAAGACAATTTTCATTATTTAGAACCATTTTCAGAAACTCAGTAGTAAAAATATGTGCAAAGCTTTTGATAGGGATTAGGGTCTTGTTGATCTCAGTTTATTGTTGTCAAAAAGATAAATATAATTATTTTGTATAAATTAACAGGATTCGTTGGTGGCGCTATACCATTGATAGAGAATGCTCACTTCTTCGTGGGTCCTGCTTTGTTTGCTATTGGAATGGCTGCATTGGATGTATTCTATATTTTCTGCTCCTTCCAAGAGACACTGCCCAAAGAAAAGAGGGTAAGAGATAAAAACATACATTACGTGTTAAACAACCTTAAACTATATACAAAATAAAGGCAAATAAAGGCATTGAAACTCGATATGAAATTCTCTCAATGAAGATAGTGTGACAGTGACCAAGATCATAATATATTTGTACTCTTGATGAGATATCTTTACATTCTTAGCCCTATGATGTAATGTAACAGGCACTGATGTAACAACTAACAAGCATGAATATAATTTTCCTCAATTTTCATTTCAGGCAAAATCATTGTTCTCCACTGAGATAAGCGCATTTGGACTAGTGAATCCATTCTCGCTGTTTCTGTTCAGCCCTGTCCCAGGAGTACCAGCTCAAGGTATGAGTAGTCCCTGGTGTATTGACTTGCTTTTTACAAGACCCTGTTTGCATTTTCAAGTCTTTAGGTGTAGAGCGCCTGCAGTGATCAGTGATAGCCAATTTACTCTGCATTTCATGATCATCAGTTCCTATGTTGGCAATGTTTCACACTGCATACTTTGCCTGAATAAATTGTTGAAAAGTTTTATAATTGCTGGGTAAATTTCGGAATCATATGAAAATCCCAACCATGATTATGAATGAACTGATTGGACATACAGTATAGAATATTTTATTCATTGGTTTTTTAAATTTTTCAGATAAGAGTTCTATGCGAAAAATTGGACTGATATATTTCCTATATATATTTATCTACTCTGGAGTAGAATATACACTTACATTCCTAACATTCCTCAGATTTAACTATACCAGGTAAGCCTCATATAGGTCTCTTTAGTGGTTACTCAGAAGGGCTGATATGACTGCTTTGCTCTAGTTAACAGGCTACATTAGCCAAGTCTAAGTAAATCCATGGATATGTTTCAATATTTTGGAGTAGCTTTTAGTTTTCGTTTCAAAATAATGAAATCATAAGAGGTAATGAGGCTCACTTTTACAGATCACGATGAATGATATGAGAGTTAGTCCTGAGCAATATTTATTTTTAAATTAACACTCATTTTACTACGGGGACACCGGGATGAGTATTGATGGTTACTATTAAAGAATAGCCTTATCTAAGAGGCACTTTTTTGTTTTGAACCAACAAAACCAAAAATGGGCCTCTTGGATAAGGTCTTAATCTCCTTTTCCCATTTACCATCTACTCATGCGTCATCAGAGAAAGTTCCATCAATTCATTTAACATAAATCCGTCTATATAGCTTACCCCTCAGATATAATTATTATTTAAAACATGCAATATGTAACATTGTAATATGCCTTTCACTGCCTCCCTCGTAGGTCATTTGAGAAAGCCTGGATACCTATCATTTACCAAATTTTAAGTTCTGCTACTCATGTTTAGAAGGCTTTAAAATTGGGCTCGTCTCCATAGAGGAAAGTTCTGAGATCTATTTATTTAATAAAATGATTATAGATACACCTGAGCGTGCTTGGTTCAAATAATCTAGCAATCCCCCTCCCCGCCCCCCTCCCCGCCCCTCTCAATGCCCCTCTCCCCGCCCCCTCCCAATGAGCCAATTTAATAGCTGACAATATTGTCATACTAGTTTTATGGACTGGAGAAATTTTTAAAGCAAAAATTTGTGCATTCAGTGATTTCGAATTCGTACATACATACATACGTACATACATACACACATATCATTCCTTATTTATCATACCATAATAAATGTTAAAATTGTCATATTTTATGTATTGTAGTATGCAGCAAGGAAAAATGTTTTTCACCCTCGGTTTGGTGATGATAATTGTGCAAGGTTAGTGGTATTGGTCTTGTATTGCCTCTACCCTTTGTGTATCTAGTGTTATCATATCACTCACACTATTACATAAGTCACTCCTTGTAATGTTTGGAGTGAACACCCTCCAACAGGGACTCGACATACAAGGAATATTTCATGATCCAAATCCCAACACTTGATCAGCCACAGGTGTCAGTATAAGTGAAGTTATACCAAACATTTCAAGGTGGTCAATGCGCATCTTTGGTATAAAATACATTGCTTTGGATAATATTTGCTAAGATGCCTATGGATGGGCTGTTTTGTTTGCGTATTCCTGTTGAGATATGTAGTGAAACCTCTCAAAGTGTTAATACAATTATTCACACCAAAATCCTTACTCCATGTTAGGCTGCAATTAGGTCGAGAGATGACAATACTTGTCCTAATAATAGCCATATGATAAGTTATGTATAATAAGCTGTTCACCCCTTAGGGTGATATAAATTGCTCGCATTGCTTTCCATTTTAAGGCTTCAAAAAGTGCCTAAGAGATCGTCTATACCCGTGTGATTGTCACAAGAGAAATCCCGAGATGTTGAATCAAACCTACAAGATATGTAGCACTTTGATAAATCAATCTTGTGATTTGTATATCTACTCTTGACTAAGAGAATAGTTACACAAATCGGTATTATCATTGGAATCAGAAAATGTACGAGATTTTAAAATGCCAGATAAATAATATATGATATAATAATGTAACATATTGCAGGTGGTTTCACACGAAGAAGACCCAGTGGTTCGGAGAAGTCCACAGCTATAACCGGTATATTTATGTACATTCCTGCCTTTCTACTGCTTGGTTACTCTAATGGTGCTCTAGCTCTATATACTGGTATACTCCTATTCGGCATCGGTAAGTATCTACATATGTAATACATGCGCTACTAAAGTGCTGAGCCATGACTGCAATGTATTAGAAGGGTATAAATCTATCCTTTCCTTAGTTCAGTAACTCAAGGGTACGAGTTTTAGGAGCTTTTATCTTTCACTCCCCACAATTCAGCATCGATAATCCATCTCACTCTTCATGGATCAGACTTTTGAGACAGACGTAAATCTGTAAATCTGCCCAATTGTCAGCTCATAGGCTAAGAAAGAAACAAATTGAGAAGTCAAGTTCCCATAGCAATAATTTTGCACCTGGCTTCAAACATGGATTGTCCGCCAATTCTGGCATGCCTCAATATGCTTAGCCAAGCTGAGGGAGAGAAGTTACCCGCCTAAAATCTTGACAAGACTGACTTCCTGCAGGCCAATAACTGATCCCATAATACTAGTTATGTAATGGATGATTCAGGTCCAGCTGTAAGGTCTAATATTAGATCTGATTGCGTGATACTCATTTTTTATTTGTCCAACCACTTATCTGAGATAATTGACATGTCATCTCTATTGTGTTTTAAACTCATATCTCATCTAGCAATCTATGGCAGCAGTAATACACAGTGACTAACCAAACAGGACCTCCTCTTTGTAAACTTGTTAAATTGATAATAGGAGTTGTTGACTGCATGGATTATGTATATTTGGATATGAACCCAATTAGGTAGCATCTTCTCAGAAGTCTGTGTTCAGGAAAAGTTAAGAATTCAGTGTTTGCGTTACCGCGCGGCCTTCATTGGCAGACAATTTTGGTACTTGAAGTGGTCATTTAGGTAAAACATCACTTGTGTCATATATCTATGTATTATATGTATTTTAATACATCCCGTGTTGTCATATTATCCAACTAGTAAATTGCGAACCCAACTTCAGAGTTATTTTATTGCTGATTACCAAGATAACTCCTTTCAATTTGCGTATTCCCCCCCACCTCAGGTTCAGCGATGGTAGTACCCAGTATGACCACAATGATCTCTGTATACGGTACAGCCAGTCAGAAGGGATCAGTTATGGGTGTGTTCAGAGCTCTCGGAGCGCTGGCTAGAGCCTTCGGACCTATCACAACTTCTGCAGGTAGGCACTGTGCTTTAACATATCCTCAAGTTTTTTGTTGTACTGTACCGGGATCACTGTATTGACCGGAGTACGGTGAAATTTTGAACTAACTGAATCAAAATGTATCTCAATTGATATTTCTCAATTGTAATCAAATACTCGGAATCATAAGCAATGAAGGGCCATTTTGTTTTAGCGTATCAATTTGTTTTGTGTTATTGCCATACCAGTTAAATTTATTTGCAAAATAAGATTCAGCAACACGTCTTGTTAGCCATCTGACATTATTTATTACAGCATACTGGAGTTTTGGAGCTGAAAGATGTTATGCTATCTCCGCTGTATTAATGGTGCTACCCCTCCTCATGCTTGTTTTCACAAAAACAAACATTCCACAACAAAAAGATGTCAAAGTAACTAGTGGTGATAAAAAGACAAACTAAACATGCTAATAGTGCTCAAACCCTATATTCATATAAATTTTTACATTCAATTTGGCTAGGGGTGACTCCTAAAACTAGTAAAAAAGACTTAATTGGAAAACTTTTACCAAATAATTCATTTTTAAAATCTTTTAAATCTCTAGTCCCAAAAATTAACCAATATTATTAAGATTATGGTCAGTCACTTCATGCACTGGTACTAGCCAAAGGAGCAACTGGAGTTCATTGAAAGGAGGTGTCATAATGAGGATCTGATATCACTGCGGGTTTTAAAAGTTCTGTTTTTGTCAGGCTCAAATGGTTTTGTCTTCCACATATTTTAATATGATAGGAATGCTTTGATTCTATAACATCCGATGATCTCTGTTATTTAGGGTCAAAGCTAATCTTATTTTACGTAACAAGATGTTTTCTACCTGGAAGATGGATTGGCTCGGTTTTTTATAATTATTTTATATCTTCTCAGCTATGCATTTTGCTCCAATTCATAATAATATAATATGAAAGTTTTGTTATTCAAATGAGAATAATTATAATAACAATATATAGAACAAAATAACCATGCATTTTTGTTACAAAAATAAAAGTTTTCGACACATCAACTGACAGCCGTTGAAAAAAAAAGCCGCATTCCCCAGTGCGGATAGCAGCTTTATTACAAAGCATTCTAATTGTTGGCAAACAAGCTCAAGGTTTGTCTCCAAATCCTCTATTAGAATTATAACTAAGGATGGTTATAGTTGAAAGTTTATTGAGTAAAAATATTAGTAAAAAAAAACTTTGTAGACATTAGACGACTTCTATGTCTGACTCCTCAATGTCGCTATCATCAGACACAACCTCGGAGGAATTGTCCATCCACCGCTCTTCCTCTTGTGTGTGGTGGTGAAGATGTTTAGTCTCATCACAATTGCTCGCTGCTAGACTGAAATGAGAGCCTGAAGTCGACGCTTCGTTTACTACAGGATCCCGTGAGCTTGTTTTGGCTGTGTAATTTTGGCTGAGACTTTTGGCTGCCTTGGAGTCCTCTGTTTTCATTGATGAGCTGTGCGAGTCTCGGTGTTTGGTTGAGCTGTGTAATTTAGTAGTTTGCTTACTGTCCTGCAAACAGGGAATAAAAGTATTAGACAAGATGCTATTACAATAACTTTTTACAGCTTTCCAGTCTGAGATTTTGAAATGGATGCAACTATTTTTAACTAAAGCAAATATTATTTTAGATATGATAATCATACGAGTCAAATATCGAAAATTACCAGAGGTGTGTTTTATTTGGTGTCTTTAAATTATAACTTTTCTAAGATGGTTTTTCAATTTTCCTTGGATGTCAATTTGCACAGAAAGCATATTGGAGCGTGTGTTGCTATTGTTATCATGCAATCTTTTGTTTGGCAGACAACATCATTCTTGCCTTGGATGTTTTAAATAACATGCCAAATAATTATTAAAATGTTTGTAAAAATGTCCAGTTGGGGGAAAAAGTGTAGAGTAAAATTTTCAAGAGTGAAGTTAATTTATGTGGCAGGCCATGATTAAAATAATGTCGTCTTGTTCAAAGATTCAACCATTCAACCATTTGTAGGCAAGTGAACAAATAAAAAGAATTGCGCAGAATTCTCTCTACAATTTTGAGCTAAATAAATTACCTGTTTCAGTCGTCTCCACTTCGCTCTGCGATTTTGAAACCAAGTCTTCACCTAAAACAAATAAACCAGTGACATGAGATACAGTATCCAATCGGCGCATCTGTCACATACTTCGCCTCATTTTGGCATGTCCGTCGTGTAGGAAAGCACCCCTCAGTCAATCGATAGCGATATCCGATTGATATGCCGGCGCCACCGTATTTTTTTATCAGTGATCAGTGACAAATTCACAGTACTTATTATTTTATTTCGAGCAATAAACAACGAAACGAAGACCAATTAGAGCTACTATCTTATCATAAAAATGACTTATTAAAATTATCCCCTAGACCCTGTGTGTATATTGCCATATCTTGTAAACAAATTGAAGCTGTATTGCTACTGCAAACAGCTGACAGTTGACTCAAAAGCTTAAACGTTCTTTAATAAATCTAATCCGTACCATATAGATACCTTACATTCGTCAATCACCTACATATATAGCTGAGATTAATCTCTGCAGATAAAAAATGAATTGGACCATGTACTTATAGTACTTATAGAAGCTGATGGTCAAAATATGAAACAATTTGGCACCCAGGTGTCTGACAAATAGACCTGCATGTATTTGTTGAGATAATTACTACAATTCCTTATCATTGTCATTGAAATCATGGCCATGGAATGCTGAGGATGGAAATTGCATGTGTACAAAATCTACTATGCCCATCTGAACAGTCAGCGGGACTGGCTGTTCTAATCCTAGTTATTGAACTACTGATTAATATTCACAAGTCAAGTCTGAGTAGGGTAGACTAGACAGTGTGAATAATGTCTGATGTGCAAAGCTCCGAATTAGACACACAAAAATATTAAAATAATAACAGTTTATGAGGCAATGGTTTCTGAATCTATCACAGGGTTGGGGGGGGGGGGACGCAGTTATGGACGTACCTGGCGTTCAGATAAATGGAGTTTCTTTGCCACTTTCTTTCTCTCACTCGGGGAGAGGTACTTCTGGTTAGAGAATTTTCTCTCCAGCTCAATAGTTTGATCATTAGAGAACCTGACTTGCCCCCCTTTTCTCTTGTGGAATGGTATTCTAGAGAGGAGAGAAGCCCAGGGGTGGTACAGACGCTGTTCTGCTGTAAATATGAATCAGAAAAGGTACTTTATTGCATATTGTCAAGGTGCAGGCAGCATTTAAAAGCTGCTTATATAATTAACTACCTGAGTATTGTTCGTTCACGAAAAGCTAAAAACAACAAAAAGCTCTCCATGATTTTAATTACATAATAATTCAGAACCAGTAAATTTATGTTTGTAACAGTGGCTAAAAGAACCTGAGCTGTACAAAATTAACTTGTCTCACAATTTTAAAACAATGCAGAATTAAACAACAATACCTTGTAAGATTGAATCGATGTACAGATTATGATAAAGTAGCTCCGCTGTGTCCATCTTCCACGGTGCCGTCGGAGAGAAGAGCCCCGCAGCAGGGTGTTGACCGGCTGTCGGTGAATTTAGCGCTGGATGCGACGCTGCAGGTGAATTCTGTTGAGCCAATAATAATCCTGCTGTAGTCGGGTGAACTGGCTGAGAGAAGAATGCTGCCTGACTATCCTGATGTGCTGACATCGCCATGAGATGTGATTTTAAGTCTCTGTTGATTGTCGATGCTGCCGTGATGTGCGGTGAAGTAAATGGTGAATCGTATTTTGGTAGTGGTGGCAATAGATTATCTATTTGAGTTTTGTTCTTGTCAGATAAGATATTATCGATAGAAAACGCCATCTTCTATTAATAGGTCTTTTCTAAAAAAATGTGGTGAATATTCTTTTCAAGATTGCGCAGGAAAAACACGTCCGATACGCAAAAGGTGCCGAAATAAATTGAAAGCGTTTAAACTGTCATTGAAATTTCATAGAAAGGCTTGATGAATCTTTCTCTACCACAGAAGCAGTATACGGATAATGAATTCTGATTGGACAAAATTACCAAGTCCTGATGATCAAAAAATGCAAGCCTTCGAAAATGTGATCCATGTATGTATACCCGATAATTTTGAGGGGCGGAGTTTGGATGCTCAAATTTGACTTGGTCTGCAGATGTGTGGTGACAATGTGCGCTGTCACATAGCCATGTGTGCACAATGTTTGAACAATTTCTAATATTTGTATCATCAAGATTGTTTCTTAGAATTAATAATAGACGAATTTTATTTTTTATTATCAAAGTAACAAATCTTGCTGCCTAACTTTGACCTCTCTCAGTTATACCAAAACAGGGAGCATTTCTATATATGTATTAACAGAATTTAAGACTTAAAATTTTAATTACAAAAACCCCTAACAACAATTAAAAACAATTAAAACAATTCTCAGCGCTCAAATAAATAGATATGTAAGGGCTTTTATTGAAATCAAGTAACAGTCAAATACAAATCTTTATTTTTTAGTCTTATGCATCCTTGAAAGTAATATATGCACATTATTACCACACAGCTTTCGAGCATAGGTAGGTGGATAAATTTATTATTTAAACGCCGGTATGTTATGGTGATGGTTACAAATAACAGGAAAATGCATAGTAGTATAAATTTATAAGATTATTTCTTCCGGGGGTATTACAAAAATCAGGAGGACTCGATCACACATGTGAAAAGTGGTTCTTATTTTAGCTAAATATATCAGTCGATTTCATCACTTGAAAGAAATACAGGATAGAAGGATCGGTCATTTATTGCACTCAGATAGGTTTTTATGACCTTCAGAGTGCCGACAACAGCGTTACCCAAAGAAACTCAACAATTCGGCATTTTTTATTAAGCGTAATCGCGATCATTAACAGCCCTGGAGGACCCTCGATGACACTTTTGAGATGCACCTATATTGCTCGTATCAAAGCTATACCGCCCCGGCTATCTCGTAATTGTTTTAATCCTTTTTGTTGATAGCAATATTGACAATCTGTGCCTGCCTGTCTAGCAGGCGCCGCCAATGGAATCTCGAATGTATTTTTTAAGACACAAACATTTTTTCAAGAAACAACAAATGAGCTATCTAAAAACTAAAGCACAAGCTAACTAACTATGCTACGTTGTACTATAATATCAAAAACAATTAATGATGGCACAGCAATTACTGATTACAATTACTTATGTGTTTTTTCCACATGTGCTACTGTTAGAAATTTGCGGGGGGGGGGGGGACGATGGAGTTTTAGGTAACTAGGTCTTACTGTCAGTTAGGGTAAAATTCAGTAAGCACTATCCGAATAAAATAACCCATTAAAGTAGCTGACATGTGAAACACTTAGGAAATACAAATCGGTTTACTGTCTGCCTGTTAATGCTTGAAAGTGTATGTAAAATGCCTTATACACACAAAGTTGACACGGTTTAAAAACTTATTTCAGGTATTACATTTTATTTCACATAACATTTTTTACGGCAGCCGCCACCTACACCCCAAATTAAACAGGACTAGGTGTGAATACGCGTTTAATCCAATTGTAGTCTACGACCAATCAACAGGTGTAAACTATGCTCAATGAGTATCCAATGTCATAATCCGTCGGCAGGCCTGGCTTCACTCTAAGCCTATAGCACACACTTCAAATAGATCAACGATCCCTTCACAAGAGCACAGTTGGTATAAAGAGCGAGTCAAGGAGCTCCGCCACTCGACTCTCGCAAAGTCAACTGAAATCTGAATTAAAATATGCCCGTTGATTAATTTATAATTCACAGTGACACGTTTACATAGAGAATCTATTTGTGTATTTGTCAATACAGCATAATTTATTGTCAGGTTTGAGGGATCAATGGATTGGCCAGAGCTGTATGGGTTGAGTAGCAGTCAAGGATTGTAAGATGATATTAGATAGTCTATTTGCTAACCTATAAACATTTCTTTTCTTTATCCTGGCTGATGAGTGCTGTCAATTTCGTCTTGATCAGTTTACTTTTGATATTATCAGGCGGCTAATCGCTAACTTCAATACCGAGCTATACCACTCAAGGCTAGGATACCACCCCTCACTGCGGACCACTACAGCTTCTGATTCAAATATTCAAACTTTCTCCAGTCCGTATTTCCTCGATAAAAATGAAAATTTAATTACTAACAAGCAATTATCATATCAATGTGATACTTTTTAATTCTATGTCTGAGGTAAAAAAGACTTTAATTCACATGGAGAGAATGCGCTGCACTCTTTTCCAAAAAATATTTTTATTTGTGACGTTCTGCTGATAAATAATGTTAGCAGGCAGAACTAGATAACACACTACAGATGGATGGAAAAAAATTGTAACAAAAATAAAAGAGTTTTCTAAAACAAATTCTCGTCTTTAACGATATGCCGTAGATATTATTGGAACATTTTGAGGGTTCATCGAAGAATTCTCATTTTAAGGAATTAGTTTTGGATGTAGCATGGGCTGGGTCTGAAATATATGAGGTATTGAAATGAGTATGGGTGCTTTTCAAAATTCATGATTTGATTGGAATAAACTGTAATAAGCTAAACCGTGACGGACTGTATCCAAATCATAGTCATTTATCTATGACCAAGACAGTTGATTAGAGAAATGTCACTATCCAAATCCATTCAGGTGCTTTCAACGATGATACCAACATTGGTTTTCAAGGTCAAACAAACGTAAGAAAAGAAGAAAAAGTTTCGTAAAAGAATAGGATAATGATTCCGCTGCCCGATTCTAGGTGTGATGATGACTTGGGAACTCGTGAAAGTCGCTGACGATATCCTGATATACGCCATGACAGTTATTAATATCATACTGAGCTAATGTGTCTATTATCTCAAGCAGCAGTTCTTTACTTAGCTGCCGGAGCTGGGGAAGTTTTGCTACAGTGTTAAATCTCTGGGCGATCAGATCTAAGGCATGTTTCTTCATGTCACCTGCACCTGGTAAAACAAACAATGCCATGTTAAAACAATTACAGAGCAACAAATAAATAGGATAACAATCAAAGGTCAATTAGAGGTCAAAGTTTGGATTTCTATCAATGAAATAGTGTGAATAGTGACAAGGACCCGGTGGGGTGAGCTTCCGGTAAAAATATTTGTTCTTTCGTGTCCATACAATAGAAATTGGACTTATATCCTCTATGCCTGATCTACTCATTGTTTAGATTAAAAGTCATTATGGGATCACAGGCGGGCTATAGTGGTGCATTCTCAAAGCTCAAATTGCTCACAGTTTGCAGGAAACTGAGGCAAAAATGTGGCACAAAATCACAGTATACAGGGGATGTAACAAGAATGAAGAAGTCTTCCACCCTGCGGTCAAATATTCTATGCCAATTTTCAAACATCAATTAGTTATCTTTCATCATCACTGTCCAATGAATATTGATAACTACATCCCTACTTGGTATTTTAGAAAGCGGAGTGTAGGAAATACACAGAATGATGTGATTATCTTCTTACCTATACCGTGTGCTGTCTCTAAAACCTGCACAACGTTCTCTGTGGATACATTCATCTCCAAGTTCTGCTTACAGTACGCCTGGTGTAATAAATATACATGTCATATTCTAATCATCATAACATGCTCTTCAATTAATCAATCAAAAATAAAAAATACGTTGAGTATTGATGATATATAAGAAAGTCAGCGTGGCAAAGGTCAAGAGTTATCGTGTGGTGGAAATTTGACCTTATAGACTTGTATTTGGTAGGGTCAAAATCTAAAGTTATTTCTTATCTTCTTCCAACCCATGCGAATCATATTCTATCATGTAACTGCAAACAATTTGCCAATAATGCCTTGAATTTTTATGTCAGCATCATTTGTTTACCGGTTTCAACTTTCCTGGAACTATATCCAGACATTTAATTGGTTTAATAAACACTGCAATAAAATATATGTGTATCAATAAAACCAATATAATATAATAATAATATTAATGATTATTATAAATATAGATATATATAATAATATAATATTAAAAAAAAAATTTCGTTGTAATTGTGGGACTAACCTGGAGCCTGTTATTAGAGAAGTTATAGAAGTGAGGAGCAGGGAAGAGATATAAGGAGTCTGCGGGGGGCATGGTGACGTCCCCGTAGTATATATACCTCAATAAACTGTTAAACGCCTGCTTAGAGGGAACCATATCACCTATAGCTATCTGTAATCAACATAAATATACATCCACCGTAATATGCATCATAAATTAGCCTTATCTTAGAGGCCAGAAAAGACAAAAATGGGCTCATTGAGATAAGGCTAACGATAACTATTTCATAAAAATTGATGTTTATTACATGTTTTACATGTTTTCATTATAATCTCACAAATTACATCTGCGTTTAACTTAATGTTTAAATTTTGTTCCTTGTAGGAAAGTAGAAAATCTACAAGTCGATACAAATACAATATCAAAATAATATACACAAGCTATACATAGTAAACATAGCAAACTGGCTAAAATTAATTCAGTTGATGGAACTAAATATAATTGTTTTTTCCTGTTTTTGTTACCGCTGACAAAATAACTCAACTATAACTAATAGTTGACTTGAATTATTATGAAATTGCGATTAGAAAGCATTGAAGTTTGAATTCCAATGAAAACTTTCAGTCTGTCCCAGATCTAAAACGCTCAGTTAGTTTTCATCCCATATCAAACAGACACTCGGCTATAATTGTTTTTACTTTTGTGTATTAGTATTAAATTTCATTTTAATAGCAGATTAGCAAGGCCATCCTTACTGGTTAAATTATTGATGTAAATAAAATGTTTGTTTATGGTGGATTTAATTGTATGAAGAGACATCTTCATAACTATGTACACAATGCTACTGGCTGATTAACCAGTTCATTTATTTAACCGGACAGACATGACAGATATTTCAGACCTATTTGAGTTCCTTCTCTGACTATCTATTGGACATCACCATTTAAAACCCGCAAAAAGAATTCTCCCACCTATATATTAGACTTTGAAAAAATTTTTTAACCCTTAGCTATCACCATTATTCAAACAATAATTTTTCACAAAACAATAAATTTGCTCATTGACATCCCTGCTAGGTGTGAAAGCCTCTTTTCTAAATTCATGGTTGCTGACTAACAAAATACAGGTTAATTGACATCTACTCACATTGACACAGTTATCCTTAGGCATGAAGTTCCTGAACATAGCCTCAAAGTATCGACTCCTAGCAGCTAGTACAGCTTTGTGCGAGGGAATCTTCTCCCCCTGTAGTACTAGTGTGATATCACAGAACTTACTACCCTGGGTTAACAGGAAGTTCTTCATGTCGTTTACTACATTAGAGGCTGAAACAGCAGAGAAATAATATCTTATACATATATTACATATAAAATCATTGTCTACAAATATTATGTAGAGAAAGTTTTAGTAGAACTTGAGAGAGTTTTATTCACCAACAATTACGTGAACGTAACATAGGTTCATGAGTGGCTGTCATTCAGATAGATTACTCGTGTATTCATGAGCCATCATGACCCTATGTCCAATCCAGACATATCTATAAAATGGAAACCAGCATGTGAAATAACAACTTAAATTGTTGTGTTTCCTCATGTTTGAATTTAGTTTCGATATAAAATATTCACATGTGTCTTCTCTGCTATATTGCCCGATACATGAGAGGGCAACTACAGAATAATATCATAACAATGGTGACACAAAGTCAGTGATGTTATAACACAATAAAATCTTATTATTTTAATCTTTAAATTTTATCACATAACTCTTTCTAATAAAGTGCTTATTTTTACACCATCTATTGTTGCAATAATGATAAAATTCTGTTTAGCCCAGAAATGTGAGGAGTTAGGCATCGAAATCCGGGCGCCCATTTTTTCCTATTCTCAGGTCTTCTTGTCACCGGCTCTGAGAGAGTACATACCTTCGGGTACCTCAGCGAGCTGATTAGAGCTGGAGGAGGAAGGCAGACCGATAGCTGGCTGAGTCAGACTCGATCTCATCACTTCTATTATTAGAGATTTAGGTAGATCCTCAAACTCAGAACTCATCACTATCTCCTTCATATTACTGCTTCCCTTCACTATAAACTTCATACAAAACTCCTACAAATACATAACAGCTTTGTAAACCGTGCCTAACACACAAGTAAATAGTTTTGTTGTCAAAATCTAAAAAGAATGAAATAAATATTTCAAACAAAAAACTTAAATTGATTGATTCATTTGTATTCTATCACTAACTGTAATGAACTGTAAAAATAATGAAGTTGCCTTGCATGCAAAAAATAATATTATTAAAAAGTAGTTAAAAAATTGTATTATTAATATAAATGCACATGTGTCTCAAAAAGCAGTCTTTGCCCAAGGCAGTGTGGTACATGCGACCCCAGACATAGCTTGCCCTGACAGGCTCATTGGCTCCTGAGTTTGGAAGTGGATTGATAAACCACATAGCTTACCCAGAAAGGCTGGTATAACCTCACGATAATAAAGAGAACCCACATCTGTTTTGGACAGCTACTTCATTAAAGATGCAACTTTTCCATGACTTGAGATTTTGGTATTTAATGCTGTTAGTATTCAGACCTAATTTACTATCATGTTAAATCTATGGTTTGGACCCACACTAAGAACAGGACAATACTATGAACATTTCATTCAACAGCTGCTTGAAAAGTATCAATCAGGAAAATTGAAACATAGTAGTGCACCTCCTTAGGCATAGACACATCTTTTGACCAAGCACGTGCATTAATGTTGATGTAATTTGATAATGCTTTGCTTTTGAAAAAATTTCAAGCTAAGTTCAGCTATCTAACCATTAAGAATCAACCCATTTTTTTATTATTTGGCTTTGGCCGCCCGCCCATAACATATTTACAAACACTTCTGAGGCTGCAGAATTAGTGATGCAACAAAATATTTGAAATTTGAGGATATTGGGGATGAAAAATAAAAAAGGAGACAGGAGGTTTGGGTTTTGATCCTTCTCTGGGTTTTTGTCTTATGATCGCAGTGTGAAAACCAGGATGTAGCCTCTACCCAATCAGCCATACCTGAAAGTAAGGTGATATTATTGAGTTGTAACTTTTATCATTACGCTGAAAGCATTTTGCAGCCATTGTTGGAATCAGTTAGTAGTTGTCATATTTCTGCGTGATTACTAAACAAAGAGAGGACAACTACAAACTGTTGTCAATCAGCGATGATTACGCAGTGCTTACGCAAAGTAAAGATTGTTACAGTGCAACGAAATCACATTATATTTCACTTCGGACAATTGGCAGGTATGGCTGAGTGGTTAGAGGCTTGGTACTCTATTACCACTACGATCATGAGACAAAAACCAGTCGGATCGAAACCCTATTCTCCTGTCTTTTTTTTGTTTTTGGTATGTCATCAATTCATAAAAGTGCACAAAATCAGTGTTACTTCATGATTGTAATATTCATTGATAAATGCCCCCCACAACCTCCTCCGCATATGTACAGCTGTTGACCCCTTTAGGTAAATCGACTGGTTTTTTTTCTGGATATGTATTTTGGATTTGGATTTCCAAATGAAAACTGCCCGATTCAGAGGTGTTACAATGATCTTATACCCTAATCAAGCACTCCGCCTCAAAAATATCAAAATTATTTATTTGAATGTAAGCTGGAAAAACTGTCTATCAAATCATTGATGACAAATTTCTAAGTCATCACCCCGGAATGAGTTAGATACTGTATCACTCTTGTGATTAACCAATGGATAACACTGGACCCAGAGTGTGTTTGGACACACATTATTCTATTCCTAAGTTTATTCACCATAAAAGTGAACATAACGTGACCTCCACATCAACTCAAGTACGCATACACAGTACCTTAATAAAGGTGAGACTGAGAGATGAGGCGTAGGTAAGTGTAGAGAGGACATTGCCGATGTTGATATGAGACTGTAGATATCTGACACACAGCATCTCGAGCCTCTTCATACTGAGCTGACAGCTGAGATTATACACATCTGTCATTGTACGTACGACTGCAGGTGATCCTGGGTCCTCACCTGCTATTTACATACAATCAGTTATATAATACATTAAACTGGAGAGAGGACAACTCCAAACATAGGCTTTTAATCATATACACAATCTTAACCACATAGACGACAATGAGACTTTATGATTGGTAATTATAAGTTGATAATGGGGAGTGACATCAGCGGTAACTGACAACAAGCACATCATCTGACCCCACGTGATATACTATTGCATGTATATGTCTGATTGATAGAGAGTGAGCTAACTCACTTGGCATGAGTACTATCACAAGGAATTTGGTGTGATGACCCCAATTAAATTTTACTAATTAGGGGCGGGCGGGTATATGTCAGGTACTCATACTAAGTTGATTCTAATGATCAGAGATACACATGATTGTAGGGTAGTCTCGATGTCAGTGTGGAGAGGGCTGTCACTGATATCAATGGTTAAGATATATGATAATCGATCAGACTATTGACGCTATATTAGCAATGACAGATAATGTTGACAAAAGTCAAAAGGTATCAAATTATTCTGATTGTGCCATGTTAATACCCAAATAACATTCTTCTGTAGCTACCACAGCCTGTTTCAGTAATCAATAGTAATGAGGTTTTGACTCTCAGATAGAAAACACTGTTACTGTGGCGGATTGAGGTGTAACTATTGGCTATGAGCTTCATACCGTTACGTGTAGGGTATATCTCATCACAGTATATATACGAGAGGAGGAACTTAAATGCTTGTACACTCGTATCACGCATAGCCACAGTTCTATATCCTAACTCGTTAACTTCGCTCTCAAGGAGACGTGCTCGTAAAATAGAAGAGCGAGCTGCAACAAATGCGCTGTGGGCCTCAATCTCCTCATTTTCCTGCAGGTTAAAATCAAATAGAATGTCAAAATAGTCAAATCTCAAATTGCATAGATGAATTAGATGCATAGGTGTATTACACAAACAACTTCCGGTACTGACACAAAATTTCAATTATATATGTATTAAAAAAAACATTTGGATTTAGGCGGTTTGATTTTGATCCGACTCATTTGTCCTGTGATCGTAGGGTATTATTGAGGTCGTAGCCTCTTACCCCTCAGCCATACCTTCCTCCCCGTATCCAGTGTTAAAATTATCAGATTTTATTGTGTTATAACATTCCTGACTTTGTGTAGCCACACTTGTGTCACCATTGTTGGTGAGCATGTGAAGTTGTATGCACATATTGTCCTAATTTTATAAAGACAGTGTAGACAACAACCACCATTGTAACAACAATGGCGGCAGAATGCTTTCACTGTGTGAATAATGTGACGAGACAATAATATCGATTCATTTTAACACTGCAGACGGGGAGGAAGGTATGGCTGAGGGGTAAGAGGCTACGACCTCAATAATACCCTACGATCACAGGACAAATGCATCGTATCAAAATCAAACCGCCTAAATCCGCATCTTTTTTTTTCAGGTATTACTTATGCGCCCTGTCACGTCCAAATGACTATTCAAAATACAAACAAAAACCTAAAATCATTCTCTTATCATGATCAGTGGTTGCTGGATAGAGATTTGACACCGAGTATTCGGCCATGGATATGATTTACACAGCGTAAAAATAATAAAATAAAAGTCTAACACTCCTTCTGACAGGATAGATAACCAAAATGTTCAAGAATAACTCACATATATGGAAGCAATTTGTCATTCCCATGACCTTCCTTTTAACCATTTCATTTCTGCACAAAATATTGAGTTGAGCAAAAACCATTAGAGAAGATATATAAACTAATAAATGGTGAGCAGACAATCTTAGGTCACTACAACTTACCTCTCCAATAACAAACTTGACATCACAGAATTGTCCTTCATTTAGAAGCCGTTCAAAATCTGTGAGCAGTGTACACTTTGGGTATGTAGAAAACTGAAATTAAGAACATGGAGAGACTTTATCTCGAGCATGAGGAACATAAAATACCACTGAGGATCTTACTATCACAATGGGGGGGGGGGGAATGTCAGGTGACACTGAGTGAGATATGAACTAAAAAGGCCGATACTTTATATAAGTCTACATAATTCATTTTCCAAAGAAAATTCGAAATTTCTCACTGATAACACAGAGCAAATTTTAGCAGTTTTTTATTAGTCTAAAT
Organism: Membranipora membranacea; assembly: GCA_914767715.1. Classification (NCBI taxonomy): domain Eukaryota; kingdom Metazoa; phylum Bryozoa; class Gymnolaemata; order Cheilostomatida; family Membraniporidae; genus Membranipora; species Membranipora membranacea. Next base: position 39,606,745 of record OU612065.1, read on the forward strand.
AAGAACTCAATGACCTAAACAAAACAAGTCAAAATGCATTTGCCAGGTTGAGGAGAAACTTTGGTATTGCAGTGAAATTCTGGACGCCATGATTATTTCATCTCACTAGCAATGAAGTTACTGCTAGGTGATTCAGCAAGACGAAATCAATCTAACAGTTAGATCAAGCTTAATCCAATCTGCCTGCATAATGAGTTTCTCCCCTCAAAGTCGCCGGCTGCTCACCAGTGGAATGGCCGAGCGACCGGAATACAGACAAATTACATTAGATTTGACCTAATTAGCCCTGTTGTGACCTAATTATCATACCTGAAACTTGAAGATTTCACTGCTCCTAACATTGTTATCTATGGTACCACCGAATATATACATAGCATCCTCCACTACGGTGGCAGCGTGAAATAACCTTCCTGTGGGCGTGGCTGACTGGTCAGCAGGGGTAACGACATCCCAACGTCGTGTCGTCAGATCGAAACTGTGATAAAATAATCCAACAAAAAACATATCACATATCTCCAAATGAAATACCCATCATGGTGGTGGCATTGCATTTAACGTGACAGTTCTTGTGATTAGATTCATCAGTTGTATAATATAACAAATGTTCTTTTTTAAATTTGAATAAGTTGACAATCTCTACTATCACTGGGTATGCAGTCAGTACTGGCTTGATTAAGTAGTCTTAAAACAGATGGAGGTGATTTTTTGGGGTATTACTTTAAACTAAACGGTTATACGACCATCTCGGAATCAATAACAAATAATTAAAGGCACCAAAGGATCATCTAACATTAAATTTTGTATCAGTCTCTTAATTCCATGTACACATTCTGCATATTCTTATTTGATAACTTATAAAATATATAATATAGACATATAATCTCGATAAATCATTCTGAACCAACCTGTGTATATCGTTAGGGAGTATTTGGCCGGTAGCACCTCCGAATATATAGAGACATCTGTTGAAGGTTACCATGGTGTGACCGTATCTCTTCTTAGGAGGCTGAGGACCTCCTCTTACTATATGATCTGTGGACACTCTGGTCCACCTAAAAACATATATTAGATTGGTATCAATGGCTTGTGAGATAGCCAAATACTTAATATGAATTAAGAATAACAACGCAAGCTTCATCATTTTTTTAATAACTTTATGAGGTGAGTTACAATTTTCAGCTATCAAACTCAAATATGAAACATTTGTAACTGCCACAGCAAAATTGATTCAAAGGGCAATTTCTTCTCAAACTGATTTTATATCCGATAATATTTCCAAAATAATAGAATTATAAGGTCTAGATCACTGATTTATAATATTATAAATCAGTGGTCTAGATTTTACTAGTTTTCAAATGTCTAACAATGGCGATGAAAACAAAAGGATGAGACAGGACATCTGGGTTTCGATCTAACTCTGGGTTTTTGTCTTGTGATCGTAGTGTATTATTGAGGATGAAGCCTCTAACCACTCAGCCATACCTGCCTCCCGTCCACATTGTGAAAATAAAGTGACTTTAACACATCGTTACGATGTCTACTTTGCATCACTATTGTTGTTCGACAACATTTTGTAGTTGTCCTCTCTTTGTTTCATAATTACATACAGAGAATTGACAACAGCCAACAGGTTCTATCAATCGCCCATAAATGCCATCAGCGTGATAAATAATGTGACAAAACAATGGCAAAATCACCCTGCAAGCGGGAGGGAGGGACCGGAATGTTATTGCTCAGAAATGCAGCCATGTAATGTATAATGTCACAAACACAAATTCAATACAAGTTCATTGTTCAATACTATTTCTATCTCAGTGGTAAAATGATACATACATATGTGTAGTAAAGTTGAACTGATAGAGATGATTGGTGATCCTAGCTCCACTTTGTCCAGAGAAGACATACATGTGATCATCGCACACAGCCAGCGCAAAATTACAACAAGTCGGCGGTATCTTCCCATCCTGGTCTACCTATAAACATAATCAGCAAACCAACTATTGAGTTACCAATTCTTTGCCACATCTCATTAAATGGCAAGAAATGTGTGTAAAAGCACCACTCATAGCATGTTATTGATACTGTAGTGATGAAAAAATATCAAATATTTAAAGTATAAAAGGTGCTTGTGACTGTGTGACGTTAAAGTGACGCATCTGACCCTAAGAAATGTACATACATGACTCTAATACTAGGCTTCTAACCTGTTGCCACTGTCTGGACTGATGATGTGATCCTTGTAGAGATACAGTCCACATATCATTGAGTCTAGCGTTACCATCATAACCAGCAAATATCCATAACTTATCATTATATACAGCAGCACCATGAGCAGCTCGAGGTACGGGACGCCTGTAATATTATAGTACATGATATAATGAAACACTAAAGTTCGAGTTCTTGGTCTTATTTAGAATACTGCTCAAGGTCCATGAACAGTCTGTGGCACTGGTTCAACTGATTTCATTCAAAGTTAAGATATAAAGGAACTGTTTTATTATTATAAAAAACAATACAGTGCTCGACTTTGAGCAAAAATCAGTTGAAACCTGTCCACAGACTGTTCATTCACCTACAGCAGTTTTCTTTTTCTAAACTAGCCTGCGATTCTAAAAAGATACCAAAAAAACCTGATTCTGTCACAATCGTTTTGTTTAAAGCCATTCATCCATCGTTAGCTTTTACATTATAATTTTTCATACAAAGAATAAAGCTCAACACAGGAAATCTATTATAGCCAACACCCGTTACCTGCCAGTAAACTTCCACTCCGTCCACTGACCAGATCCACAGAGCTTATACTCGTGTAGATCGTTCTTGTTAGTTAGATTGGAGTTGGAATGTATGTCACCAGTGTAGCCACCTGAAACATACAGGGTCAGTCTTAAAAGTCTGATAAAATGTTTTGGGGACACAATGGTGCCAAAAATGTGCAAGTAAGAATAAGATGATATTAGATCGTTGTCTGATCTCAGCCTTAATACATCACTATTGTGCATTGTAAAATCACCAACAAGCAGGGGTATAGAATTCAGATTTTCAACACGCACCTTCAAAACCTATATTTTCTTATTTCGCTTAACACTTCACTCAAAAACAACACACATAAGGAAAGATAATTCCAAATGTCTGTGGTTTATTGTTAAGACAAATATATAGTAGGAAAGGAACATTGTGCAGTAACCCGGCTTATTAACAGTAATCATCCCAAAAATATGAAGACAGAATAAATATACTATTGCAGTCCTCACCGAATATAAACATGCTGCCGTTATATAGACTGGCTGTGTGGTGATATCTCGGTAAGGGAGCGTCCATAGACACAGCTCTGCCCCATGACTTCTCCTTCACATCATATCTCACCAGGTCGTTCAGCATAGTCTTACTGTAATACATACAAACAGGTATAGTAAGAATATCAAACCAAGGAGTAAACACCCGACTCTTTGGTCAGTCTTCCACTATGGTAACTTTGTAACTTGAACAGAAACAAGAAGCGACGGGTGGGTCACCAACTATCTATGTATACAACCTGCTGACTAGATTTCAGTCAATACTTGCTCATGACAAACAGGATAGTCAAGATTTACAATATATGTTGACACGTCAGTGTGAACGCATAGGTTTGGTTTTTTCAAGTGCTGTGCCGTGTAAATTTTATCTAGATTGCAATGAATATCTATCAATAAGCATCAAGGAAGTCTATAATAACTCATCGATAGCATATTAGCAGAAGGAATTTATTTAACGCACCCATTGTCACCTCCGAATACATATATAGCTCCCTTGTATGCTACAGCAGTGTGCTTGCTCCTCCTGTGGGATAAAAAGTGAAATAAAACCACATTAAGTTCTAGGCTTTGAGCTGGTCTCACCTTCACAGCTGAGAAGTAACAGCAAACCCTATGACTTGTCCCCTGTTACTCCTTAATTTTCATTATTGCTATCAGTTAATTTTCGGGGCTTAGAGCACACAGGGTGCCCGGTGAAGCCCAGCGCAAATATTACCCGGGAGCCGTCCCGGGGTTGAATGGCTATCACATCTTTACATATCATGCCCAGAGTTGGTATGGCTGGGAATATCATCAGGTAAATTATGATTACTTTCAAAACTAGTGTTGTGTCGGATAATTTTCAGTTTTCTGCTAGGGAGTGCTTGCTTATGTCTGACAACTTGTCGTTTTAGCACAAGAATACCTTTGGAAAGCAGCAAATATCATTGTGAAGATGTTTGATCTGCTGCTGGCCTCCAAATTATTTAAAAGATATGAGCAGGGGAGACAAGTTCATATCAGTGTCGTTTATTTACATTTGTCCTTTTTCAAATATTGAACATCAGAATTACAAATCTGCACATTTGATCATCATGAGATGAAACCGTTATTATTTTGTTCTATAAAGGGTTAAATTCAGGACAGATCATAGGAGTTTTGGGTGGGAAGGTTAGACATGTTGAATGAAGGGTGTAGGGTGCCTCATCTTCCAATCGTGCTTAGTAACATTGTACGATTGGGATATGTTCTGGCCTTACTGAGGCCGATCTTGGTTTGAACCAATTTGATTTATCATGGTCTCATAAAATAATGGTGCTAGGTGATAGGTGATAGGTTTAGCTTTCACTGGTTGTGGCTATTTAAAAGTGATTTTAACCTAATATGTGGTGATATATAATAGGACATGGTTTTGGTTATGATATGATACTGGTAAGTGCCTTGAGTAACAGTAACAGGGATTTTGAGTATAAATTGAGCCGCCAGCGGGGAGAGGGGTAGTAGGTGATTTAGCACACACGCAGAGAGAGAGTTTGGCAGAATCACCACGCAGTGTTATACTGAGAGAAGGAAGTTTTGTTCTGCTCGATATAGTGAACTCATATCATGTAATATATTATAATGATCTATTTAGAACAATGAATAAATTATTTAAATCTATACAAGCTTGGTGAAGTGTTTTTAACTTAGTTAGGACTCACAAGCGTTCTGCCCCAACAGTGTACATCAGTTAGAACTCTATAGTTCTCTTTTCTCCACATAGATGCTAAAATAAGGTGGGAAGTTGACTTGGCTTGAAATAAAACTATTGAAAAACTTGTGGAGCCTTATTTTTTTACTAGTATTGCTCGATACAATACCCGACCCCCCCCCCACCACATCTTATTACCTAATATCTGAGATTATTGAAAGATATTTAAGTTATAATGTATTGCATAATCAATCTCTTAATCGGGTGAATTATCAAAATACGATGACACATTGTAACGTACCTGGCACCCACAAACTCATCACATTCGGGCATTCGCTTCCAGGCGTTGACTTTGCCGGAATCAGGATGGCCGAGATCCAAAGTCAGCGATGCCGAATCATGAAGCTCCATAGTTAGACTGAGTTCACCGACACAGGTAGTGATATAAATACAGGGCTTCTTATTCGTAACCTCACTACAAATTAGTCAGGATTCATTGAACACCATGTGACAGGATGGTGTTTTATAACCATTTTACCCCAAGCCATGAAGATAGATACGAATATCATCATATCATATACCGTTGGAAAGCTGCCGACCTACTGAAAATGAATACCTGAACAAAAACTTGAGTTGATGACGTTGTGTCATTTTAGGGAGGAAATGAGGCAGCAAACACTGTTTTTGTCAATGCAGATGGAGGAGTCAAATTAATTGCAAGAAATTTCAAAACAGCTGGAATGTATACTTAGAGATTGCGTTCATCGTAAAATTTTATTTTATTTGATGTATGACTAGTCTAAATTGACTTTTTACGTCACGTCATACAATAAATTTTTTTTGTGAAGCTGTGAAAATATGTGAAATTTCAATCATTAATTCAGAAGAGATCATAGGCTCGAAACAAAATTCATTATGATTTTCTTTTAGAGTACTCTTCAAATGTCATACACGATATTTTCGCCACATTTGCTTACCGTCAAATATGCTGTCCAAATGACCATTGTTGTGACCAAACGAAGTTTTTTTTTAAGTTCTCACATACGAAGCCGCTTTCATTAACCATGGTGCACACAGGAAATGTTAACAAAATTTTTCATTGCATCTTTTTCATTTTGCTTGAATTTAACGCAAAAGAATGCCAAAAAAACAGCTATGGTTCTGTAGTTGGTGCAAGTCGAGTGCCACAGTAGTCAAAGGCTTTGACCACTAGGGCACTCGACCACTTGACTTGCACCAGCTACAGAAGGCCTCTGCTGGGTTTTGTAACGGACATCTTTTTCTAGTAGATGTACTACTACTAGACACATGCAAAACCAGGCCTGAAAAGCCCAGACCAGAGGGGGTGAACATCATCAAGCTGTGGAACCCCTCTGGTCTCAGAGGGGTTGGGGTACAGCAAGTCATGAAGACTGGCTTGGTCTTGATATTCAAATCAATTACTTTTTTTGTGTGTGGGGTGGGGCCTCAACCCCAAGCCAAGTTATAAAAACAAGTACTCTTCTCTTGCCTTATATCATTGGGAAATATATAATATCTACTTTGGTCCTTGAATATATCTCACACCTGTTAAAGTAAAGCATAAGCTACCTTCTATGTTGGTTCAATGGAGTGGAGTCGTAGTTTGAACAAATAGTGTGTACATTCCGAGTCCTCTTTCTCGAGCACCACAGGTTCTTGTTCATGAAATGAGTCAAGGTTATGACAGGAAAATAGGACTCAATTAATCCCCTCTATGTAATTGTGCATAGTCCAACAGATTTCCGAAAATATTTACTACAAACACTATAGGGGTGTGGTCAAAACATTAGAGCACATTCATTGGTCAGAAAACCTAAATGTTTTGAGTGGGAAAATGTAGCACATGATAACTGGACAATAAACCATACCATCCCTGCGAGTATTTACCCCCAGTAGCAAGCACCTCATTCTCCAAGGGACTAGGTTAACTATAAACTGGTAGAGGAAGCAAAATCCTGGAAGGTGTCTAACAACACCAGATGGAGTGATGACAGCAGATCAGATCCCAGTCTGCATAAACGTTAATAGGTGTGCAGGCAGGAACCAAACCATTAGATTCACTTTCCTTTGCCAGGCTAATCGTTTGGTATGCCTTAAGTATTGTTGCTGAATATTACATGATCAGACTAATTAACTGGTACAGGTAGGCTACAGGACTAAGTTTGTGAAGCTGGTTAATCTTGTAGGCATTCGACATTATCGAATTAATATTTCTGGCCCTCTCAGATACATACGGAAAATATCCTGTTGTTATAACCAATCAAACTTAAGAATGGTGGTACATGATTTTGAGAAATTTCAATGTCATTCAGCTTGGAAGAATCGAGTAACCTCAAAAAAGTAACTGCAGTATAAATAAACAGATTTTTATTCTTTCAAAAGGTAAAAAACATCAAATCTCTTGGCCTTATAGCGCTGTCGTTACAAAAAAACATGCCATGATGAAACAATAACTGTTGCAGGACACCATGAAATGGACCACGGCCGGCCCACTGCACAAAATAAAGCATTGATAACTTCACAGCATGAAATCGGAGTTGAGTCATCGTCCACTGCTGAGTCTGATCAGCTGATCCGAGGAGTGACGCCCCCGGTGACATATGATATCTTTGTCTGTTAGTAGTACATGGTAACTGTAATAGATAATTTTATAATAGTCATTTTATTACATTTCTTTTATTGGCGTATCATTGCAAAGCCCACATGTTAATGCAACGTGAATAAGTTTAAGATTTTTTTGTTCCCTGTCCTGATGCAGCATTTACTCTCTCACTCTCACATATGTGGCATAATGTCCTGAAGTATGGTTAGTCATTTCCATACTACATAGTTGATTAATGGATTAAGGGATTAAGTGATGAAGGATATATTAAAGTTAATTAATATTGTTGATTGTTATATAAATGTGGTGTTGACTGTATAAGCTGTGCTCACAGAATATGAAACAGTATCCTAATAACTCTACAGATATTGATCCAAACTGAGAGGTTTTACCATTAAAACAGATCTTAACAGCCTATTTCAGGGTCAATATTGAGATTTCAATTGATTTAATCCTTTATGGATGTAAAATGGCAATCGAAATAATATTATGGGTACCATACATAACTTGCTCACCCATCCTGGCCCTAGGCCTAGGGCCTTACTATATAATATTAGATTAATACTCACATGCACTTCCGACAAACTGATTTTCGTCAAAAGGGTCACGCCTGCAAATATGAAACAATAAAATATGTCATGTCAGCAATATTGAGGAATTTCAATGAGAACTGTAGACACTCTTTATATATTCTCACAGGTTTTTAGGCTGGATTAAACAGGAATTGAGTATAGATACCAACACTGGGGGTTTCAGCTCATTTTCTGGTGATTTGGCAACAGCTGTGTTCATGAGAGTTACACAAAAATTAAAGAATTAAATCAAAGAATAGATAACTGTCAAGTATGATTGTCATCTGAAACTGACATGTTGACGATGGTGAGTCGACAACAGAACATTTGTATATGACTAATCTGGCAGCACCCCCTTTACTGGGCATGTCTAAATCCGTTCCTTCCTCACCCTTGACTATTGTACTGTTTGTTTTGAGGGTCTTGGGGCAAAATATAGGATGGTGTCTTGTCATCAGGGGATATTTTTGGTAAAGTCTTCCTCAGACAGGTCACAGTATACAAGTCACAATGGATAGTTCAAAATGCGCTCATTTATCACAGACTTGTACTACTTCAGTGCAAGTGTTCATATACAATTACATGTGGGCGTAGTGTAACCAAGGAGTTAGAGACACCTTGGTGTAACGTAAGGTGTATTGTTATAAGTCGACTTACGGTTCTCCTCTCACATAGGGTTTCATTCTCGGTATAAGAAGTCCGTTAGTATTACCGAGTCCAGATCCTCCACTTCCTCCTCCTCCGACTGTGATGTCAGTTTGGCCTCCTGTACCTCCTCTACAGTTACCTCGGGCTCTGCATCGGCGCCGGTTTGATCGCCTGTTACCTCGAGACCTGCTACCGCCGCCCCTAGACCTTCCCCCTCCATGTTGACTTGAACCTGGCCTCTGAGCATACTGAAGCCCTCCGCTTTGACTTTGGCTAGAGTAGTAGCCAAGGCTGGGACTTGTAGCAAGCACGCTTAGCAGGAACACTAAGCTAGCAAAGATGTGAGCCAACTCCATCCTGAGTGGAATAAATAAAATAATGTCAATGTACGAGACAGTGTATACATACAAGTACATTATTCTCCTTTACACCATGTGTATCGATTCATCATCGACCAAATAAGCTCAACACTCCAGTTACATCGCTAGGTCCTGATGAGTAAAGCCTTCTCAGAAATGAGAAGTAAATCCAAAGTGTAGATGATTCCCTGCTACACTTTTTCCTAGCAGGTCAACAAGTTACTGTCATCTTTAGATTACAAAACATGATTACCAAATTTTAATCAATTCAATGAGAATGTATAACAAAATACATCATATAGGTTATTTACTTACTTCTCCTGTATAATACTCTATTAGCAATATAATTCTGCTCGATCCACGCTCAGAAGGAGTTTGTACAGAAATGAGTCTCGGTTAATTATGATACAAAAAATTAAACATACATCTTGCAGCGTCATGTTCTTGTTGACCACACCCAGCCTAAAGCTTGGTTCAGCTTATTAATACCAGTAATGTGAAACCAATAAACAGAGATAATCCCATCTCAATCTGCAATCTGCAATCTTAATCTGCATGAAATAGTAAGATGAACTAAAACCGACTTAATCTCATCTGCACTCCACGGTAACATCACAGCGTTTCACTATCTAACTTTAATGGGCAAGTAAATAGAGTGTTAATCTCTACGGCTTCTTCTTATTAGCGTTGCCCATAATTGTAATGTGGTGGTTTTAGATAGTGACACTAAGAGGACTAAAGTGATCAGCAACCCTATATATTCATGTGCTTCATCAAGTATAGACCTAAAATGGGCAGCAAAGATTATTTTAGTTTTGTTATAGATCTCAACATAACATATGCCCCTTGATTGTTTAGCTAAGTGTGTGTAAATCTCACAAAGCATCTTATTATTGTGAATTTTTCATTTCCCTTAAAGTTTATTATAAAGTTAGACATCCTATATTTTATGTTTAACAGTGAATATAAATATGATTATATCTGTTCTATTATGTGAAGAGAGCCACAGCTATTTACCAAAAATATAACAGTTTATTTTATTCAGCCTATTTAATGGTCCATAAATATTTGAACAAAACTAAATGTGACTTTTTGTGCACCGTGTCTTCCTTTTTAGGGTCCCAATCTTGTTATGTCAGCACCTCAAATACCTCTGATAGTCTCCCCCCCCCCCCATCGTCACACCAGGTGCTGTACCAGTGGTAGCCCCTTTTCTCTAGCCTAATAAGTGACATGAACAGAACTAATCACGGACATGTGCCATGTACTTCTATCTCCCTGAATGTCAGACTTGTACCATCTATGTGATAAAGTTCTAAGACAACATGACTCCCTTGTACGGGAAATTCACATGAGAAAAACACAGAGTCTTCAGATATCATTCCATCAAATCTGGAGCAAACTGAATGACCAGCTAGCTGAGCTCGATAGGTTCCATTCTGTACGTAATCTAGTGTGTTGGTCATGCCGACATACACTATCGGATCTACAATCAATTATCAGGGTTAAAGGCTGACTCACTAGCTTGGTCTATCCTCTATACTCCTATTAAATTCATTTCATATCTTACACAAGAATATATCAATATTAAATACAAATCTTACATTATCACAAGCATACGAAGCAGGTATTTTCATATGCTTGACAGCAGAAGGCAAACTAACCAAATGAATTCCCCATCCTCTCACACAAAATGCCCCTTTTTACATCGCAATCCACATCATTAGCTACTGTTGCTCCATAATAACCCATCACTTCTATACAATGCTGTTCTCCCTGCAAATTGTTTGGGTAGTAATCTTCAGCTGTGAACACTAAAAAAATAATGAGGTCTTTCCTGTTAAATATCGATGACATTCATCCGTATATAACAATACTCAGGAGGTTTGAAAAAAAAAATAATGATGACGATTCTTTTTTTAAAATACCTGCTTCTAAATTTCAAACCTTTCACATGCTCTTGCAAGTTTATAATATCTATTTCTTTTATCTATATGGAATAGAGTTGTAACGGTATTCCAGTACTGCGGCACGGGGGGCCGTCGGACGGGGGGCAAAGTCTGGGGGGCTCAGACTAGTACTGCACAAGCCATTGCCAGCAGCTTTTGAATGATTACAATAATTGAATGGCTTTAGTAAGCAAGATTCATCTGTCTTTCCCCAGGTTGTCTTGTTTATCCCTCAGATAATTCTATTCGGTGAAGCAAAGACATGAAAAACATTAGTAATAATGAATTGTTGCTGACAATGAAATTATATATATATATATAAAGACATTTATGGCCATGGCAGTGCCTAAATTTCACTACTATAAACCACTGTGTACTCATTCAATGAAATCAGCTAACAATTTTAATGTTGCCATGTTGATCTTCTGTACCTGAACTACAGTACTTTGTAGCCAAACCAATGGTTATGAAATTCTCTGGTTTTGTAATGCATGTGCATGCAAGGAAATATGTGGTATATTTTATACCAATGATATCAAGGTCTTATCCTTGGTTTTGCTAAAGATAAATTGTGACATGCTCTTGTATTTTCTTAATTTCCTTCAACTGTTCCTGTCATGTCTTAAAATTAATTAAGGTGAATTATGTTTTTCAAGTACTACCAATCTAACACATGATGAATAAGGTGTCAGATCTTTGTCTCAGCATGAGTCTCTATTAAGGTGTCATACAGAGCCTTGACTGGCTCGCAAGGTATCACAATGACCATGTCCAATCATTCTTATGTTTTTTTGCAGAAACAAAAATTGCAGCGCACTGCCAGAAGGTTAAGTCATAGATTTAATTATCATATTTTTTTCTGTTCATCAAATAAATCTGGTTGAGTTTATCCTGCTTTGTAGCAGTACACATATCACAAATATCTAGAATTACTCATAGTCATTGTTTTTTTTCTTATGATTTTATATGGCCCAATCTATGAGTGCGTATATGTCAAACCTCAACTACAGAACAAAGCTCTGAATTTGCTGAATGCTTCTGTGATCAAATACGATACCAAAATTTGCAAAATTGATCTACCAAAATCTGCAAAATTGATCTGCTAAATATCATTTTCCCTCCATTACAGAAAACTGTCCAGCTCTGTATGGGCAGCAGCAGTCAGTTTTATAAAAAAATACCATGGTGAGGGGTTCGTTGATGCAGTCCATAAAATTATTATATAATAACTCTATGGTGCAGCCTATGTTGCATACTAAGACATAGTATAGGTATTTGGTCCGAACCAACACTTGGGTGTAGTGAGACGTGTGGCAGGTGCTGTATGGGACACTCATGCGGTTCCTACATCAACAACAACAATGCTGTGTATGCCTTCAGTGCTGTTAGACATTTCCTATACAGCACTTGTCACATGACTTACTGCACCCGTCGCCAGAGACCGTTTTTTAGCATACTGACTCTCGTGATCTGACTGGGCACGTAGATCACTGATAAACTAGGCTATCATTACCACAAAGAGAATGTCGTAAGGCTAAGTAGGTATCATGCGTGACTTGAATTTGCGCATGTGCAAGAAAAATGAGTTTAGTTTGGGTTCTGATTGCAACTTTGGAAAGGGGAAATGGGATATCCCCTGCATAAACTGTCTATCAAAGTCAGCTAATAATGACAAGAGATGACAACTATCAATAACAAATCCGCACGCTTTTGGGAGTATGTCACCAGAGCAGGTAGCCAATCAGATGGCTTCGGAATTCCAATTTTGCAGAGATCAGCTCATGCCCAGAGCGTATCACAATTTTAATAATTGCAATTCTTATCAGTAAATTGCGCTCAGATTCAATTGAACAGCATATTTATGCTTTTATTACTTCAAATATCAATTCTGCTGTACCATGTCAATCACACTAAGAGACACATAAGATATTCAAATCTATCTGATTTATTTGTCTGAGTACGTACCGTCATAAGGCAGCACATCTCCCTTTATCGTCACAAATGTACCCTCCGTTTGTCTGTCTTCCAAACCGATCCAAAATTTATTTCCAACTGCCTCATACAAGCTGCGGAATAGAAAGAACAGACAGGAACTTTTTTGAGTTGGTGGCACTGAAGAGCCTCTCATTTATTGTTATTCTAAGCTCCTTTTTAGAAGTAAGAACTTGTGCTATAAAATCACTCCTAGGATATAACTGACAAATTTTGATGCTCTGTCAACAATCTGGGGATAAATTGGTCAAATGAGCTACAATCCTCTATTCTCTAACTAAGAATTGTGAATCTTCTGTGCTCACAAAATGCAGGCATGACCCCCCAAGACTTTCAGTTGATTTTGGTTGGATTACCATTCAACTTCAATAAATTGATTGAACAAGATAGTGGGTTCTTACAATTTCATATAAGACCACTCCTCAGCTGTCTCTGGTATTGCCAGCCATCCACCATTATCAGCACAATATTGGTAAGCTTCGTCAAAAGTATATTCTCCATTAATGTCGTCGAAAAATTCCTTTTCTGTAAGAAAGAAAGTGTCACTCAAATGTCCTTGCAACATACATAATTGCTCACAAATGAGAGACGTTCTAGAGAGAGAGAGAAAATATTTGAGTGCGGGGCACTACTTTTGTCCAGTGCAATATGCACAAGCTAAAAGCTAATTATCTAACATTCCGAGTCCAAATAAGAGAGAGTTGTTCTATAATGAACTTTTTTTACACCGATTAATGCAAGATAAGACCATGTGTTTGAAAGCAACAACAGAAAATGAATGAATATGAAGGCATGTATCAATGTGTTTAGGTGTATGTATAATAAATGCTTTTTCCGCAAAGAGCACTGTTGAATTTAGGGAGGGTCAGGGTTTTGTTATGATGCCTGTCTTTAATTGTTACTGAATGTGGGTAATGGTGAAGCAGATGGCTGATGTTCTTTCTTACATTATTGACATACTTCAAGCAGTATCTGTCCAAGGAGTTAAAGTCCAAGGAGTTTAACTCCTTGATCTGTCAAAGTAAACGCTAGGTTCTGTTAAACTCATTGCCGAAATCACGGCTAAAACAAAAAAACAATCCAAATATCAAGCTCTAACCCTGTACCAATATTGATATTGAAGAAATGAACACCCCTAATAGTACAGTTCTGTCCAAGATCCATCATCCAATATGGCTGCCTCTCTGAGTTTGTTCTCATTGTGCTGTCGTAGTTACTAGCAATACCATCGTTTCCGATGTGTGATCCGTGCAGATCAACATTATTGTATGACACCGAAGATGCGGTGCTTGTCTTTCCTGTAATTATCCAAACAATGCAGTTATTTGGATGAGTTTTCCCTAATAGTTCCTGTAAACTGGTCATTACACCTTGAACCAAGAATTTCATCATGGAAATACAAATAGCTTTCCTGTATTTGCATATTCAATCACCAATTTCAAATCCTTGTTATTGAATTATGTAGTTTCATAGTTTTTGTCTTGTTCATTTCTTTGGTTAGCATATGAAAAGTGACTATAGCCGAAAAAGTTGAATCCAAAACATTCCCATGAATCAAATTTTTCCTGATGTTCTTACCAAGCCTTTCTCACCTGACAATAACTTACCTATCGCTAAATTACTATCAATGTCAACAAGATATATCAGACTATCACCATAACCAGGTGTCCTAGTTAGCTCATAGTTTGAGGAGTAGTTCAGTAAGTGACAACCTCCTTGTGAGGGTAGGAAGTGGAATCCAAAACAGCCCGGAGTAGAGAAACATCTGTCTGCACAGTCGCTAAGATTGAGCTGCTCATATGTCACAAAGTAATTCATATCACCCACACTGTCAACATTGTGGATAACAAGCAGCTGATGGTGAGTTGCGTTTTCATGTGAGATCTCCTCAGGAACTGCAAAATACAAACAATTTGTATAAATTTGCTGTGGTACATGAAAGCATCAAATATATGGATTCTACAAATCATGTAAAAAAGCAAATCATGTATTATGACACTCTGGTCCAGATAGTTGTCCCCTCCCTCAGGATTGAGCAATATAATCATAAATAGCTTCCAGAAAAGTTTTAGAACATAAGAATTCACTAGGATCCACACAGGAAAAATATAATTACCTTTCATAAATGCACCCGATTCACTGTTCCCTGCATATTGGTAGGTCTTGTACAGAATACATCCTGCGATCAGACTCTCATTGCTTTGTGAAAATGACACACAGTCGTTTTGACGAGAGCAAATGTAGCCACAGAGTTCTATTTGCACCACATTAGCCTGCATATGTAGTCCACTCATAGGGACAAACCTTGTTCTTGTACTGGAGTTGTCACAAGCAATCAATGTCAAGACCTGGATAGATATTATAAGGGCCGTTAAGATACTTTATTTAAATAGAAGACTCACCCTACAGCAACAACATAGTTATTGATCTCTTATTATTGTTTTCAATGATTCAGGATGCACATGCCTAACTCTCAGCAGGGTTGGTAACTTTAGGCAGAGTTAAAGGTCAACGCTATGGTGAATATCATTTGTTGTTCCAGAAAATTGAAGAAAAAATCTTTATTCTACTGATGTGTATTTCTAATTTGTATACTAGAACTCTTTTGATCTTTAGTTTGATTTTGTACCAAAATATCTCTATTATTAATAAGTCTGTTTCAATAATTTTACGCCAAGTGATGCCCGGCATGATAAGTTGTATCTTGTTACTGTTTCGGTGTTTGGTGAGGCCATCTGGATCCTAAAAGCTGGAAATCAAATAGGAAAAACGTAAAATATGAAAACTTAATTGCTTAGTAATGTCAACTGTTTTGGTAATTTACATTATCAATAAGTCTAAATCTCAATCTAAATGAAGATCTGAATGAACTTATCACAGTATCCCCGATATGTATACAACTTACTGTATATAATGCTGTACTATATAAAATTCCTTGCGCAAGAAAGTTGTACATGCAGTCCATGGCGTGTTATGTCAGTAAGTGAATGCACTGTAATTTAAATGAAAATGACAAAATCGATGTTGATGCAGTACCCTTAGCACAATGGCAAAAACCGATAATGCCGAAGTCAAAGGTAGTACTACTGGAATAATTACCATTTTGTAAGAAATGGATTTTTTAGATTAAAATTGTTTGTGTATTTATGAGTTGGCTTTTCATGGTTAATGAGGCCAGGGGCGTATATTCTAAAAAATTTAACTCACTGACTTTTCAGAGATGAGCATAATAATCGGGCGCAGCCCGATCCACACGCCGTAGGCGTGGCGGGGAGGGCGTGGGAGGGGCGCTTAAGCGCCCTCCCACCACGGAAATTTTTGCATATCAGTAGCAAAATAGTGCAAGCAGAGAGGTATTTCAATAGCTCACTGAGCTGTTGGGTACTTTCAGAAAACAACTCAATAGCAGTAGAAGATTACGGTAAAAATGCTCCAGTTATAAAGCACCCATTTGAAAAAAACTGACCTTGATGGGATTCGAACCCACAACAATTTTATTATCAGTGATCATAAAGCG
This sequence comes from Membranipora membranacea, assembly GCA_914767715.1. Lineage (NCBI taxonomy): Eukaryota > Metazoa > Bryozoa > Gymnolaemata > Cheilostomatida > Membraniporidae > Membranipora > Membranipora membranacea. The sequence continues at coordinate 39,623,367 of OU612065.1, forward strand.
AACGCTCTACACACTGAGCTATTCAGCCACTCACGGAAATCCGTGGGCCGTGAGTGGTAATATACGCCACTGTCTCTTCCATAACATTGTTAGTATGCAACTTACCTTTTTGATTTTATTTGAGGAGGGACTGGTTGGTTTGGCTGCCAGGTTTCAACCATGCTGCCGGGTTTGATGGCTCATACAAGCATCTTTTAACGGCATTGGACTTTTTGCGGAGACATTGTAGCATGCTATGAACTCTGTGGCAACAATCATCTTGACGCGACATCACGCTTAGCTCCATTGTTTAACATTCTGTCGGACTAAACGCCGCACTCACAGCGCAGGATTAAAAGCGCAAGTTGTAAGCTGGCTGCAAGTAGCGGGCTCTGGTAAGTTACTCTTTGGTTTGATTGTGACAGTACCAGCAGTGATCTAAGCACTAGACTGGACTGTAGGCCAAGGGAATTACAATGTGACACTCGTGTGTGATCCATCGTACAGCCACAGATATTCTGATTTTATGAAATCTATACCTGTTTAGTTAGCAAAATCTGATGTCTGCGGCTGGATTTTGGTAATTATGTGCACATCGACACACTTAACCTAACTAGTGAACACCAGCCATTATCAGGATTACAGCCTAAAAGTCATAATTTGTGTTGTCAATAACAATAGCCTATAATGGCTGCTGCAATTTTCCAATTTCGATAGCTCTCCTACTGGTTATCATTTCTTGAGTATTGACCAAAAGTGATAGCAATGCAGCACCGGTCTAGCATCTTTTCCGGCATCCTCTTCTTGGCATGGGGGACAAACCTCTGATAGTACCAGCGATCCCCTACGCTGAGCTTCTCAAGGATCGCTGCTGCCAAATTAAAATGGGGATTGACACAAAACGCAGAATTTTCCTGAATTTATCTTCTCAAAAATTGCACTTTTCGTCTTCTTTTTCGTCGCAATACACAAGCTTGCATATTCTGCCGTTTAGGAATAATTGGGGGGGGGGGGCGAAGAAGGGGGGGGGGGGTGTTGTGCTGAGCTGATCCCCAAAAATTCACTTCACGCAGCTCATATTGATGGTAGAGCGAAGAATATAACATGTTGTTTTTATGTTGTAAAAGTGGAAAAGAATCAAAAGTCTACAGCACCCAGTATTCCCAGGCGGTCACCCATCCAAGTACTAACTGGGCTCGACGTTGCTTAGCTTCAGTGATCGGACGAGAACTGGCGTTTTCAACGTGATATGGCCGTAGACAATTATGGGGATTAATTTTAGCAGTTTTATGCTTGGATGCAGGAATAACTAAACAAGGGCATGCAACTCTTGTTTTGATTTCCATGTTTATAGTCTTATTCCTAGACATTTTAACTTGTTTCTCTATTTGACAACAGAATCATAGTTCTCCTTCTTCATTATATCTTTCATCTATTATAGAACATATATTTCTCTTCCATAACATTGTTAGTATGCAACTTACCTTTTTGATTTTATTTGAGGAGGGACTGGTTGGTTTGGCTGCCAGGTTTCAACCATGCTGCCGGGTTTGATGGCTCATACAAGCATCTTTTAACGGCATTGGACTTTTTGCGGAGACATTGTAGCATGCTATGAACTCTGTGGCAACAATCATCTTGACGCGACATCACGCTTAGCTCCATTGTTTAACATTCTGTCGGACTAAACGCCGCACTCACAGCGCAGGATTAAAAGCGCAAGTTGTAAGCTGGCTGCAAGTAGCGGGCTCTGGTAAGTTACTCTTTGGTTTGATTGTGACAGTACCAGCAGTGATCTAAGCACTAGACTGGACTGTAGGCCAAGGGAATTACAATGTGACACTCGTGTGTGATCCATCGTACAGCCACAGATATTCTGATTTTATGAAATCTATACCTGTTTAGTTAGCAAAATCTGATGTCTGCGGCTGGATTTTGGTAATTATGTGCACATCGACACACTTAACCTAACTAGTGAACACCAGCCATTATCAGGATTACAGCCTAAAAGTCATAATTTGTGTTGTCAATAACAATAGCCTATAATGGCTGCTGCAATTTTCCAATTTCGATAGCTCTCCTACTGGTTATCATTTCTTGAGTATTGACCAAAAGTGATAGCAATGCAGCACCGGTCTAGCATCTTTTCCGGCATCCTCTTCTTGGCATGGGGGACAAACCTCTGATAGTACCAGCGATCCCCTACGCTGAGCTTCTCAAGGATCGCTGCTGCCAAATTAAAATGGGGATTGACACAAAACGCAGAATTTTCCTGAATTTATCTTCTCAAAAATTGCACTTTTCGTCTTCTTTTTCGTCGCAATACACAAGCTTGCATATTCTGCCGTTTAGGAATAATTGGGGGGGGGGGCGAAGAAGGGGGGGGGGGGGTGTTGTGCTGAGCTGATCCCCAAAAATTCACTTCACGCAGCTCATATTGATGGTAGAGCGAAGAATATAACATGTTGTTTTTATGTTGTAAAAGTGGAAAAGAATCAAAAGTCTACAGCACCCAGTATTCCCAGGCGGTCACCCATCCAAGTACTAACTGGGCTCGACGTTGCTTAGCTTCAGTGATCGGACGAGAACTGGCGTTTTCAACGTGATATGGCCGTAGACAATTATGGGGATTAATTTTAGCAGTTTTATGCTTGGATGCAGGAATAACTAAACAAGGGCATGCAACTCTTGTTTTGATTTCCATGTTTATAGTCTTATTCCTAGACATTTTAACTTGTTTCTCTATTTGACAACAGAATCATAGTTCTCCTTCTTCATTATATCTTTCATCTATTATAGAACATATATTTCTCTTCCATAACATTGTTAGTATGCAACTTACCTTTTTGATTTTATTTGAGGAGGGACTGGTTGGTTTGGCTGCCAGGTTTCAACCATGCTGCCGGGTTTGATGGCTCATACAAGCATCTTTTAACGGCATTGGACTTTTTGCGGAGACATTGTAGCATGCTATGAACTCTGTGGCAACAATCATCTTGACGCGACATCACGCTTAGCTCCATTGTTTAACATTCTGTCGGACTAAACGCCGCACTCACAGCGCAGGATTAAAAGCGCAAGTTGTAAGCTGGCTGCAAGTAGCGGGCTCTGGTAAGTTACTCTTTGGTTTGATTGTGACAGTACCAGCAGTGATCTAAGCACTAGACTGGACTGTAGGCCAAGGGAATTACAATGTGACACTCGTGTGTGATCCATCGTACAGCCACAGATATTCTGATTTTATGAAATCTATACCTGTTTAGTTAGCAAAATCTGATGTCTGCGGCTGGATTTTGGTAATTATGTGCACATCGACACACTTAACCTAACTAGTGAACACCAGCCATTATCAGGATTACAGCCTAAAAGTCATAATTTGTGTTGTCAATAACAATAGCCTATAATGGCTGCTGCAATTTTCCAATTTCGATAGCTCTCCTACTGGTTATCATTTCTTGAGTATTGACCAAAAGTGATAGCAATGCAGCACCGGTCTAGCATCTTTTCCGGCATCCTCTTCTTGGCATGGGGGACAAACCTCTGATAGTACCAGCGATCCCCTACGCTGAGCTTCTCAAGGATCGCTGCTGCCAAATTAAAATGGGGATTGACACAAAACGCAGAATTTTCCTGAATTTATCTTCTCAAAAATTGCACTTTTCGTCTTCTTTTTCGTCGCAATACACAAGCTTGCATATTCTGCCGTTTAGGAATAATTGGGGGGGGGGGCGAAGAAGGGGGGGGGGGTGTTGTGCTGAGCTGATCCCCAAAAATTCACTTCACGCAGCTCATATTGATGGTAGAGCGAAGAATATAACATGTTGTTTTTATGTTGTAAAAGTGGAAAAGAATCAAAAGTCTACAGCACCCAGTATTCCCAGGCGGTCACCCATCCAAGTACTAACTGGGCTCGACGTTGCTTAGCTTCAGTGATCGGACGAGAACTGGCGTTTTCAACGTGATATGGCCGTAGACAATTATGGGGATTAATTTTAGCAGTTTTATGCTTGGATGCAGGAATAACTAAACAAGGGCATGCAACTCTTGTTTTGATTTCCATGTTTATAGTCTTATTCCTAGACATTTTAACTTGTTTCTCTATTTGACAACAGAATCATAGTTCTCCTTCTTCATTATATCTTTCATCTATTATAGAACATATATTTCTCTTCCATAACATTGTTAGTATGCAACTTACCTTTTTGATTTTATTTGAGGAGGGACTGGTTGGTTTGGCTGCCAGGTTTCAACCATGCTGCCGGGTTTGATGGCTCATACAAGCATCTTTTAACGGCATTGGACTTTTTGCGGAGACATTGTAGCATGCTATGAACTCTGTGGCAACAATCATCTTGACGCGACATCACGCTTAGCTCCATTGTTTAACATTCTGTCGGACTAAACGCCGCACTCACAGCGCAGGATTAAAAGCGCAAGTTGTAAGCTGGCTGCAAGTAGCGGGCTCTGGTAAGTTACTCTTTGGTTTGATTGTGACAGTACCAGCAGTGATCTAAGCACTAGACTGGACTGTAGGCCAAGGGAATTACAATGTGACACTCGTGTGTGATCCATCGTACAGCCACAGATATTCTGATTTTATGAAATCTATACCTGTTTAGTTAGCAAAATCTGATGTCTGCGGCTGGATTTTGGTAATTATGTGCACATCGACACACTTAACCTAACTAGTGAACACCAGCCATTATCAGGATTACAGCCTAAAAGTCATAATTTGTGTTGTCAATAACAATAGCCTATAATGGCTGCTGCAATTTTCCAATTTCGATAGCTCTCCTACTGGTTATCATTTCTTGAGTATTGACCAAAAGTGATAGCAATGCAGCACCGGTCTAGCATCTTTTCCGGCATCCTCTTCTTGGCATGGGGGACAAACCTCTGATAGTACCAGCGATCCCCTACGCTGAGCTTCTCAAGGATCGCTGCTGCCAAATTAAAATGGGGATTGACACAAAACGCAGAATTTTCCTGAATTTATCTTCTCAAAAATTGCACTTTTCGTCTTCTTTTTCGTCGCAATACACAAGCTTGCATATTCTGCCGTTTAGGAATAATTGGGGGGGGGGGGGGCGAAGAAGGGGGGGGGGTGTTGTGCTGAGCTGATCCCCAAAAATTCACTTCACGCAGCTCATATTGATGGTAGAGCGAAGAATATAACATGTTGTTTTTATGTTGTAAAAGTGGAAAAGAATCAAAAGTCTACAGCACCCAGTATTCCCAGGCGGTCACCCATCCAAGTACTAACTGGGCTCGACGTTGCTTAGCTTCAGTGATCGGACGAGAACTGGCGTTTTCAACGTGATATGGCCGTAGACAATTATGGGGATTAATTTTAGCAGTTTTATGCTTGGATGCAGGAATAACTAAACAAGGGCATGCAACTCTTGTTTTGATTTCCATGTTTATAGTCTTATTCCTAGACATTTTAACTTGTTTCTCTATTTGACAACAGAATCATAGTTCTCCTTCTTCATTATATCTTTCATCTATTATAGAACATATATTTCTCTTCCATAACATTGTTAGTATGCAACTTACCTTTTTGATTTTATTTGAGGAGGGACTGGTTGGTTTGGCTGCCAGGTTTCAACCATGCTGCCGGGTTTGATGGCTCATACAAGCATCTTTTAACGGCATTGGACTTTTTGCGGAGACATTGTAGCATGCTATGAACTCTGTGGCAACAATCATCTTGACGCGACATCACGCTTAGCTCCATTGTTTAACATTCTGTCGGACTAAACGCCGCACTCACAGCGCAGGATTAAAAGCGCAAGTTGTAAGCTGGCTGCAAGTAGCGGGCTCTGGTAAGTTACTCTTTGGTTTGATTGTGACAGTACCAGCAGTGATCTAAGCACTAGACTGGACTGTAGGCCAAGGGAATTACAATGTGACACTCGTGTGTGATCCATCGTACAGCCACAGATATTCTGATTTTATGAAATCTATACCTGTTTAGTTAGCAAAATCTGATGTCTGCGGCTGGATTTTGGTAATTATGTGCACATCGACACACTTAACCTAACTAGTGAACACCAGCCATTATCAGGATTACAGCCTAAAAGTCATAATTTGTGTTGTCAATAACAATAGCCTATAATGGCTGCTGCAATTTTCCAATTTCGATAGCTCTCCTACTGGTTATCATTTCTTGAGTATTGACCAAAAGTGATAGCAATGCAGCACCGGTCTAGCATCTTTTCCGGCATCCTCTTCTTGGCATGGGGGACAAACCTCTGATAGTACCAGCGATCCCCTACGCTGAGCTTCTCAAGGATCGCTGCTGCCAAATTAAAATGGGGATTGACACAAAACGCAGAATTTTCCTGAATTTATCTTCTCAAAAATTGCACTTTTCGTCTTCTTTTTCGTCGCAATACACAAGCTTGCATATTCTGCCGTTTAGGAATAATTGGGGGGGGGGGGCGAAGAAGGGGGGGGGGGTGTTGTGCTGAGCTGATCCCCAAAAATTCACTTCACGCAGCTCATATTGATGGTAGAGCGAAGAATATAACATGTTGTTTTTATGTTGTAAAAGTGGAAAAGAATCAAAAGTCTACAGCACCCAGTATTCCCAGGCGGTCACCCATCCAAGTACTAACTGGGCTCGACGTTGCTTAGCTTCAGTGATCGGACGAGAACTGGCGTTTTCAACGTGATATGGCCGTAGACAATTATGGGGATTAATTTTAGCAGTTTTATGCTTGGATGCAGGAATAACTAAACAAGGGCATGCAACTCTTGTTTTGATTTCCATGTTTATAGTCTTATTCCTAGACATTTTAACTTGTTTCTCTATTTGACAACAGAATCATAGTTCTCCTTCTTCATTATATCTTTCATCTATTATAGAACATATATTTCTCTTCCATAACATTGTTAGTATGCAACTTACCTTTTTGATTTTATTTGAGGAGGGACTGGTTGGTTTGGCTGCCAGGTTTCAACCATGCTGCCGGGTTTGATGGCTCATACAAGCATCTTTTAACGGCATTGGACTTTTTGCGGAGACATTGTAGCATGCTATGAACTCTGTGGCAACAATCATCTTGACGCGACATCACGCTTAGCTCCATTGTTTAACATTCTGTCGGACTAAACGCCGCACTCACAGCGCAGGATTAAAAGCGCAAGTTGTAGGCTGGCTGCAAGTAGCGGGCTCTGGTAAGTTACTCTTTGGTTTGATTGTGACAGTACCAGCAGTGATCTAAGCACTAGACTGGACTGTAGGCCAAGGGAATTACAATGTGACACTCGTGTGTGATCCATCGTACAGCCACAGATATTCTGATTTTATGAAATCTATACCTGTTTAGTTAGCAAAATCTGATGTCTGCGGCTGGATTTTGGTAATTATGTGCACATCGACACACTTAACCTAACTAGTGAACACCAGCCATTATCAGGATTACAGCCTAAAAGTCATAATTTGTGTTGTCAATAACAATAGCCTATAATGGCTGCTGCAATTTTCCAATTTCGATAGCTCTCCTACTGGTTATCATTTCTTGAGAATTGACCAAAAGTGATAGCAATGCAGCACCGGTCTAGCATCTTTTCCGGCATCCTCTTCTTGGCATGGGGGACAAACCTCTGATAGTACCAGCGATCCCCTACGCTGAGCTTCTCAAGGATCGCTGCTGCCAAATTAAAATGGGGATTGACACAAAACGCAGAATTTTCCTGAATTTATCTTCTCAAAAATTGCACTTTTCGTCTTGTTTTTCGTCGCAATACACAAGCTTGCATATTCTGCCGTTTAGGAATAATTGGGGGGGGGGGCGAAGAAGGGGGGGGGGGTGTTGTGCTGAGCTGATCCCCAAAAATTCACTTCACGCAGCTCATATTGATGGTAGAGCGAAGAATATAACATGTTGTTTTTATGTTGTAAAAGTGGAAAAGAATCAAAAGTCTACAGCACCCAGTATTCCCAGGCGGTCACCCATCCAAGTACTAACTGGGCTCGACGTTGCTTAGCTTCAGTGATCGGACGAGAACTGGCGTTTTCAACGTGATATGGCCGTAGACAATTATGGGGATTAATTTTAGCAGTTTTATGCTTGGATGCAGGAATAACTAAACAAGGGCATGCAACTCTTGTTTTGATTTCCATGTTTATAGTCTTATTCCTAGACATTTTAACTTGTTTCTCTATTTGACAACAGAATCATAGTTCTCCTTCTTCATTATATCTTTCATCTATTATAGAACATATATTTCTCTTCCATAACATTGTTAGTATGCAACTTACCTTTTTGATTTTATTTGAGGAGGGACTGGTTGGTTTGGCTGCCAGGTTTCAACCATGCTGCCGGGTTTGATGGCTCATACAAGCATCTTTTAACGGCATTGGACTTTTTGCGGAGACATTGTAGCATGCTATGAACTCTGTGGCAACAATCATCTTGACGCGACATCACGCTTAGCTCCATTGTTTAACATTCTGTCGGACTAAACGCCGCACTCACAGCGCAGGATTAAAAGCGCAAGTTGTAAGCTGGCTGCAAGTAGCGGGCTCTGGTAAGTTACTCTTTGGTTTGATTGTGACAGTACCAGCAGTGATCTAAGCACTAGACTGGACTGTAGGCCAAGGGAATTACAATGTGACACTCGTGTGTGATCCATCGTACAGCCACAGATATTCTGATTTTATGAAATCTATACCTGTTTAGTTAGCAAAATCTGATGTCTGCGGCTGGATTTTGGTAATTATGTGCACATCGACACACTTAACCTAACTAGTGAACACCAGCCATTATCAGGATTACAGCCTAAAAGTCATAATTTGTGTTGTCAATAACAATAGCCTATAATGGCTGCTGCAATTTTCCAATTTCGATAGCTCTCCTACTGGTTATCATTTCTTGAGTATTGACCAAAAGTGATAGCAATGCAGCACCGGTCTAGCATCTTTTCCGGCATCCTCTTCTTGGCATGGGGGACAAACCTCTGATAGTACCAGCGATCCCCTACGCTGAGCTTCTCAAGGATCGCTGCTGCCAAATTAAAATGGGGATTGACACAAAACGCAGAATTTTCCTGAATTTATCTTCTCAAAAATTGCACTTTTCGTCTTCTTTTTCGTCGCAATACACAAGCTTGCATATTCTGCCGTTTAGGAATAATTGGGGGGGGGGCGAAGAAGGGGGGGGGGTGTTGTGCTGAGCTGATCCCCAAAAATTCACTTCACGCAGCTCATATTGATGGTAGAGCGAAGAATATAACATGTTGTTTTTATGTTGTAAAAGTGGAAAAGAATCAAAAGTCTACAGCACCCAGTATTCCCAGGCGGTCACCCATCCAAGTACTAACTGGGCTCGACGTTGCTTAGCTTCAGTGATCGGACGAGAACTGGCGTTTTCAACGTGATATGGCCGTAGACAATTATTGGGATTAATTTTAGCAGTTTTATGCTTGGATGCAGGAATAACTAAACAAGGGCATGCAACTCTTGTTTTGATTTCCATGTTTATAGTCTTATTCCTAGACATTTTAACTTGTTTCTCTATTTGACAACAGAATCATAGTTCTCCTTCTTCATTATATCTTTCATCTATTATAGAACATATATTTCTCTTCCATAACATTGTTAGTATGCAACTTACCTTTTTGATTTTATTTGAGGAGGAACTGGTTGGTTTGGCTGCCAGGTTTCAACCATGCTGCCGGGTTTGATGGCTCATACAAGCATCTTTTAACGGCATTGGACTTTTTGCGGAGACATTGTAGCATGCTATGAACTCTGTGGCAACAATCATCTTGACGCGACATCACGCTTAGCTCCATTGTTTAACATTCTGTCGGACTAAACGCCGCACTCACAGCGCAGGATTAAAAGCGCAAGTTGTAAGCTGGCTGCAAGTAGCGGGCTCTGGTAAGTTACTCTTTGGTTTGATTGTGACAGTACCAGCAGTGATCTAAGCACTAGACTGGACTGTAGGCCAAGGGAATTACAATGTGACACTCGTGTGTGATCCATCGTACAGCCACAGATATTCTGATTTTATGAAATCTATACCTGTTTAGTTAGCAAAATCTGATGTCTGCGGCTGGATTTTGGTAATTATGTGCACATCGACACACTTAACCTAACTAGTGAACACCAGCCATTATCAGGATTACAGCCTAAAAGTCATAATTTGTGTTGTCAATAACAATAGCCTATAATGGCTGCTGCAATTTTCCAATTTCGATAGCTCTCCTACTGGTTATCATTTCTTGAGTATTGACCAAAAGTGATAGCAATGCAGCACCGGTCTAGCATCTTTTCCGGCATCCTCTTCTTGGCATGGGGGACAAACCTCTGATAGTACCAGCGATCCCCTACGCTGAGCTTCTCAAGGATCGCTGCTGCCAAATTAAAATGGGGATTGACACAAAACGCAGAATTTTCCTGAATTTATCTTCTCAAAAATTGCACTTTTCGTCTTCTTTTTCGTCGCAATACACAAGCTTGCATATTCTGCCGTTTAGGAATAATTGGGGGGGGGGCGAAGAAGGGGGGGGTGTTGTGCTGAGCTGATCCCCAAAAATTCACTTCACGCAGCTCATATTGATGGTAGAGCGAAGAATATAACATGTTGTTTTTATGTTGTAAAAGTGGAAAAGAATCAAAAGTCTACAGCACCCAGTATTCCCAGGCGGTCACCCATCCAAGTACTAACTGGGCTCGACGTTGCTTAGCTTCAGTGATCGGACGAGAACTGGCGTTTTCAACGTGATATGGCCGTAGACAATTATGGGGATTAATTTTAGCAGTTTTATGCTTGGATGCAGGAATAACTAAACAAGGGCATGCAACTCTTGTTTTGATTTCCATGTTTATAGTCTTATTCCTAGACATTTTAACTTGTTTCTCTATTTGACAACAGAATCATAGTTCTCCTTCTTCATTATATCTTTCATCTATTATAGAACATATATTTCTCTTCCATAACATTGTTAGTATGCAACTTACCTTTTTGATTTTATTTGAGGAGGGACTGGTTGGTTTGGCTGCCAGGTTTCAACCATGCTGCCGGGTTTGATGGCTCATACAAGCATCTTTTAACGGCATTGGACTTTTTGTGGAGACATTGTAGCATGCTATGAACTCTGTGGCAACAATCATCTTGACGCGACATCACGCTTAGCTCCATTGTTTAACATTCTGTCGGACTAAACGCCGCACTCACAGCGCAGGATTAAAAGCGCAAGTTGTAAGCTGGCTGCAAGTAGCGGGCTCTGGTAAGTTACTCTTTGGTTTGATTGTGACAGTACCAGCAGTGATCTAAGCACTAGACTGGACTGTAGGCCAAGGGAATTACAATGTGACACTCGTGTGTGATCCATCGTACAGCCACAGATATTCTGATTTTATGAAATCTATACCTGTTTAGTTAGCAAAATCTGATGTCTGCGGCTGGATTTTGGTAATTATGTGCACATCGACACACTTAACCTAACTAGTGAACACCAGCCATTATCAGGATTACAGCCTAAAAGTCATAATTTGTGTTGTCAATAACAATAGCCTATAATGGCTGCTGCAATTTTCCAATTTCGATAGCTCTCCTACTGGTTATCATTTCTTGAGTATTGACCAAAAGTGATAGCAATGCAGCACCGGTCTAGCATCTTTTCCGGCATCCTCTTCTTGGCATGGGGGACAAACCTCTGATAGTACCAGCGATCCCCTACGCTGAGCTTCTCAAGGATCGCTGCTGCCAAATTAAAATGGGGATTGACACAAAACGCAGAATTTTCCTGAATTTATCTTCTCAAAAATTGCACTTTTCGTCTTCTTTTTCGTCGCAATACACAAGCTTGCATATTCTGCCGTTTAGGAATAATTGGGGGGGGGGGGCGAAGAAGGGGGGGGGGGTGTTGTGCTGAGCTGATCCCCAAAAATTAACTTCACGCAGCTCATATTGATGGTAGAGCGAAGAATATAACATGTTGTTTTTATGTTGTAAAAGTGGAAAAGAATCAAAAGTCTACAGCACCCAGTATTCCCAGGCGGTCACCCATCCAAGTACTAACTGGGCTCGACGTTGCTTAGCTTCAGTGATCGGACGAGAACTGGCGTTTTCAACGTGATATGGCCGTAGACAATTATGGGGATTAATTTTAGCAGTTTTATGCTTGGATGCAGGAATAACTAAACAAGGGCATGCAACTCTTGTTTTGATTTCCATGTTTATAGTCTTATTCCTAGACATTTTAACTTGTTTCTCTATTTGACAACAGAATCATAGTTCTCCTTCTTCATTATATCTTTCATCTATTATAGAACATATATTTCTCTTCCATAACATTGTTAGTATGCAACTTACCTTTTTGATTTTATTTGAGGAGGGACTGGTTGGTTTGGCTGCCAGGTTTCAACCATGCTGCCGGGTTTGATGGCTCATACAAGCATCTTTTAACGGCATTGGACTTTTTGCGGAGACATTGTAGCATGCTATGAACTCTGTGGCAACAATCATCTTGACGCGACATCACGCTTAGCTCCATTGTTTAACATTCTGTCGGACTAAACGCCGCACTCACAGCGCAGGATTAAAAGCGCAAGTTGTAAGCTGGCTGCAAGTAGCGGGCTCTGGTAAGTTACTCTTTGGTTTGATTGTGACAGTACCAGCAGTGATCTAAGCACTAGACTGGACTGTAGGCCAAGGGAATTACAATGTGACACTCGTGTGTGATCCATCGTACAGCCACAGATATTCTGATTTTATGAAATCTATACCTGTTTAGTTAGCAAAATCTGATGTCTGCGGCTGGATTTTGGTAATTATGTGCACATCGACACACTTAACCTAACTAGTGAACACCAGCCATTATCAGGATTACAGCCTAAAAGTCATAATTTGTGTTGTCAATAACAATAGCCTATAATGGCTGCTGCAATTTTCCAATTTCGATAGCTCTCCTACTGGTTATCATTTCTTGAGTATTGACCAAAAGTGATAGCAATGCAGCACCGGTCTAGCATCTTTTCCGGCATCCTCTTCTTGGCATGGGGGACAAACCTCTGATAGTACCAGCGATCCCCTACGCTGAGCTTCTCAAGGATCGCTGCTGCCAAATTAAAATGGGGATTGACACAAAACGCAGAATTTTCCTGAATTTATCTTCTCAAAAATTGCACTTTTCGTCTTCTTTTTCGTCGCAATACACAAGCTTGCATATTCTGCCGTTTAGGAATAATTGGGGGGGGGGGGGGGCGAAGAAGGGGGGGGGGGTGTTGTGCTGAGCTGATCCCCAAAAATTCACTTCACGCAGCTCATATTGATGGTAGAGCGAAGAATATAACATGTTGTTTTTATGTTGTAAAAGTGGAAAAGAATCAAAAGTCTACAGCACCCAGTATTCCCAGGCGGTCACCCATCCAAGTACTAACTGGGCTCGACGTTGCTTAGCTTCAGTGATCGGACGAGAACTGGCGTTTTCAACGTGATATGGCCGTAGACAATTATGGGGATTAATTTTAGCAGTTTTATGCTTGGATGCAGGAATAACTAAACAAGGGCATGCAACTCTTGTTTTGATTTCCATGTTTATAGTCTTATTCCTAGACATTTTAACTTGTTTCTCTATTTGACAACAGAATCATAGTTCTCCTTCTTCATTATATCTTTCATCTATTATAGAACATATATTTCTCTTCCATAACATTGTTAGTATGCAACTTACCTTTTTGATTTTATTTGAGGAGGGACTGGTTGGTTTGGCTGCCAGGTTTCAACCATGCTGCCGGGTTTGATGGCTCATACAAGCATCTTTTAACGGCATTGGACTTTTTGCGGAGACATTGTAGCATGCTATGAACTCTGTGGCAACAATCATCTTGACGCGACATCACGCTTAGCTCCATTGTTTAACATTCTGTCGGACTAAACGCCGCACTCACAGCGCAGGATTAAAAGCGCAAGTTGTAAGCTGGCTGCAAGTAGCGGGCTCTGGTAAGTTACTCTTTGGTTTGATTGTGACAGTACCAGCAGTGATCTAAGCACTAGACTGGACTGTAGGCCAAGGGAATTACAATGTGACACTCGTGTGTGATCCATCGTACAGCCACAGATATTCTGATTTTATGAAATCTATACCTGTTTAGTTAGCAAAATCTGATGTCTGCGGCTGGATTTTGGTAATTATGTGCACATCGACACACTTAACCTAACTAGTGAACACCAGCCATTATCAGGATTACAGCCTAAAAGTCATAATTTGTGTTGTCAATAACAATAGCCTATAATGGCTGCTGCAATTTTCCAATTTCGATAGCTCTCCTACTGGTTATCATTTCTTGAGAATTGACCAAAAGTGATAGCAATGCAGCACCGGTCTAGCATCTTTTCCGGCATCCTCTTCTTGGCATGGGGGACAAACCTCTGATAGTACCAGCGATCCCCTACGCTGAGCTTCTCAAGGATCGCTGCTGCCAAATTAAAATGGGGATTGACACAAAACGCAGAATTTTCCTGAATTTATCTTCTCAAAAATTGCACTTTTCGTCTTGTTTTTCGTCGCAATACACAAGCTTGCATATTCTGCCGTTTAGGAATAATTGGGGGGGGGGGGGCGAAGAAGGGGGGGGGGGGTGTTGTGCTGAGCTGATCCCCAAAAATTCACTTAACGCAGCTCATATTTATGGTAGAGCGAAGAATATAACATGTTGTTTTTATGTTGTAAAAGTGGAAAAGAATCAAAAGTCTACAGCACCCAGTATTCCCAGGCGGTCACCCATCCAAGTACTAACTGGGCTCGACGTTGCTTAGCTTCAGTGATCGGACGAGAACTGGCGTTTTCAACGTGATATGGCCGTAGACAATTATGGGGATTAATTTTAGCAGTTTTATGCTTGGATGCAGGAATAACTAAACAAGGGCATGCAACTCTTGTTTTGATTTCCATGTTTATAGTCTTATTCCTAGACATTTTAACTTGTTTCTCTATTTGACAACAGAATCATAGTTCTCCTTCTTCATTATATCTTTCATCTATTATAGAACATATATTTCTCTTCCATAACATTGTTAGTATGCAACTTACCTTTTTGATTTTATTTGAGGAGGGACTGGTTGGTTTGGCTGCCAGGTTTCAACCATGCTGCCGGGTTTGATGGCTCATACAAGCATCTTTTAACGGCATTGGACTTTTTGCGGAGACATTGTAGCATGCTATGAACTCTGTGGCAACAATCATCTTGACGCGACATCACGCTTAGCTCCATTGTTTAACATTCTGTCGGACTAAACGCCGCACTCACAGCGCAGGATTAAAAGCGCAAGTTGTAAGCTGGCTGCAAGTAGCGGGCTCTGGTAAGTTACTCTTTGGTTTGATTGTGACAGTACCAGCAGTGATCTAAGCACTAGACTGGACTGTAGGCCAAGGGAATTACAATGTGACCACTCGTGTGTGATCCATCGTACAGCCACAGATATTCTGATTTTATGAAATCTATACCTGTTTAGTTAGCAAAATCTGATGTCTGCGGCTGGATTTTGGTTAATTATGTGCACATCGACACACTTAACCTAACTAGTGAACACCAGCCATTATCAGGATTACAGCCTAAAAGTCATAATTTGTGTTGTCAATAACAATAGCCTATAATGGCTGCTGCAATTTTCCAATTTCGATAGCTCTCCTACTGGTTATCATTTCTTGAGTATTGACCAAAAGTGATAGCAATGCAGCACCGGTCTAGCATCTTTTCCGGCATCCTCTTCTTGGCATGGGGGACAAACCTCTGATAGTACCAGCGATCCCCTACGCTGAGCTTCTCAAGGATCGCTGCTGCCAAATTAAAATGGGGATTGACACAAAACGCAGAATTTTTCCTGAATTTATCTTCTCAAAAATTGCACTTTTCGTCTTCTTTTTCGTCGCAATACACAAGCTTGCATATTCTGCCGTTTAGGAATAATTGGGGGGGGGGGGGCGAAGAAGGGGGGGGGTGTTGTGCTGAGCTGATCCCCAAAAATTCACTTCACGCAGCTCATATTGATGGTAGAGCGAAGAATATAACATGTTGTTTTTATGTTGTAAAAGTGGAAAAGAATCAAAAGTCTACAGCACCCAGTATTCCCAGGCGGTCACCCATCCAAGTACTAACTGGGCTCGACGTTGCTTAGCTTCAGTGATCGGACGAGAACTGGCGTTTTCAACGTGATATGGCCGTAGACAATTATTGGGATTAATTTTTAGCAGTTTTATGCTTGGATGCAGGAATAACTAAACAAGGGCATGCAACTCTTGTTTTGATTTCCATGTTTATAGTCTTATTCCTAGACATTTTAACTTGTTTCTCTATTTGACAACAGAATCATAGTTCTCCTTCTTCATTATATCTTTCATCTATTATAGAACATATATTTCTCTTCCATAACATTGTTAGTATGCAACTTACCTTTTTGATTTTATTTGAGGAGGAACTGGTTGGTTTGGCTGCCAGGTTTCAACCATGCTGCCGGGTTTGATGGCTCATACAAGCATCTTTTAACGGCATTGGACTTTTTGCGGAGACATTGTAGCATGCTATGAACTCTGTGGCAACAATCATCTTGACGCGACATCACGCTTAGCTCCATTGTTTAACATTCTGTCGGACTAAACGCCGCACTCACAGCGCAGGATTAAAAGCGCAAGTTGTAAGCTGGCTGCAAGTAGCGGGCTCTGGTAAGTTACTCTTTGGTTTGATTGTGACAGTACCAGCAGTGATCTAAGCACTAGACTGGACTGTAGGCCAAGGGAATTACAATGTGACACTCGTGTGTGATCCATCGTACAGCCACAGATATTCTGATTTTATGAAATCTATACCTGTTTAGTTAGCAAAATCTGATGTCTGCGGCTGGATTTTGGTAATTATGTGCACATCGACACACTTAACCTAACTAGTGAACACCAGCCATTATCAGGATTACAGCCTAAAAAGTCATAATTTGTGTTGTCAATAACAATAGCCTATAATGGCCAATTTTCCAATTTCGATAGCTCTCCTACTGGTTATCATTTCTTGAGTATTGACCAAAAGTGATAGCAATGCAGCACCGGTCTAGCATCTTTTCCGGCATCCTCTTCTTGGCATGGGGGACAAACCTCTGATAGTACCAGCGATCCCCTACGCTGAGCTTCTCAAGGATCGCTGCTGCCAAATTAAAATGGGGATTGACACAAAACGCAGAATTTTCCTGAATTTATCTTCTCAAAAATTGCACTTTTCGTCTTCTTTTTCGTCGCAATACACAAGCTTGCATATTCTGCCGTTTAGGAATAATTGGGGGGGGGGGGGCGAAGAAGGGGGGGGTGTTGTGCTGAGCTGATCCCCAAAAATTCACTTCACGCAGCTCATATTGATGGTAGAGCGAAGAATATAACATGTTGTTTTTATGTTGTAAAAGTGGAAAAGAATCAAAAGTCTACAGCACCCAGTATTCCCAGGCGGTCACCCATCCAAGTACTAACTGGGCTCGACGTTGCTTAGCTTCAGTGATCGGACGAGAACTGGCGTTTTCAACGTGATATGGCCGTAGACAATTATGGGGATTAATTTTAGCAGTTTTATGCTTGGATGCAGGAATAACTAAACAAGGGCATGCAACTCTTGTTTTGATTTCCATGTTTATAGTCTTATTCCTAGACATTTTAACTTGTTTCTCTATTTGACAACAGAATCATAGTTCTCCTTCTTCATTATATCTTTCATCTATTATAGAACATATATTTCTCTTCCATAACATTGTTAGTATGCAACTTACCTTTTTGATTTTATTTGAGGAGGGACTGGTTGGTTTGGCTGCCAGGTTTCAACCATGCTGCCGGGTTTGATGGCTCATACAAGCATCTTTTAACGGCATTGGACTTTTTGTGGAGACATTGTAGCATGCTATGAACTCTGTGGCAACAATCATCTTGACGCGACATCACGCTTAGCTCCATTGTTTAACATTCTGTCGGACTAAACGCCGCACTCACAGCGCAGGATTAAAAGCGCAAGTTGTAAGCTGGCTGCAAGTAGCGGGCTCTGGTAAGTTACTCTTTGGTTTGATTGTGACAGTACCAGCAGTGATCTAAGCACTAGACTGGACTGTAGGCCAAGGGAATTACAATGTGACACTCGTGTGTGATCCATCGTACAGCCACAGATATTCTGATTTTATGAAATCTATACCTGTTTAGTTAGCAAAATCTGATGTCTGCGGCTGGATTTTGGTAATTATGTGCACATCGACACACTTAACCTAACTAGTGAACACCAGCCATTATCAGGATTACAGCCTAAAAGTCAAAATTTGTGTTGTCAATAACAATAGCCTATAATGGCTGCTGCAATTTTCCAATTTCGATAGCTCTCCTACTGGTTATCATTTCTTGAGTATTGACCAAAAGTGATAGCAATGCAGCACCGGTCTAGCATCTTTTCCGGCATCCTCTTCTTGGCATGGGGGACAAACCTCTGATAGTACCAGCGATCCCCTACGCTGAGCTTCTCAAGGATCGCTGCTGCCAAATTAAAATGGGGATTGACACAAAACGCAGAATTTTCCTGAATTTATCTTCTCAAAAATTGCACTTTTCGTCTTCTTTTTCGTCGCAATACACAAGCTTGCATATTCTGCCGTTTAGGAATAATTGGGGGGGGGGGCGAAGAAGGGGGGGGGGGTGTTGTGCTGAGCTGATCCCCAAAAATTCACTTCACGCAGCTCATATTGATGGTAGAGCGAAGAATATAACATGTTGTTTTTATGTTGGAAAAGTGGAAAAGAATCAAAAGTCTACAGCACCCAGTATTCCCAGGCGGTCACCCATCCAAGTACTAACTGGGCTCGACGTTGCTTAGCTTCAGTGATCGGACGAGAACTGGCGTTTTCAACGTGATATGGCCGTAGACAATTATGGGGATTAATTTTAGCAGTTTTATGCTTGGATGCAGGAATAACTAAACAAGGGCATGCAACTCTTGTTTTGATTTCCATGTTTATAGTCTTATTCCTAGACATTTTAACTTGTTTCTCTATTTGACAACAGAATCATAGTTCTCCTTCTTCATTATATCTTTCATCTATTATAGAACATATATTTCTCTTCCATAACATTGTTAGTATGCAACTTACCTTTTTGATTTTATTTGAGGAGGGACTGGTTGGTTTGGCTGCCAGGTTTCAACCATGCTGCCGGGTTTGATGGCTCATACAAGCATCTTTTAACGGCATTGGACTTTTTGCGGAGACATTGTAGCATGCTATGAACTCTGTGGCAACAATCATCTTGACGCGACATCACGCTTAGCTCCATTGTTTAACATTCTGTCGGACTAAACGCCGCACTCACAGCGCAGGATTAAAAGCGCAAGTTGTAAGCTGGCTGCAAGTAGCGGGCTCTGGTAAGTTACTCTTTGGTTTGATTGTGACAGTACCAGCAGTGATCTAAGCACTAGACTGGACTGTAGGCCAAGGGAATTACAATGTGACACTCGTGTGTGATCCATCGTACAGCCACAGATATTCTGATTTTATGAAATCTATACCTGTTTAGTTAGCAAAATCTGATGTCTGCGGCTGGATTTTGGTAATTATGTGCACATCGACACACTTAACCTAACTAGTGAACACCAGCCATTATCAGGATTACAGCCTAAAAGTCATAATTTGTGTTGTCAATAACAATAGCCTATAATGGCTGCTGCAATTTTCCAATTTCGATAGCTCTCCTACTGGTTATCATTTCTTGAGTATTGACCAAAAGTGATAGCAATGCAGCACCGGTCTAGCATCTTTTCCGGCATCCTCTTCTTGGCATGGGGGACAAACCTCTGATAGTACCAGCGATCCCCTACGCTGAGCTTCTCAAGGATCGCTGCTGCCAAATTAAAATGGGGATTGACACAAAACGCAGAATTTTCCTGAATTTATCTTCTCAAAAATTGCACTTTTCGTCTTCTTTTTCGTCGCAATACACAAGCTTGCATATTCTGCCGTTTAGGAATAATTGGGGGGGGGGGGGGGCGAAGAAGGGGGGGGGGTGTTGTGCTGAGCTGAACCCCAAAAATTCACATCACGCACCTCATATTGATGGTAGAGCGAAGAATATAACATGTTGTTTTTATGTTGTAAAAGTGGAAAAGAATCAAAAGTCTACAGCACCCAGTATTCCCAGGCGGTCACCCATCCAAGTACTAACTGGGCTCGACGTTGCTTAGCTTCAGTGATCGGACGAGAACTGGCGTTTTCAACGTGATATGGCCGTAGACAATTATGGGGATTAATTTTAGCAGTTTTATGCTTGGATGCAGGAATAACTAAACAAGGGCATGCAACTCTTGTTTTGATTTCCATGTTTATAGTCTTATTCCTAGACATTTTAACTTGTTTCTCTATTTGACAACAGAATCATAGTTCTCCTTCTTCATTATATCTTTCATCTATTATAGAACATATATTTCTCTTCCATAACATTGTTAGTATGCAACTTACCTTTTTGATTTTATTTGAGGAGGGACTGGTTGGTTTGGCTGCCAGGTTTCAACCATGCTGCCGGGTTTGATGGCTCATACAAGCATCTTTTAACGGCATTGGACTTTTTGCGGAGACATTGTAGCATGCTATGAACTCTGTGGCAACAATCATCTTGACGCGACATCACGCTTAGCTCCATTGTTTAACATTCTGTCGGACTAAACGCCGCACTCACAGCGCAGGATTAAAAGCGCAAGTTGTAAGCTGGCTGCAAGTAGCGGGCTCTGGTAAGTTACTCTTTGGTTTGATTGTGACAGTACCAGCAGTGATCTAAGCACTAGACTGGACTGTAGGCCAAGGGAATTACAATGTGACACTCGTGTGTGATCCATCGTACAGCCACAGATATTCTGATTTTATGAAATCTATACCTGTTTAGTTAGCAAAATCTGATGTCTGCGGCTGGATTTTGGTAATTATGTGCACATCGACACACTTAACCTAACTAGTGAACACCAGCCATTATCAGGATTACAGCCTAAAAGTCATAATTTGTGTTGTCAATAACAATAGCCTATAATGGCTGCTGCAATTTTCCAATTTCGATAGCTCTCCTACTGGTTATCATTTCTTGAGTATTGACCAAAAGTGATAGCAATGCAGCACCGGTCTAGCATCTTTTCCGGCATCCTCTTCTTGGCATGGGGGACAAACCTCTGATAGTACCAGCGATCCCCTACGCTGAGCTTCTCAAGGATCGCTGCTGCCAAATTAAAATGGGGATTGACACAAAACGCAGAATTTTCCTGAATTTATCTTCTCAAAAATTGCACTTTTCGTCTTCTTTTTCGTCGCAATACACAAGCTTGCATATTCTGCCGTTTAGGAATAATTGGGGGGGGGGGGGCGAAGAAGGGGGGGGGTGTTGTGCTGAGCTGATCCCCAAAAATTCACTTCACGCAGCTCATATTGATGGTAGAGCGAAGAATATAACATGTTGTTTTTATGTTGTAAAAGTGGAAAAGAATCAAAAGTCTACAGCACCCAGTATTCCCAGGCGGTCACCCATTTAAGTACTAACTGGGCTCGACGTTGCTTAGCTTCAGTGATCGGACGAGAACTGGCGTTTTCAACGTGATATGGCCGTAGACAATTATTGGGATTAATTTTAGCAGTTTTATGCTTGGATGCAGGAATAACTAAACAAGGGCATGCAACTCTTGTTTTGATTTCCATGTTTATAGTCTTATTCCTAGACATTTTAACTTGTTTCTCTATTTGACAACAGAATCATAGTTCTCCTTCTTCATTATATCTTTCATCTATTATAGAACATATATTTCTCTTCCATAACATTGTTAGTATGCAACTTACCTTTTTGATTTTATTTGAGGAGGAACTGGTTGGTTTGGCTGCCAGGTTTCAACCATGCTGCCGGGTTTGATGGCTCATACAAGCATCTTTTAACGGCATTGGACTTTTTGCGGAGACATTGTAGCATGCTATGAACTCTGTGGCAACAATCATCTTGACGCGACATCACGCTTAGCTCCATTGTTTAACATTCTGTCGGACTAAACGCCGCACTCACAGCGCAGGATTAAAAGCGCAAGTTGTAAGCTGGCTGCAAGTAGCGGGCTCTGGTAAGTTACTCTTTGGTTTGATTGTGACAGTACCAGCAGTGATCTAAGCACTAGACTGGACTGTAGGCCAAGGGAATTACAATGTGACACTCGTGTGTGATCCATCGTACAGCCACAGATATTCTGATTTTATGAAATCTATACCTGTTTAGTTAGCAAAATCTGATGTCTGCGGCTGGATTTTGGTAATTATGTGCACATCGACACACTTAACCTAACTAGTGAACACCAGCCATTATCAGGATTACAGCCTAAAAGTCATAATTTGTGTTGTCAATAACAATAGCCTATAATGGCTGCTGCAATTTTCCAATTTCGATAGCTCTCCTACTGGTTATCATTTCTTGAGTATTGACCAAAAGTGATAGCAATGCAGCACCGGTCTAGCATCTTTTCCGGCATCCTCTTCTTGGCATGGGGGACAAACCTCTGATAGTACCAGCGATCCCCTACGCTGAGCTTCTCAAGGATCGCTGCTGCCAAATTAAAATGGGGATTGACACAAAACGCAGAATTTTCCTGAATTTATCTTCTCAAAAATTGCACTTTTCGTCTTCTTTTTCGTCGCAATACACAAGCTTGCATATTCTGCCGTTTAGGAATAATTGGGGGGGGGGGCGAAGAAGGGGGGGGTGTTGTGCTGAGCTGATCCCCAAAAATTCACTTCACGCAGCTCATATTGATGGTAGAGCGAAGAATATAACATGTTGTTTTTATGTTGTAAAAGTGGAAAAGAATCAAAAGTCTACAGCACCCAGTATTCCCAGGCGGTCACCCATCCAAGTACTAACTGGGCTCGACGTTGCTTAGCTTCAGTGATCGGACGAGAACTGGCGTTTTCAACGTGATATGGCCGTAGACAATTATGGGGATTAATTTTAGCAGTTTTATGCTTGGATGCAGGAATAACTAAACAAGGGCATGCAACTCTTGTTTTGATTTCCATGTTTATAGTCTTATTCCTAGACATTTTAACTTGTTTCTCTATTTGACAACAGAATCATAGTTCTCCTTCTTCATTATATCTTTCATCTATTATAGAACATATATTTCTCTTCCATAACATTGTTAGTATGCAACTTACCTTTTTGATTTTATTTGAGGAGGGACTGGTTGGTTTGGCTGCCAGGTTTCAACCATGCTGCCGGGTTTGATGGCTCATACAAGCATCTTTTAACGGCATTGGACTTTTTGTGGAGACATTGTAGCATGCTATGAACTCTGTGGCAACAATCATCTTGACGCGACATCACGCTTAGCTCCATTGTTTAACATTCTGTCGGACTAAACGCCGCACTCACAGCGCAGGATTAAAAGCGCAAGTTGTAAGCTGGCTGCAAGTAGCGGGCTCTGGTAAGTTACTCTTTGGTTTGATTGTGACAGTACCAGCAGTGATCTAAGCACTAGACTGGACTGTAGGCCAAGGGAATTACAATGTGACACTCGTGTGTGATCCATCGTACAGCCACAGATATTCTGATTTTATGAAATCTATACCTGTTTAGTTAGCAAAATCTGATGTCTGCGGCTGGATTTTGGTAATTATGTGCACATCGACACACTTAACCTAACTAGTGAACACCAGCCATTATCAGGATTACAGCCTAAAAGTCAAAATTTGTGTTGTCAATAACAATAGCCTATAATGGCTGCTGCAATTTTCCAATTTCGATAGCTCTCCTACTGGTTATCATTTCTTGAGTATTGACCAAAAGTGATAGCAATGCAGCACCGGTCTAGCATCTTTTCCGGCATCCTCTTCTTGGCATGGGGGACAAACCTCTGATAGTACCAGCGATCCCCTACGCTGAGCTTCTCAAGGATCGCTGCTGCCAAATTAAAATGGGGATTGACACAAAACGCAGAATTTTCCTGAATTTATCTTCTCAAAAATTGCACTTTTCGTCTTCTTTTTCGTCGCAATACACAAGCTTGCATATTCTGCCGTTTAGGAATAATTGGGGGGGGGGCGAAGAAGGGGGGGAGTGTTGTGCTGAGCTGATCCCCAAAAATTCACTTCACGCAGCTCATATTGATGGTAGAGCGAAGAATATAACATGTTGTTTTTATGTTGTAAAAGTGGAAAAGAATCAAAAGTCTACAGCACCCAGTATTCCCAGGCGGTCACCCATCCAAGTACTAACTAGGCTCGACGTTGCTTAGCTTCAGTGATCGGACGAGAACTGGCGTTTTCAACGTAATATGGCCGTAGACAATTATGGGGATTAATTTTAGCAGTTTTATGCTTGGATGCAGGAATAACTAAACAAGGGCATGCAACTCTTGTTTTGATTTCCATGTTTATAGTCTTATTCCTAGACATTTTAACTTGTTTCTCTATTTGACAACAGAATCATAGTTCTCCTTCTTCATTATATCTTTCATCTATTATAGAACATATATTTCTCTTCCATAACATTGTTAGTATGCAACTTACCTTTTTGATTTTATTTGAGGAGGGACTGGTTGGTTTGGCTGCCAGGTTTCAACCATGCTGCCGGGTTTGATGGCTCATACAAGCATCTTTTAACGGCATTGGACTTTTTGCGGAGACATTGTAGCATGCTATGAACTCTGTGGCAACAATCATCTTGACGCGACATCACGCTTAGCTCCATTGTTTAACATTCTGTCGGACTAAACGCCGCACTCACAGCGCAGGATTAAAAGCGCAAGTTGTAAGCTGGCTGCAAGTAGCGGGCTCTGGTAAGTTACTCTTTGGTTTGATTGTGACAGTACCAGCAGTGATCTAAGCACTAGACTGGACTGTAGGCCAAGGGAATTACAATGTGACACTCGTGTGTGATCCATCGTACAGCCACAGATATTCTGATTTTATGAAATCTATACCTGTTTAGTTAGCAAAATCTGATGTCTGCGGCTGGATTTTGGTAATTATGTGCACATCGACACACTTAACCTAACTAGTGAACACCAGCCATTATCAGGATTACAGCCTAAAAGTCATAATTTGTGTTGTCAATAACAATAGCCTATAATGGCTGCTGCAATTTTCCAATTTCGATAGCTCTCCTACTGGTTATCATTTCTTGAGTATTGACCAAAAGTGATAGCAATGCAGCACCGGTCTAGCATCTTTTCCGGCATCCTCTTCTTGGCATGGGGGACAAACCTCTGATAGTACCAGCGATCCCCTACGCTGAGCTTCTCAAGGATCGCTGCTGCCAAATTAAAATGGGGATTGACACAAAACGCAGAATTTTCCTGAATTTATCTTCTCAAAAATTGCACTTTTCGTCTTGTTTTTCGTCGCAATACACAAGCTTGCATATTCTGCCGTTTAGGAATAATTGGGGGGGGGGGCGAAGAAGGGGGGGGGGGGGTGTTGTGCTGAGCTGATCCCCAAAAATTCACTTCACGCAGCTCATATTGATGGTAGAGCGAAGAATATAACATGTTGTTTTTATGTTGTAAAAGTGGAAAAGAATCAAAAGTCTACAGCACCCAGTATTCCCAGGCGGTCACCCATCCAAGTACTAACTGGGCTCGACGTTGCTTAGCTTCAGTGATCGGACGAGAACTGGCGTTTTCAACGTGATATGGCCGTAGACAATTATGGGGATTAATTTTAGCAGTTTTATGCTTGGATGCAGGAATAACTAAACAAGGGCATGCAACTCTTGTTTTGATTTCCATGTTTATAGTCTTATTCCTAGACATTTTAACTTGTTTCTCTATTTGACAACAGAATCATAGTTCTCCTTCTTCATTATATCTTTCATCTATTATAGAACATATATTTCTCTTCCATAACATTGTTAGTATGCAACTTACCTTTTTGATTTTATTTGAGGAGGGACTGGTTGGTTTGGCTGCCAGGTTTCAACCATGCTGCCGGGTTTGATGGCTCATACAAGCATCTTTTAACGGCATTGGACTTTTTGCGGAGACATTGTAGCATGCTATGAACTCTGTGGCAACAATCATCTTGACGCGACATCACGCTTAGCTCCATTGTTTAACATTCTGTCGGACTAAACGCCGCACTCACAGCGCAGGATTAAAAGCGCAAGTTGTAAGCTGGCTGCAAGTAGCGGGCTCTGGTAAGTTACTCTTTGGTTTGATTGTGACAGTACCAGCAGTGATCTAAGCACTAGACTGGACTGTAGGCCAAGGGAATTACAATGTGACACTCGTGTGTGATCCATCGTACAGCCACAGATATTCTGATTTTATGAAATCTATACCTGTTTAGTTAGCAAAATCTGATGTCTGCGGCTGGATTTTGGTAATTATGTGCACATCGACACACTTAACCTAACTAGTGAACACCAGCCATTATCAGGATTACAGCCTAAAAGTCATAATTTGTGTTGTCAATAACAATAGCCTATAATGGCTGCTGCAATTTTCCAATTTCGATAGCTCTCCTACTGGTTATCATTTCTTGAGTATTGACCAAAAGTGATAGCAATGCAGCACCGGTCTAGCATCTTTTCCGGCATCCTCTTCTTGGCATGGGGGACAAACCTCTGATAGTACCAGCGATCCCCTACGCTGAGCTTCTCAAGGATCGCTGCTGCCAAATTAAAATGGGGATTGACACAAAACGCAGAATTTTCCTGAATTTATCTTCTCAAAAATTGCACTTTTCGTCTTCTTTTTCGTCGCAATACACAAGCTTGCATATTCTGCCGTTTAGGAATAATTGGGGGGGGGGGGCGAAGAAGGGGGGGGGTGTTGTGCTGAGCTGATCCCCAAAAATTCACTTCACGCAGCTCATATTGATGGTAGAGCGAAGAATATAACATGTTGTTTTTATGTTGTAAAAGTGGAAAAGAATCAAAAGTCTACAGCACCCAGTATTCCCAGGCGGTCACCCATCCAAGTACTAACTGGGCTCGACGTTGCTTAGCTTCAGTGATCGGACGAGAACTGGCGTTTTCAACGTGATATGGCCGTAGACAATTATTGGGATTAATTTTAGCAGTTTTATGCTTGGATGCAGGAATAACTAAACAAGGGCATGCAACTCTTGTTTTGATTTCCATGTTTATAGTCTTATTCCTAGACATTTTAACTTGTTTCTCTATTTGACAACAGAATCATAGTTCTCCTTCTTCATTATATCTTTCATCTATTATAGAACATATATTTCTCTTCCATAACATTGTTAGTATGCAACTTACCTTTTTGATTTTATTTGAGGAGGAACTGGTTGGTTTGGCTGCCAGGTTTCAACCATGCTGCCGGGTTTGATGGCTCATACAAGCATCTTTTAACGGCATTGGACTTTTTGCGGAGACATTGTAGCATGCTATGAACTCTGTGGCAACAATCATCTTGACGCGACATCACGCTTAGCTCCATTGTTTAACATTCTGTCGGACTAAACGCCGCACTCACAGCGCAGGATTAAAAGCGCAAGTTGTAAGCTGGCTGCAAGTAGCGGGCTCTGGTAAGTTACTCTTTGGTTTGATTGTGACAGTACCAGCAGTGATCTAAGCACTAGACTGGACTGTAGGCCAAGGGAATTACAATGTGACACTCGTGTGTGATCCATCGTACAGCCACAGATATTCTGATTTTATGAAATCTATACCTGTTTAGTTAGCAAAATCTGATGTTTGCGGCTGGATTTTGGTAATTATGTGCACATCGACACACTTAACCTAACTAGTGAACACCAGCCATTATCAGGATTACAGCCTAAAAGTCATAATTTGTGTTGTCAATAACAATAGCCTATAATGGCTGCTGCAATTTTCCAATTTCGATAGCTCTCCTACTGGTTATCATTTCTTGAGTATTGACCAAAAGTGATAGCAATGCAGCACCGGTCTAGCATCTTTTCCGGCATCCTCTTCTTGGCATGGGGGACAAACCTCTGATAGTACCAGCGATCCCCTACGCTGAGCTTCTCAAGGATCGCTGCTGCCAAATTAAAATGGGGATTGACACAAAACGCAGAATTTTCCTGAATTTATCTTCTCAAAAATTGCACTTTTCGTCTTCTTTTTCGTCGCAATACACAAGCTTGCATATTCTGCCGTTTAGGAATAATTGGGGGGGGGGGGCGAAGAAGGGGGGGGTGTTGTGCTGAGCTGATCCCCAAAAATTCACTTCACGCAGCTCATATTGATGGTAGAGCGAAGAATATAACATGTTGTTTTTATGTTGTAAAAGTGGAAAAGAATCAAAAGTCTACAGCACCCAGTATTCCCAGGCGGTCACCCATCCAAGTACTAACTGGGCTCGACGTTGCTTAGCTTCAGTGATCGGACGAGAACTGGCGTTTTCAACGTGATATGGCCGTAGACAATTATGGGGATTAATTTTAGCAGTTTTATGCTTGGATGCAGGAATAACTAAACAAGGGCATGCAACTCTTGTTTTGATTTCCATGTTTATAGTCTTATTCCTAGACATTTTAACTTGTTTCTCTATTTGACAACAGAATCATAGTTCTCCTTCTTCATTATATCTTTCATCTATTATAGAACATATATTTCTCTTCCATAACATTGTTAGTATGCAACTTACCTTTTTGATTTTATTTGAGGAGGGACTGGTTGGTTTGGCTGCCAGGTTTCAACCATGCTGCCGGGTTTGATGGCTCATACAAGCATCTTTTAACGGCATTGGACTTTTTGTGGAGACATTGTAGCATGCTATGAACTCTGTGGCAACAATCATCTTGACGCGACATCACGCTTAGCTCCATTGTTTAACATTCTGTCGGACTAAACGCCGCACTCACAGCGCAGGATTAAAAGCGCAAGTTGTAAGCTGGCTGCAAGTAGCGGGCTCTGGTAAGTTACTCTTTGGTTTGATTGTGACAGTACCAGCAGTGATCTAAGCACTAGACTGGACTGTAGGCCAAGGGAATTACAATGTGACACTCGTGTGTGATCCATCGTACAGCCACAGATATTCTGATTTTATGAAATCTATACCTGTTTAGTTAGCAAAATCTGATGTCTGCGGCTGGATTTTGGTAATTATGTGCACATCGACACACTTAACCTAACTAGTGAACACCAGCCATTATCAGGATTACAGCCTAAAAGTCAAAATTTGTGTTGTCAATAACAATAGCCTATAATGGCTGCTGCAATTTTCCAATTTCGATAGCTCTCCTACTGGTTATCATTTCTTGAGTATTGACCAAAAGTGATAGCAATGCAGCACCGGTCTAGCATCTTTTCCGGCATCCTCTTCTTGGCATGGGGGACAAACCTCTGATAGTACCAGCGATCCCCTACGCTGAGCTTCTCAAGGATCGCTGCTGCCAAATTAAAATGGGGATTGACACAAAACGCAGAATTTTCCTGAATTTATCTTCTCAAAAATTGCACTTTTCGTCTTCTTTTTCGTCGCAATACACAAGCTTGCATATTCTGCCGTTTAGGAATAATTGGGGGGGGGGGGGCGAAGAAGGGGGGGGGGGTGTTGTGCTGAGCTGATCCCCAAAAATTCACTTCACGCAGCTCATATTGATGGTAGAGCGCAGAATATAACATGTTGTTTTTATGTTGTAAAAGTGGAAAAGAATCAAAAGTCTACAGCACCCAGTATTCCCAGGCGGTCACCCATCCAAGTACTAACTGGGCTCGACGTTGCTTAGCTTCAGTGATCGGACGAGAACTGGCGTTTTCAACGTGATATGGCCGTAGACAATTATGGGGATTAATTTTAGCAGTTTTATGCTTGGATGCAGGAATAACTAAACAAGGGCATGCAACTCTTGTTTTGATTTCCATGTTTATAGTCTTATTCCTAGACATTTTAACTTGTTTCTCTATTTGACAACAGAATCATAGTTCTCCTTCTTCATTATATCTTTCATCTATTATAGAACATATATTTCTCTTCCATAACATTGTTAGTATGCAACTTACCTTTTTGATTTTATTTGAGGAGGGACTGGTTGGTTTGGCTGCCAGGTTTCAACCATGCTGCCGGGTTTGATGGCTCATACAAGCATCTTTTAACGGCATTGGACTTTTTGCGGAGACATTGTAGCATGCTATGAACTCTGTGGCAACAATCATCTTGACGCGACATCACGCTTAGCTCCATTGTTTAACATTCTGTCGGACTAAACGCCGCACTCACAGCGCAGGATTAAAAGCGCAAGTTGTAAGCTGGCTGCAAGTAGCGGGCTCTGGTAAGTTACTCTTTGGTTTGATTGTGACAGTACCAGCAGTGATCTAAGCACTAGACTGGACTGTAGGCCAAGGGAATTACAATGTGACACTCGTGTGTGATCCATCGTACAGCCACAGATATTCTGATTTTATGAAATCTATACCTGTTTAGTTAGCAAAATCTGATGTCTGCGGCTGGATTTTGGTAATTATGTGCACATCGACACACTTAACCTAACTAGTGAACACCAGCCATTATCAGGATTACAGCCTAAAAGTCATAATTTGTGTTGTCAATAACAATAGCCTATAATGGCTGCTGCAATTTTCCAATTTCGATAGCTCTCCTACTGGTTATCATTTCTTGAGTATTGACCAAAAGTGATAGCAATGCAGCACCGGTCTAGCATCTTTTCCGGCATCCTCTTCTTGGCATGGGGGACAAACCTCTGATAGTACCAGCGATCCCCTACGCTGAGCTTCTCAAGGATCGCTGCTGCCAAATTAAAATGGGGATTGACACAAAACGCAGAATTTTCCTGAATTTATCTTCTCAAAAATTGCACTTTTCGTCTTCTTTTTCGTCGCAATACACAAGCTTGCATATTCTGCCGTTTAGGAATAATTGGGGGGGGGGGGGCGAAGAAGGGGGGGGGGGGGTGTTGTGCTGAGCTGATCCCCAAAAATTCACTTCACGCAGCTCATATTGATGGTAGAGCGAAGAATATAACATGTTGTTTTTATGTTGTAAAAGTGGAAAAGAATCAAAAGTCTACAGCACCCAGTATTCCCAGGCGGTCACCCATCCAAGTACTAACTGGGCTCGACGTTGCTTAGCTTCAGTGATCGGACGAGAACTGGCGTTTTCAACGTGATATGGCCGTAGACAATTATGGGGATTAATTTTAGCAGTTTTATGCTTGGATGCAGGAATAACTAAACAAGGGCATGCAACTCTTGTTTTGATTTCCATGTTTATAGTCTTATTCCTAGACATTTTAACTTGTTTCTCTATTTGACAACAGAATCATAGTTCTCCTTCTTCATTATATCTTTCATCTATTATAGAACATATATTTCTCTTCCATAACATTGTTAGTATGCAACTTACCTTTTTGATTTTATTTGAGGAGGGACTGGTTGGTTTGGCTGCCAGGTTTCAACCATGCTGCCGGGTTTGATGGCTCATACAAGCATCTTTTAACGGCATTGGACTTTTTGCGGAGACATTGTAGCATGCTATGAACTCTGTGGCAACAATCATCTTGACGCGACATCACGCTTAGCTCCATTGTTTAACATTCTGTCGGACTAAACGCCGCACTCACAGCGCAGGATTAAAAGCGCAAGTTGTAAGCTGGCTGCAAGTAGCGGGCTCTGGTAAGTTACTCTTTGGTTTGATTGTGACAGTACCAGCAGTGATCTAAGCACTAGACTGGACTGTAGGCCAAGGGAATTACAATGTGACACTCGTGTGTGATCCATCGTACAGCCACAGATATTCTGATTTTATGAAATCTATACCTGTTTAGTTAGCAAAATCTGATGTCTGCGGCTGGATTTTGGTAATTATGTGCACATCGACACACTTAACCTAACTAGTGAACACCAGCCATTATCAGGATTACAGCCTAAAAGTCATAATTTGTGTTGTCAATAACAATAGCCTATAATGGCTGCTGCAATTTTCCAATTTCGATAGCTCTCCTACTGGTTATCATTTCTTGAGTATTGACCAAAAGTGATAGCAATGCAGCACCGGTCTAGCATCTTTTCCGGCATCCTCTTCTTGGCATGGGGGACAAACCTCTGATAGTACCAGCGATCCCCTACGCTGAGCTTCTCAAGGATCGCTGCTGCCAAATTAAAATGGGGATTGACACAAAACGCAGAATTTTCCTGAATTTATCTTCTCAAAAATTGCACTTTTCGTCTTGTTTTTCGTCGCAATACACAAGCTTGCATATTCTGCCGTTTAGGAATAATTGGGGGGGGGGGGCGAAGAAGGGGGGGGGGGGTGTTGTGCTGAGCTGATCCCCAAAAATTCACTTCACGCAGCTCATATTGATGGTAGAGCGAAGAATATAACATGTTGTTTTTATGTTGTAAAAGTGGAAAAGAATCAAAAGTCTACAGCACCCAGTATTCCCAGGCGGTCACCCATCCAAGTACTAACTGGGCTCGACGTTGCTTAGCTTCAGTGATCGGACGAGAACTGGCGTTTTCAACGTGATATGGCCGTAGACAATTATGGGGATTAATTTTAGCAGTTTTATGCTTGGATGCAGGAATAACTAAACAAGGGCATGCAACTCTTGTTTTGATTTCCATGTTTATAGTCTTATTCCTAGACATTTTAACTTGTTTCTCTATTTGACAACAGAATCATAGTTCTCCTTCTTCATTATATCTTTCATCTATTATAGAACATATATTTCTCTTCCATAACATTGTTAGTATGCAACTTACCTTTTTGATTTTATTTGAGGAGGGACTGGTTGGTTTGGCTGCCAGGTTTCAACCATGCTGCCGGGTTTGATGGCTCATACAAGCATCTTTTAACGGCATTGGACTTTTTGCGGAGACATTGTAGCATGCTATGAACTCTGTGGCAACAATCATCTTGACGCGACATCACGCTTAGCTCCATTGTTTAACATTCTGTCGGACTAAACGCCGCACTCACAGCGCAGGATTAAAAGCGCAAGTTGTAAGCTGGCTGCAAGTAGCGGGCTCTGGTAAGTTACTCTTTGGTTTGATTGTGACAGTACCAGCAGTGATCTAAGCACTAGACTGGACTGTAGGCCAAGGGAATTACAATGTGACACTCGTGTGTGATCCATCGTACAGCCACAGATATTCTGATTTTATGAAATCTATACCTGTTTAGTTAGCAAAATCTGATGTCTGCGGCTGGATTTTGGTAATTATGTGCACATCGACACACTTAACCTAACTAGTGAACACCAGCCATTATCAGGATTACAGCCTAAAAGTCATAATTTGTGTTGTCAATAACAATAGCCTATAATGGCTGCTGCAATTTTCCAATTTCGATAGCTCTCCTACTGGTTATCATTTCTTGAGTATTGACCAAAAGTGATAGCAATGCAGCACCGGTCTAGCATCTTTTCCGGCATCCTCTTCTTGGCATGGGGGACAAACCTCTGATAGTACCAGCGATCCCCTACGCTGAGCTTCTCAAGGATCGCTGCTGCCAAATTAAAATGGGGATTGACACAAAACGCAGAATTTTCCTGAATTTATCTTCTCAAAAATTGCACTTTTCGTCTTCTTTTTCGTCGCAATACACAAGCTTGCATATTCTGCCGTTTAGGAATAATTGGGGGGGGGGGGGGCGAAGAAGGGGGGGGGGGGGGTGTTGTGCTGAGCTGATCCCCAAAAATTCACTTCACGCAGCTCATATTGATGGTAGAGCGAAGAATATAACATGTTGTTTTTATGTTGTAAAAGTGGAAAAGAATCAAAAGTCTACAGCACCCAGTATTCCCAGGCGGTCACCCATCCAAGTACTAACTGGGCTCGACGTTGCTTAGCTTCAGTGATCGGACGAGAACTGGCGTTTTCAACGTGATATGGCCGTAGACAATTATGGGGATTAATTTTAGCAGTTTTATGCTTGGATGCAGGAATAACTAAACAAGGGCATGCAACTCTTGTTTTGATTTCCATGTTTATAGTCTTATTCCTAGACATTTTAACTTGTTTCTCTATTTGACAACAGAATCATAGTTCTCCTTCTTCATTATATCTTTCATCTATTATAGAACATATATTTCTCTTCCATAACATTGTTAGTATGCAACTTACCTTTTTGATTTTATTTGAGGAGGGACTGGTTGGTTTGGCTGCCAGGTTTCAACCATGCTGCCGGGTTTGATGGCTCATACAAGCATCTTTTAACGGCATTGGACTTTTTGCGGAGACATTGTAGCATGCTATGAACTCTGTGGCAACAATCATCTTGACGCGACATCACGCTTAGCTCCATTGTTTAACATTCTGTCGGACTAAACGCCGCACTCACAGCGCAGGATTAAAAGCGCAAGTTGTAAGCTGGCTGCAAGTAGCGGGCTCTGGTAAGTTACTCTTTGGTTTGATTGTGACAGTACCAGCAGTGATCTAAGCACTAGACTGGACTGTAGGCCAAGGGAATTACAATGTGACACTCGTGTGTGATCCATCGTACAGCCACAGATATTCTGATTTTATGAAATCTATACCTGTTTAGTTAGCAAAATCTGATGTCTGCGGCTGGATTTTGGTAATTATGTGCACATCGACACACTTAACCTAACTAGTGAACACCAGCCATTATCAGGATTACAGCCTAAAAGTCATAATTTGTGTTGTCAATAACAATAGCCTATAATGGCTGCTGCAATTTTCCAATTTCGATAGCTCTCCTACTGGTTATCATTTCTTGAGTATTGACCAAAAGTGATAGCAATGCAGCACCGGTCTAGCATCTTTTCCGGCATCCTCTTCTTGGCATGGGGGACAAACCTCTGATAGTACCAGCGATCCCCTACGCTGAGCTTCTCAAGGATCGCTGCTGCCAAATTAAAATGGGGATTGACACAAAACGCAGAATTTTCCTGAATTTATCTTCTCAAAAATTGCACTTTTCGTCTTCTTTTTCGTCGCAATACACAAGCTTGCATATTCTGCCGTTAAGGAATAATTGGGGGGGGGGCGAAGAAGGGGGGGGGGGGTGTTGTGCTGAGCTGATCCCCAAAAATTCACTTCACGCAGCTCATATTGATGGTAGAGCGAAGAATATAACATGTTGTTTTTATGTTGTAAAAGTGGAAAAGAATCAAAAGTCTACAGCACCCAGTATTCCCAGGCGGTCACCCATCCAAGTACTAACTGGGCTCGACGTTGCTTAGCTTCAGTGATCGGACGAGAACTGGCGTTTTCAACGTGATATGGCCGTAGACAATTATGGGGATTAATTTTAGCAGTTTTATGCTTGGATGCAGGAATATCTAAACAAGGGCATGCAACTCTTGTTTTGATTTCCATGTTTATAGTCTTATTCCTAGACATTTTAACTTGTTTCTCTATTTGACAACAGAATCATAGTTCTCCTTCTTCATTATATCTTTCATCTATTATAGAACATATATTTCTCTTCCATAACATTGTTAGTATGCAACTTACCTTTTTGATTTTATTTGAGGAGGGACTGGTTGGTTTGGCTGCCAGGTTTCAACCATGCTGCCGGGTTTGATGGCTCATACAAGCATCTTTTAACGGCATTGGACTTTTTGCGGAGACATTGTAGCATGCTATGAACTCTGTGGCAACAATCATCTTGACGCGACATCACGCTTAGCTCCATTGTTTAACATTCTGTCGGACTAAACGCCGCACTCACAGCGCAGGATTAAAAGCGCAAGTTGTAAGCTGGCTGCAAGTAGCGGGCTCTGGTAAGTTACTCTTTGGTTTGATTGTGACAGTACCAGCAGTGATCTAAGCACTAGACTGGACTGTAGGCCAAGGGAATTACAATGTGACACTCGTGTGTGATCCATCGTACAGCCACAGATATTCTGATTTTATGAAATCTATACCTGTTTAGTTAGCAAAATCTGATGTCTGCGGCTGGATTTTGGTAATTATGTGCACATCGACACACTTAACCTAACTAGTGAACACCAGCCATTATCAGGATTACAGCCTAAAAGTCATAATTTGTGTTGTCAATAACAATAGCCTATAATGGCTGCTGCAATTTTCCAATTTCGATAGCTCTCCTACTGGTTATCATTTCTTGAGTATTGACCAAAAGTGATAGCAATGCAGCACCGGTCTAGCATCTTTTCCGGCATCCTCTTCTTGGCATGGGGGACAAACCTCTGATAGTACCAGCGATCCCCTACGCTGAGCTTCTCAAGGATCGCTGCTGCCAAATTAAAATGGGGATTGACACAAAACGCAGAATTTTCCTGAATTTATCTTCTCAAAAATTGCACTTTTCGTCTTCTTTTTCGTCGCAATACACAAGCTTGCATATTCTGCCGTTTAGGAATAATTGGGGGGGGGCGAAGAAGGGGGGGGGTGTTGTGCTGAGCTGATCCCCAAAAATTCACTTCACGCAGCTCATATTGATGGTAGAGCGAAGAATATAACATGTTGTTTTTATGTTGTAAAAGTGGAAAAGAATCAAAAGTCTACAGCACCCAGTATTCCCAGGCGGTCACCCATCCAAGTACTAACTGGGCTCGACGTTGCTTAGCTTCAGTGATCGGACGAGAACTGGCGTTTTCAACGTGATATGGCCGTAGACAATTATGGGGATTAATTTTAGCAGTTTTATGCTTGGATGCAGGAATAACTAAACAAGGGCATGCAACTCTTGTTTTGATTTCCATGTTTATAGTCTTATTCCTAGACATTTTAACTTGTTTCTCTATTTGACAACAGAATCATAGTTCTCCTTCTTCATTATATCTTTCATCTATTATAGAACATATATTTCTCTTCCATAACATTGTTAGTATGCAACTTACCTTTTTGATTTTATTTGAGGAGGGACTGGTTGGTTTGGCTGCCAGGTTTCAACCATGCTGCCGGGTTTGATGGCTCATACAAGCATCTTTTAACGGCATTGGACTTTTTGCGGAGACATTGTAGCATGCTTTGAACTCTGTGGCAACAATCATCTTGACGCGACATCACGCTTAGCTCCATTGTTTAACATTCTGTCGGACTAAACGCCGCACTCACAGCGCAGGATTAAAAGCGCAAGTTGTAAGCTGGCTGCAAGTAGCGGGCTCTGGTAAGTTACTCTTTGGTTTGATTGTGACAGTACCAGCAGTGATCTAAGCACTAGACTGGACTGTAGGCCAAGGGAATTACAATGTGACACTCGTGTGTGATCCATCGTACAGCCACAGATATTCTGATTTTATGAAATCTATACCTGTTTAGTTAGCAAAATCTGATGTCTGCGGCTGGATTTTGGTAATTATGTGCACATCGACACACTTAACCTAACTAGTGAACACCAGCCATTATCAGGATTACAGCCTAAAAGTCATAATTTGTGTTGTCAATAACAATAGCCTATAATGGCTGCTGCAATTTTCCAATTTCGATAGCTCTCCTACTGGTTATCATTTCTTGAGTATTGACCAAAAGTGATAGCAATGCAGCACCGGTCTAGCATCTTTTCCGGCATCCTCTTCTTGGCATGGGGGACAAACCTCTGATAGTACCAGCGATCCCCTACGCTGAGCTTCTCAAGGATCGCTGCTGCCAAATTAAAATGGGGATTGACACAAAACGCAGAATTTTCCTGAATTTATCTTCTCAAAAATTGCACTTTTCGTCTTCTTTTTCGTCGCAATACACAAGCTTGCATATTCTGCCGTTAAGGAATAATTGGGGGGGGGGGGCGAAGAAGGGGGGGGGGGTGTTGTGCTGAGCTGATCCCCAAAAATTCACTTCACGCAGCTCATATTGATGGTAGAGCGAAGAATATAACATGTTGTTTTTATGTTGTAAAAGTGGAAAAGAATCAAAAGTCTACAGCACCCAGTATTCCCAGGCGGTCACCCATCCAAGTACTAACTGGGCTCGACGTTGCTTAGCTTCAGTGATCGGACGAGAACTGGCGTTTTCAACGTGATATGGCCGTAGACAATTATGGGGATTAATTTTAGCAGTTTTATGCTTGGATGCAGGAATATCTAAACAAGGGCATGCAACTCTTGTTTTGATTTCCATGTTTATAGTCTTATTCCTAGACATTTTAACTTGTTTCTCTATTTGACAACAGAATCATAGTTCTCCTTCTTCATTATATCTTTCATCTATTATAGAACATATATTTCTCTTCCATAACATTGTTAGTATGCAACTTACCTTTTTGATTTTATTTGAGGAGGGACTGGTTGGTTTGGCTGCCAGGTTTCAACCATGCTGCCGGGTTTGATGGCTCATACAAGCATCTTTTAACGGCATTGGACTTTTTGCGGAGACATTGTAGCATGCTATGAACTCTGTGGCAACAATCATCTTGACGCGACATCACGCTTAGCTCCATTGTTTAACATTCTGTCGGACTAAACGCCGCACTCACAGCGCAGGATTAAAAGCGCAAGTTGTAAGCTGGCTGCAAGTAGCGGGCTCTGGTAAGTTACTCTTTGGTTTGATTGTGACAGTACCAGCAGTGATCTAAGCACTAGACTGGACTGTAGGCCAAGGGAATTACAATGTGACACTCGTGTGTGATCCATCGTACAGCCACAGATATTCTGATTTTATGAAATCTATACCTGTTTAGTTAGCAAAATCTGATGTCTGCGGCTGGATTTTGGTAATTATGTGCACATCGACACACTTAACCTAACTAGTGAACACCAGCCATTATCAGGATTACAGCCTAAAAGTCATAATTTGTGTTGTCAATAACAATAGCCTATAATGGCTGCTGCAATTTTCCAATTTCGATAGCTCTCCTACTGGTTATCATTTCTTGAGTATTGACCAAAAGTGATAGCAATGCAGCACCGGTCTAGCATCTTTTCCGGCATCCTCTTCTTGGCATGGGGGACAAACCTCTGATAGTACCAGCGATCCCCTACGCTGAGCTTCTCAAGGATCGCTGCTGCCAAATTAAAATGGGGATTGACACAAAACGCAGAATTTTCCTGAATTTATCTTCTCAAAAATTGCACTTTTCGTCTTCTTTTTCGTCGCAATACACAAGCTTGCATATTCTGCCGTTTAGGAATAATTGGGGGGGGGGGGGCGAAGAAGGGGGGGGGGTGTTGTGCTGAGCTGATCCCCAAAAATTCACTTCACGCAGCTCATATTGATGGTAGAGCGAAGAATATAACATGTTGTTTTTATGTTGTAAAAGTGGAAAAGAATCAAAAGTCTACAGCACCCAGTATTCCCAGGCGGTCACCCATCCAAGTACTAACTGGGCTCGACGTTGCTTAGCTTCAGTGATCGGACGAGAACTGGCGTTTTCAACGTGATATGGCCGTAGACAATTATGGGGATTAATTTTAGCAGTTTTATGCTTGGATGCAGGAATAACTAAACAAGGGCATGCAACTCTTGTTTTGATTTCCATGTTTATAGTCTTATTCCTAGACATTTTAACTTGTTTCTCTATTTGACAACAGAATCATAGTTCTCCTTCTTCATTATATCTTTCATCTATTATAGAACATATATTTCTCTTCCATAACATTGTTAGTATGCAACTTACCTTTTTTATTTTATTTGAGGAGGGACTGGTTGGTTTGGCTGCCAGGTTTCAACCATGCTGCCGGGTTTGATGGCTCATACAAGCATCTTTTAACGGCATTGGACTTTTTGCGGAGACATTGTAGCATGTTATGAACTCTGTGGCAACAATCATCTTGACGCGACATCACGCTTAGCTCCATTGTTTAACATTCTGTCGGACTAAACGCCGCACTCACAGCGCAGGATTAAAAGCGCAAGTTGTAAGCTGGCTGCAAGTAGCGGGCTCTGGTAAGTTACTCTTTGGTTTGATTGTGACAGTACCAGCAGTGATCTAAGCACTAGACTGGACTGTAGGCCAAGGGAATTACAATGTGACACTCGTGTGTGATCCATCGTACAGCCACAGATATTCTGATTTTATGAAATCTATACCTGTTTAGTTAGCAAAATCTGATGTCTGCGGCTGGATTTTGGTAATTATGTGCACATCGACACACTTAACCTAACTAGTGAACACCAGCCATTATCAGGATTACAGCCTAAAAGTCATAATTTGTGTTGTCAATAACAATAGCCTATAATGGCTGCTGCAATTTTCCAATTTCGATAGCTCTCTTACTGGTTATCATTTCTTGAGTATTGACCAAAAGTGATAGCAATGCAGCACCGGTCTAGCATCTTTTCCGGCATCCTCTTCTTGGCATGGGGGACAAACCTCTGATAGTACCAGCGATCCCCTACGCTGAGCTTCTCAAGGATCGCTGCTGCCAAATTAAAATGGGGATTGACACAAAACGCAGAATTTTCCTGAATTTATCTTCTCAAAAATTGCACTTTTCGTCTTCTTTTTCGTCGCAATACACAAGCTTGCATATTCTGCCGTTTAGGAATAATTGGGGGGGGGGCGAAGAAGGGGGGGGGGGTGTTGTGCTGAGCTGATCCCCAAAAATTCACTTCACGCAGCTCATATTGATGGTAGAGCGAAGAATATAACATGTTGTTTTTATGTTGTAAAAGTGGAAAAGAATCAAAAGTCTACAGCACCCAGTATTCCCAGGCGGTCACCCATCCAAGTACTAACTGGGCTCGACGTTGCTTAGCTTCAGTGATCGGACGAGAACTGGCGTTTTCAACGTGATATGGCCGTAGACAATTATGGGGATTAATTTTAGCAGTTTTATGCTTGGATGCAGGAATAACTAAACAAGGGCATGCAACTCTTGTTTTGATTTCCATGTTTATAGTCTTATTCCTAGACATTTTAACTTGTTTCTCTATTTGACAACAGAATCATAGTTCTCCTTCTTCATTATATCTTTCATCTATTATAGAACATATATTTCTCTTCCATAACATTGTTAGTATGCAACTTACCTTTTTGATTTTATTTGAGGAGGGACTGGTTGGTTTGGCTGCCAGGTTTCAACCATGCTGCCGGGTTTGATGGCTCATACAAGCATCTTTTAACGGCATTGGACTTTTTGCGGAGACATTGTAGCATGCTATGAACTCTGTGGCAACAATCATCTTGACGCGACATCACGCTTAGCTCCATTGTTTAACATTCTGTCGGACTAAACGCCGCACTCACAGCGCAGGATTAAAAGCGCAAGTTGTAAGCTGGCTGCAAGTAGCGGGCTCTGGTAAGTTACTCTTTGGTTTGATTGTGACAGTACCAGCAGTGATCTAAGCACTAGACTGGACTGTAGGCCAAGGGAATTACAATGTGACACTCGTGTGTGATCCATCGTACAGCCACAGATATTCTGATTTTATGAAATCTATACCTGTTTAGTTAGCAAAATCTGATGTCTGCGGCTGGATTTTGGTAATTATGTGCACATCGACACACTTAACCTAACTAGTGAACACCAGCCATTATCAGGATTACAGCCTAAAAGTCATAATTTGTGTTGTCAATAACAATAGCCTATAATGGCTGCTGCAA
The DNA here is from genome assembly GCA_914767715.1 of Membranipora membranacea. Classification (NCBI taxonomy): domain Eukaryota; kingdom Metazoa; phylum Bryozoa; class Gymnolaemata; order Cheilostomatida; family Membraniporidae; genus Membranipora; species Membranipora membranacea. The sequence goes on from OU612065.1 coordinate 39,664,741, forward strand.
TTTTCCAATTTCGATAGCTCTCCTACTGGTTATCATTTCTTGAGTATTGACCAAAAGTGATAGCAATGCAGCACCGGTCTAGCATCTTTTCCGGCATCCTCTTCTTGGCATGGGGGACAAACCTCTGATAGTACCAGCGATCCCCTACGCTGAGCTTCTCAAGGATCGCTGCTGCCAAATTAAAATGGGGATTGACACAAAACGCAGAATTTTCCTGAATTTATCTTCTCAAAAATTGCACTTTTCGTCTTCTTTTTCGTCGCAATACACAAGCTTGCATATTCTGCCGTTTAGGAATAATTGGGGGGGGGGGGGGCGAAGAAGGGGGGGGGGTGTTGTGCTGAGCTGATCCCCAAAAATTCACTTCACGCAGCTCATATTGATGGTAGAGCGAAGAATATAACATGTTGTTTTTATGTTGTAAAAGTGGAAAAGAATCAAAAGTCTACAGCACCCAGTATTCCCAGGCGGTCACCCATCCAAGTACTAACTGGGCTCGACGTTGCTTAGCTTCAGTGATCGGACGAGAACTGGCGTTTTCAACGTGATATGGCCGTAGACAATTATGGGGATTAATTTTAGCAGTTTTATGCTTGGATGCAGGAATAACTAAACAAGGGCATGCAACTCTTGTTTTGATTTCCATGTTTATAGTCTTATTCCTAGACATTTTAACTTGTTTCTCTATTTGACAACAGAATCATAGTTCTCCTTCTTCATTATATCTTTCATCTATTATAGAACATATATTTCTCTTCCATAACATTGTTAGTATGCAACTTACCTTTTTGATTTTATTTGAGGAGGGACTGGTTGGTTTGGCTGCCAGGTTTCAACCATGCTGCCGGGTTTGATGGCTCATACAAGCATCTTTTAACGGCATTGGACTTTTTGCGGAGACATTGTAGCATGCTATGAACTCTGTGGCAACAATCATCTTGACGCGACATCACGCTTAGCTCCATTGTTTAACATTCTGTCGGACTAAACACCGCACTCACAGCGCAGGATTAAAAGCGCAAGTTGTAAGCTGGCTGCAAGTAGCGGGCTCTGGTAAGTTACTCTTTGGTTTGATTGTGACAGTACCAGCAGTGATCTAAGCACTAGACTGGACTGTAGGCCAAGGGAATTACAATGTGACACTCGTGTGTGATCCATCGTACAGCCACAGATATTCTGATTTTATGAAATCTATACCTGTTTAGTTAGCAAAATCTGATGTCTGCGGCTGGATTTTGGTAATTATGTGCACATCGACACACTTAACCTAACTAGTGAACACCAGCCATTATCAGGATTACAGCCTAAAAGTCATAATTTGTGTTGTCAATAACAATAGCCTATAATGGCTGCTGCAATTTTCCAATTTCGATAGCTCTCCTACTGGTTATCATTTCTTGAGTATTGACCAAAAGTGATAGCAATGCAGCACCGGTCTAGCATCTTTTCCGGCATCCTCTTCTTGGCATGGGGGACAAACCTCTGATAGTACCAGCGATCCCCTACGCTGAGCTTCTCAAGGATCGCTGCTGCCAAATTAAAATGGGGATTGACACAAAACGCAGAATTTTCCTGAATTTATCTTCTCAAAAATTGCACTTTTCGTCTTCTTTTTCGTCGCAATACACAAGCTTGCATATTCTGCCGTTTAGGAATAATTGGGGGGGGGGGGGGCGAAGAAGGGGGGGGGGTGTTGTGCTGAGCTGATCCCCAAAAATTCACTTCACGCAGCTCATATTGATGGTAGAGCGAAGAATATAACATGTTGTTTTTATGTTGTAAAAGTGGAAAAGAATCAAAAGTCTACAGCACCCAGTATTCCCAGGCGGTCACCCATCCAAGTACTAACTGGGCTCGACGTTGCTTAGCTTCAGTGATCGGACGAGAACTGGCGTTTTCAACGTGATATGGCCGTAGACAATTATGGGGATTAATTTTAGCAGTTTTATGCTTGGATGCAGGAATAACTAAACAAGGGCATGCAACTCTTGTTTTGATTTCCATGTTTATAGTCTTATTCCTAGACATTTTAACTTGTTTCTCTATTTGACAACAGAATCATAGTTCTCCTTCTTCATTATATCTTTCATCTATTATAGAACATATATTTCTCTTCCATAACATTGTTAGTATGCAACTTACCTTTTTGATTTTATTTGAGGAGGGACTGGTTGGTTTGGCTGCCAGGTTTCAACCATGCTGCCGGGTTTGATGGCTCATACAAGCATCTTTTAACGGCATTGGACTTTTTGCGGAGACATTGTAGCATGCTATGAACTCTGTGGCAACAATCATCTTGACGCGACATCACGCTTAGCTCCATTGTTTAACATTCTGTCGGACTAAACACCGCACTCACAGCGCAGGATTAAAAGCGCAAGTTGTAAGCTGGCTGCAAGTAGCGGGCTCTGGTAAGTTACTCTTTGGTTTGATTGTGACAGTACCAGCAGTGATCTAAGCACTAGACTGGACTGTAGGCCAAGGGAATTACAATGTGACACTCGTGTGTGATCCATCGTACAGCCACAGATATTCTGATTTTATGAAATCTATACCTGTTTAGTTAGCAAAATCTGATGTCTGCGGCTGGATTTTGGTAATTATGTGCACATCGACACACTTAACCTAACTAGTGAACACCAGCCATTATCAGGATTACAGCCTAAAAGTCATAATTAGTGTTGTCAATAACAATAGCCTATAATGGCTGCTGCAATTTTCCAATTTCGATAGCTCTCCTACTGGTTATCATTTCTTGAGTATTGACCAAAAGTGATAGCAATGCAGCACCGGTCTAGCATCTTTTCCGGCATCCTCTTCTTGGCATGGGGGACAAACCTCTGATAGTACCAGCGATCCCCTACGCTGAGCTTCTCAAGGATCGCTGCTGCCAAATTAAAATGGGGATTGACACAAAACGCAGAATTTTCCTGAATTTATCTTCTCAAAAATTGCACTTTTCGTCTTCTTTTTCGTCGCAATACACAAGCTTGCATATTCTGCCGTTTAGGAATAATTGGGGGGGGGGCGAAGAAGGGGGGGGGGGGGTGTTGTGCTGAGCTGATCCCCAAAAATTCACTTCACGCAGCTCATATTGATGGTAGAGCGAAGAATATAACATGTTGTTTTTATGTTGTAAAAGTGGAAAAGAATCAAAAGTCTACAGCACCCAGTATTCCCAGGCGGTCACCCATCCAAGTACTAACTGGGCTCGACGTTGCTTAGCTTCAGTGATCGGACGAGAACTGGCGTTTTCAACGTGATATGGCCGTAGACAATTATGGGGATTAATTTTAGCAGTTTTATGCTTGGATGCAGGAATAACTAAACAAGGGCATGCAACTCTTGTTTTGATTTCCATGTTTATAGTCTTATTCCTAGACATTTTAACTTGTTTCTCTATTTGACAACAGAATCATAGTTCTCCTTCTTCATTATATCTTTCATCTATTATAGAACATATATTTCTCTTCCATAACATTGTTAGTATGCAACTTACCTTTTTGATTTTATTTGAGGAGGGACTGGTTGGTTTGGCTGCCAGGTTTCAACCATGCTGCCGGGTTTGATGGCTCATACAAGCATCTTTTAACGGCATTGGACTTTTTGCGGAGACATTGTAGCATGCTATGAACTCTGTGGCAACAATCATCTTGACGCGACATCACGCTTAGCTCCATTGTTTAACATTCTGTCGGACTAAACGCCGCACTCACAGCGCAGGATTAAAAGCGCAAGTTGTAAGCTGGCTGCAAGTAGCGGGCTCTGGTAAGTTACTCTTTGGTTTGATTGTGACAGTACCAGCAGTGATCTAAGCACTAGACTGGACTGTAGGCCAAGGGAATTACAATGTGACACTCGTGTGTGATCCATCGTACAGCCACAGATATTCTGATTTTATGAAATCTATACCTGTTTAGTTAGCAAAATCTGATGTCTGCGGCTGGATTTTGGTAATTATGTGCACATCGACACACTTAACCTAACTAGTGAACACCAGCCATTATCAGGATTACAGCCTAAAAGTCATAATTTGTGTTGTCAATAACAATAGCCTATAATGGCTGCTGCAATTTTCCAATTTCGATAGCTCTCCTACTGGTTATCATTTCTTGAGTATTGACCAAAAGTGATAGCAATGCAGCACCGGTCTAGCATCTTTTCCGGCATCCTCTTCTTGGCATGGGGGACAAACCTCTGATAGTACCAGCGATCCCCTACGCTGAGCTTCTCAAGGATCGCTGCTGCCAAATTAAAATGGGGATTGACACAAAACGCAGAATTTTCCTGAATTTATCTTCTCAAAAATTGCACTTTTCGTCTTCTTTTTCGTCGCAATACACAAGCTTGCATATTCTGCCGTTTAGGAATAATTGGGGGGGGGGGGCGAAGAAGGGGGGGGGGGTGTTGTGCTGAGCTGATCCCCAAAAATTCACTTCACGCAGCTCATATTGATGGTAGAGCGAAGAATATAACATGTTGTTTTTATGTTGTAAAAGTGGAAAAGAATCAAAAGTCTACAGCACCCAGTATTCCCAGGCGGTCACCCATCCAAGTACTAACTGGGCGCGAAGTTGCTTAGCTTCAGTGATCGGACGAGAACTGGCGTTTTCAACGTGATATGGCCGTAGACAATTATGGGGATTAATTTTAGCAGTTTTATGCTTGGATGCAGGAATAACTAAACAAGGGCATGCAACTCTTGTTTTGATTTCCATGTTTATAGTCTTATTCCTAGACATTTTAACTTGTTTCTCTATTTGACAACAGAATCATAGTTCTCCTTCTTCATTATATCTTTCATCTATTATAGAACATATATTCCTCTTCCATAACATTGTTAGTATGCAACTTACCTTTTTGATTTTATTTGAGGAGGGACTGGTTGGTTTGGCTGCCAGGTTTCAACCATGCTGCCGGGTTTGATGGCTCATACAAGCATCTTTTAACGGCATTGGACTTTTTGCGGAGACATTGTAGCATGCTATGAACTCTGTGGCAACAATCATCTTGACGCGACATCACGCTTAGCTCCATTGTTTAACATTCTGTCGGACTAAACGCCGCACTCACAGCGCAGGATTAAAAGCGCAAGTTGTAAGCTGGCTGCAAGTAGCGGGCTCTGGTAAGTTACTCTTTGGTTTGATTGTGACAGTACCAGCAGTGATCTAAGCACTAGACTGGACTGTAGGCCAAGGGAATTACAATGTGACACTCGTGTGTGATCCATCGTACAGCCACAGATATTCTGATTTTATGAAATCTATACCTGTTTAGTTAGCAAAATCTGATGTCTGCGGCTGGATTTTGGTAATTATGTGCACATCGACACACTTAACCTAACTAGTGAACACCAGCCATTATCAGGATTACAGCCTAAAAGTCATAATTTGTGTTGTCAATAACAATAGCCTATAATGGCTGCTGCAATTTTCCAATTTCGATAGCTCTCCTACTGGTTATCATTTCTTGAGTATTGACCAAAAGTGATAGCAATGCAGCACCGGTCTAGCATCTTTTCCGGCATCCTCTTCTTGGCATGGGGGACAAACCTCTGATAGTACCAGCGATCCCCTACGCTGAGCTTCTCAAGGATCGCTGCTGCCAAATTAAAATGGGGATTGACACAAAACGCAGAATTTTCCTGAATTTATCTTCTCAAACATTGCACTTTTCGTCTTCTTTTTCGTCGCAATACACAAGCTTGCATATTCTGCCGTTTAGGAATAATTGGGGGGGGGGGGGCGAAGAAGGGGGGGGGGGTGTTGTGCTGAGCTGATCCCCAAAAATTCACTTCACGCAGCTCATATTGATGGTAGAGCGAAGAATATAACATGTTGTTTTTATGTTGTAAAAGTGGAAAAGAATCAAAAGTCTACAGCACCCAGTATTCCCAGGCGGTCACCCATCCAAGTACTAACTGGGCGCGAAGTTGCTTAGCTTCAGTGATCGGACGAGAACTGGCGTTTTCAACGTGATATGGCCGTAGACAATTATGGGGATTAATTTTAGCAGTTTTATGCTTGGATGCAGGAATAACTAAACAAGGGCATGCAACTCTTGTTTTGATTTCCATGTTTATAGTCTTATTCCTAGACATTTTAACTTGTTTCTCTATTTGACAACAGAATCATAGTTCTCCTTCTTCATTATATCTTTCATCTATTATAGAACATATATTTCTCTTCCATAACATTGTTAGTATGCAACTTACCTTTTTGATTTTATTTGAGGATGGGTGCAACAAACTGTTGCGCTATAATCATGCTGTTTGGAGAATGTTTCGATTTACTTATTAGAGTTGTCATTCTTTTCTGGAGGAAGAGAACTCTTCAAGATCAGGTTAGTTAGGATAACATAGGGTTTATATTTGCATCGGTCTTAATTGATAAGAAACTCTTTATTTGTGCATTTGTGTAATGCTTTGCACTTCACCACCATAAACTGCGCAGCTACAAACATAAACACAGCAGAAACAAATGTTCAGAATGTTCTTTATGTATCTGATTCTCAAATCGGACCAAATCATATTCTCAATAAAATCACAGGACTTACCCCTACACATCCATTTAAACAGATTTTTCACGGAACTTTGGCTTGACAGTGCATTAGCAGTCTCCTCATACAACCCAACCCTCCAATTACACAATGACATTATTTGCATACAAATCAAAATCAATATTTTGGCTTGCATCAACCAGTCCCTATATGTTAATACCACCTATACTATCTTGTGTTGAAACTGCAGGAAAAGGTTCTTTACCTTCATGTTATATGGCAGGTCAAACATCTCTGTGTAGAGATTTGAGAGGAGTGTAATGGTTTTTTGATGAGTTGAAAATAGCGCTTTCGTGTATTTTAAAACATCTATTATGCTCATGCACGCCCGTAGTTCTAGCGGGGGCAGGGAGGCACTGCCTCCCCTAGGAATATTTATACTGTGGCCTAAAAACACTATAATTGAATAATCCATGTCAGAATCAGCCCCTCGGGAATTCCACTCCCTTAGTATATGTCTTAGATTGCTTGGGGCGGAGCTTACAGCATCTCTCCCTGTGATGCTTCGGGCTCAGTCTGGACTTTTGCTTCCCCCACAATTTTTTTCTGTTATGAGGTCATATTGTTTGCGGTTGTAAGGATTCAGTTCTAGCACATAATAATTTTTATTTGCTCCTAAACCGATTCTATTTCTATGATTCATACTACTATGATACAAAGCACCACTCATTTTATCTTTTTCCACCATTTGATCAAACACATAATTGGATAATTTCACAAAATTTAGCATCACGTTCTTTTTGTATGACTGAGGTAAAACAAAATTTGTTAGTGGATCGTTAGTCTGTAAATTTTTGTCAATCTCAGGAAACAATTCATTCAAAGCTTCAACTTAGTGAAAAATTTCTTATGTTACGCACACTTCCTAATCTACAAAACAAATAGTAAAAATGAACATACAGGCATATATCAGAAGAAAGATGACAGAAGTTTTAAAGACAGACAGAACCTTCGCGGTCTGAGTTGTTTCGTGCAAACAATGCCAAATGTTACTCTGGCCTCCACCCTTAAGTCTACGCCTGTTCTCTAATATTTGTTTACTCTTTTGTATACAGATTTTTATGTGTACGTTATACAAGTTAGAAATAGTGCTTGTCAAGATTTATCAGATTATCTTTTTGAACTATGTTCTACGATCTCATATCTGATCCCTGACTATCACTTTGCCAGACTATATGACTATATGATTGTTCCGACCAAGTTCCAACAACACTACACCAGAATCGACTTTGCTTATTGCATTAGCAGGTACAACTCACTCAAATCATTGTGTAAGTGGTACCAAGATCAAACAGGGTGATGGAAGTTTGGATCCGGGCTATACAAAGTCGAGCTCACAGTCACCTGAGGTGTTTACTGGGTTTGGATGCTTAAACGATTCAGATGTCCATTTAAGTGTTGATCCAGCTGTTAAACCAGTGGTTCAAAAGGCCCGTCATGTTCCATATGGCCTTCGTGCTAAGGTTGATTGAGCAAAAGCTTATTGAGCTCCAGGACCTTGATGTGATTGAGAAGCTCCATAAGCCTAGTAAATAGGTATCTGCTGTAGTTATAGCTCCGAAGGGTAGTGATGTGAGAATATGCGTTGAAAAGAGGATGGCAAATAAAGCTATCGTGAAAGAGAAACATCCTATGCCTACTATTGAGGATGTGTTGACTAGATTAAATCGTAAAAAGGTGTTTTCGAAGGATGGTTTGAAACATGGTTTCCATCAGCTCAAACTTGATGAGTCATCCCTTTAGATAACCACATTCGCTGTTCTTGATGGTGTCTGGAGGTATAAGAGGTTGAATTTTGGGGTCACAACGGCCCCTGAGATTTATCAATCAGTGATGCAGAGACTGGTTGGAGATATTCCCTGTGTGGAAGCTTATCTGGATGATATCATTGTGTCAGGAGATAACAAAGAGCTCCATGACAGAAGCCTGTTGTTGTTGTTGGAGAGACTAAAACAAAAGGGTCTCACTGTCAATGTTGATAAGTGTGTATTCGGTGTTTCGCATTTGGAGTTCCTAGGTAATGAAATTGAAGCATCAGGTGTTAGTCCTTCAAAGAAGAGGGTTGAAGCTGCCCAAAACTTCAGACTGCCCAAAGAGGTGGGAGAGGTACGTAGGTTCCTCGGTTGTATAAAGTACATGAATCGGTTCCTGCCCAATGTGGCTGTAATTTCTGCTCCCTTGAGACAGTTGATAAATGATCAAGGCAGAGGTATAGATTTCCACATGGGTCCTGCGGCAATTGAGGCTTTTGAGAAACTGAAGCAGTTGGCTGTGGAGCATTTTAAACTAGCATTCTTTGATCCCCAGTGTCCAACCCAGTTAATATGCGATGCCGGGCCTGTGGGCTTGGGTGCTGTGTTGCCCCAGACTCAAGGGGAGAGAGAGGTTATCATAGCATTTGGAAACAGGAGTCTGAGTGATGTTGAGATAAGATACAGTCAGAATGAAAAGGAGGCCCTAGTTTTGGTGTGGGGGTGTGAACATTTCAGGGTAGAAAGTTCACCCTCATGACAGACCATGAACCATTATTCTTATTGACTATATTTATGGTGATAAGGCACAAAAGCCAACTAGTGCAAGGTTTGAGGTGAAGTACATAAAAGGTAAAGCTAACATAGCTGACCTTCTCTCTCGACTGGTGAGTTGTAAGACATTCAGGTCAGGTGTCACCAAGTGCCAGGAAGATGTGTTTCTCCAGGTAAGAGCAGTCGTAGAACATGATCAGCTGAAAGCATTGACTGCTCTTGAGATCGAGAGAGTCTCTGAAAAAGATGTAGAAATGACCGAACTATTTCAGTGCGTCACTAGTGGTAAATTTTACACATTTGGAGGGCACAAAGTCTTCAAAGCTGTAAAAGGGGAGTTAGGCACGCTCGGTAAGTTAGTGCTACGGGACAATAGGATTGTCCTTCCAGAATCACTGAGATTGATTGAGAGCCATAGAGCTTGCACATGAAGGTCATTTAGGAATTGTTGGAACCAAGGCTGCTCTAAGGTCATGAGTTTACTGGCCATGCATGGATCAAACAATAGAGAGGTATGTTAAGGGCTGCATAGATCCAGGACACTAGTCGAAATAAAGCCAACAGAGCTCCCTATTGATCCCTACTCTTTGTAGATATCTAGGTGGCATCGGAAGCGCAACAACTTGGCCAGAGCCAAACTTGGCCCCAAATATAAAACTTGGCCCGATGCAATGAAACTTGGCCCCAATTAGTAAAACTTGGCCCCATGCAATGAAACTTGGCCCCAATTAGTAAAACTTGGCCCCATGCAATGAAACTTGGCCCCAATTAGTAAAACTTGGCCCCAATTACTGAAACTTGACCCCGATTAGTAAAACTCATATAAAACTTGGTCCTATTGAATGAAACTTGGCCCCAATTAGTAAAACTTTGCCCTGGTTAGTAAAACTTGGCCCCAAATATGAAACTTGGCCCAATGCAATGAATCTTGGCCCGAAATATAAAACTTGGCCTCATGTACTGAAAAGTTGCTTCAATTACTAAAACTTGGCCCCATATACTGAAACTTGGCCCCAATTAGTAAAACTTGGCCCCAAATATGAAACTTGGCCCCATATACTGAAACTTGGCCCCAAGTAGTAAAACTTGGCCCCAATTAGTAAAACATGGCCCAATGCAATGAAACTTGGCCCCAATTAGTAAAACTTCGCCCCAAGTACTGAAACTTGGCCCCAATTAGTAAAACTTGGCCCCAAGTACTGAAAATTGGCCCCAAGTAGTAAAACTTAGCCCCAAATATAAAACTTGGCTGGCCCCATGTTATGAAACTTGGCTTGAATAACAAAGATTTGGCCCAAATAGAATACTTGGCCCCATGCAATGAAACTTTGCCCAAATTACTTAAACTTGGCCCCAATTAGTAAAACTCGGCCCCAATAAGTAATAGTTGGCCCCAAATATGAAAGTTGGCCCAATGCAATAGACTTGGCCCAAAATATAAAACTTGGCCCCATGTACTGAAAATTGGCCCAATCTAATGAAAGCTTACCCCAATCAGTATAACTTGGCCCCAAATAAAAAACTTGGCCCCACATAGTAAAATTAGTAAAATACCAAAGTCAATTACGTTATCTGGTCGTTAAGACATATGCTATTATTTTTGTCATGCGTTTAGATTATGAAATAAACGTGTGTGTAGCTGCAATAAATTTTTATTTAATACAATTAATTATCAGAAGCATCGATTTAAAAAAATGAAAGAGTATTTTGCATGTGTAGTAATAGTTACCTTATTATTGAATATAAAACTACAGAAGAACACAAAAGCCACCGTATGCAGGCAAAAATGATAACCCGTTCTTGCAAAATTAAACATTGTTTCCATTATAGAGACACAATGAATTTTTTGAGATTAAATGTGTGATTAAAAATGAGATGTTTGTGGAGTTTGATGCAAGATATAAAATAGAGTAGGCTGCTAGAGTATTTATGTAATATCTAAACCTGAGCTAAAACCAATGGTTCTTTGAGTTTTATGCAACACAAAAATTTGGCTTTCAATTGATAATACTTTGGTACTACCATGTACTAAGATGAAAACTATTGAGAGACAAAGTAAAATTTCTTCTGAGATTAGAAATGAGGTAAAAGAATAAGACAATTTACAATGGTTGTTGCAAAATATAAATGAAACAGAATGGGCAGTTAGATTGTTAGCTATTTACAAAACTTAGTTTCACAGTCTCTTAAAGACTTAGTTTGAGGCTGCTCTTTTGTATCACATCTTATTCTCCATATTTTATTCTATCATGTGAGCGATTTTCAGCTTTAGAATCCAAATATTGAGGAAGTTATGGCCTCTCAAACTTCCAGGGTGATTGCCTTCAATCGGCATTGGGAATAAGCGGATGTTTCCCCTGGGGTATGTCACAACCATAGACATGTGACATAGACATTATGAGTTAGTAGTTAATACACTAATAATCACAATAATTGATGATCAAAATTCAGACCTGGGTGGGAATCGAACCCGGGTCCCTATATCTACAGGCAACGACGCTACCATCACGCCACTTGGACCAACTAGGTTAGCTGGCTGTGACGTACCCTAGGGATTGCCGGCTGATTTTTACTGCCGATAAATTGCAGTCACCTTGGAAGTTTGAGAGGCCATAACTTCCTCAATATTTGGATTCTAAAGCTGAAAATCGCTCACATGATAGAATAAAATATGGAGAATAAGATGTGATACAAAAGAGTAGCCTAAAACAAAGTCTTTAAGAGATAATTAATACATAGGTACCACCATGTAAAATGATGAGAAAAATTATGAGATAAAATACAAATTTCTGGGATAAGAAATGAGATGGAAATCTGAGAATTTATAATGATGATGCAGCAAACTAAATGAACATAATTGGCAGTAAGATTCTAAGTCTATCAATGTCATGAACTATTTACAATGCATGTGTATGATATAATTGTAGGTTGATCTACAGCTCCTGCTCAGAAGCTGTGAATTCTTCATTCACGTCTTCGGAGCAGGAGTAGTCCTCAACGGCAGGCGGCATATGGTATGCCATATTTATTATTTGCCTGTAATAAATATCATCTTCATCGAGTCGATCCCAGGCTTTTACCCAAAACCTGTTGAGTCTTTCATATTTTAATTTTTTGTTTAGACTGCTAAAGCCTGCTGAAATCTCTTTCAGCTCCAGTTCTACGGAAGATGACTCCTTCCGTAACTCTTCCGTAACTCTTCAATCAACATAAATGTTGGGGGCTTATCGACTCTCACCTGGCAATTAAACTTGTTATGCCAGCCTGAAAACGGAAACAAAATTATTCAATAGGCACACATAGCTCCTGTTTTAAAGAAGCCTGTGAATATTATTTACTTTCAAGCTATAGTAACGCCTCCCAATATTTGGTATCATATTGGATGTCTCGGGCTAATCAAGAGCACTGGCTCTTGATTAACCAGATACCTCCAATAGGATTTGTGGCAACATTTTAGATAGCCCATGAATTCAGTTGCCGATGAGCTTCATTCAAGTACATTTTCATCGTCATGCTATTAGCAATTCTTCTACTACCTAAGCAATATGTCATATACCAAAAGGCGCTACTATAGCTTTAACTTTATGATTTAAAGCATACATTTTTGTAACACAGAAACAAAATGTTGGTTGTTGCTCATTGCATACTGAGTGATGAACCTTTCTGATCAAGTGAAGATTGCTTTACAAGGGTTCAAATATAAACAACCTTAAACGAATTGTGAAATTGAATGACAGTTACCTTCCAGAGAGTTATTTGTCCTTATCGCCTGTCGATACACACTCCAGAATTTTGACTCAAATCTTCAAATATAAACAACCTTAAACGAATTGTGAAATTGAATGACAGTTACCTTCCAGAGAGTTATTTGTCCTTATCGCCTGTCGATACACACTCCAGAATTTTGACTCAAATACTCAAACAGCTGCCTGAAGTGAGGCTTGTTGTTCTCTGCGACCACATAGCGATAAGCTTCCTGAATCAAGTGGACGGGTAGGTAGGAGAGCCCCCACAGAAACCCACAAACACGACGAGTGTTGTGGTGATGGCGATAGCCTGATGCGAGACCTGTAACATTAACCATGCACTATCACGTTTTTGAGGTTGAGCTGATGTGAGAAGTTATGCTAGTATAAAGTTTTTCTTTTTTCGTGGTTACTAACCTTGTAAAGAAACTCGGCGATAACTTTTTGTGCTTTCTCAATTATGACCAAATAACTTCATAAGAAGTTAAAATTTGATATTTAATATATTATTAATTTATCGGTTTATTGCATATTTATAATCATAATATTATTATTAATCATAGTCATAGTTATTTATGCATAACGTTGACTTCTTACCAAGCTTTTGCACCCTGCGCCAGATGCATTTCCGGAAATGGAAGTTACATCCGACTATATGTACTCCTTGAAAAGCTGCTGAAGCAGCAGTCCAGATCCCTAAACAGACAAATGAGAAGATTTTTTATGATACAACTGTGCACAAGGCAATAAATGTCTTTTGTTTTATACAAATCGGAGGATTGGTCAAGGAAATTTTACACAGACAAGCACAACATTGCAAAACACTACCATGTTATTTGTTCTGTCACTGCGTGAAAAACATTCATAAAGATGATTGTAGATAAACAATAGAAGCGTATATGTACCAAGAAAAAATGAAGAAGTTGCCCTCAATTAACAAACCCCAAAACGAGGCTTCATTATTGACATCTTGTGAATCAAAATTTACAGTTTGTATTTCAAATTTTACAGCTCAGTCAGGTGTGTTTTGATATTCTTTCGTATGTGAGAACTTTCAAAAAAACTTTGTTTGGCCACAATAATGGTCATTTGGGCAGCACATTTGTCGTTACGCAAAAGTTGTGAAACATATCAGGTGTATTCGAGAGTCAACTGTTTTCGCAATATGCAAGCTAATTTGTTGAAAGTCAATATGTATGACATTTGAAGTGTACTCTAAGGGAAAATCATAATTAATTTTGTTTCAAGCCTATGATCTGTTCTGAATTAATGATTGAAATTTCACATATTTTCACGGCTTCACAAAAAAAAATGCGTCATATGGCGTGACATAAAAAGTCAGTTTAGACTAGTCATATATCATAGAAAATCAAATTTTACTATGAACTCAATCTCTAAGTTTACATTCCATCTGTTTTGAAATTTCTTGCAATTAATTTGACTCCTCCATCTGCTTTGACAAAAACAGTGTTTTCTGCCTCATTTCCTCCCTTTAATGACACAACGTCATCGAATCAAGTTTTTGTTCAGGTATTCATTTTCAGTAGCTCAGCAGCTTTCCAACGGTATATGATATGTTGATATTCGGATCGGTCTTTGACATTACCTTAATGAAGCTATGATAAGGATGATTAATTTTCCACTCTGACAAAGTATGAAGATTCTGCAACACTTTTGTGTTTTGCCTGTGAGCAACTGCTCTGACCCGAGAATAGTGACAATATTACCGCTATACCTCACCTATAAGGCCCGTGCCTTATAGATGAAGGCGCCTTAGAGAGTGGAGCATAATATGCGCCTATATTATAGGCGCAGCTATCATTTGAAGCATTTTTATATTTGACTTAGACCAAAACCGTGGTTTGAAAAGGAAAGCTGCATAGCTCAGTAGACAGAGCGCCTACCTTGTGAACACAATGTTTTTTTTCCAAAGGGATGCCTTGTAGCTGTGGGGTGCCACATAGCAGTAGCATTTTTAAATTTTCCAAGGGAGGTGCTTCACTTATAAGGCCGGTGCCTTATAAAGGAGGTATTAAAGTATTACTAAAGCTAGATCCTTATGCTGAATCCTTGATGAGTCTTCTTGTCAGCGATTATAATATATGTTACAGACATTTAGAATATGATGTTTCTTAACATTTTTACCTATCATCGTCAAGTCTGGCCTCCTCCGATAGTTGCACTGCATCTTTTTCGTTTTCTATGAAAGAGATTCTGGTGCGATTGACAATATTGGAAAAAAGAATAAAACAGGACAAATTAAAAGATTTACATAAACCAATATCATGTCTTAGAAACTGACTTGCTCATCAGACAGGTCTACCTATAATGTTCACTTGACAGAGCCCGTGATCCAAAGAGCTTTTTTATCTGTGATACACAAAATAACAAATTTAATACCTCCACATTGTCTAGTTGTTGCTTTGATTTGTCTGTGACTTGTCGCTTCAACAAAAGAACCTGTCTTTGCAGCCAAACCTGTTTGTTGAAAGTAATAAATTGATCAATGAGCCAATGTCATTGACTTATATACGGTTACGATAATGTAATGATACATATCAATGTTATAAATAAAACCAAACATCATGTAAGTTTTAATATCTATTGAAAACTGTGCAAAAAGATGAGGTCATTGCACTTATGGTCTAATCTTTTATTACAATAAAGTTTCCTTCTTCCACCAGTCATTGAACGTACCAGACAGTTCTTTGTGTTTAGGAATGTTTGGAGATTGATCTTGTTTCACCTTAGTTCTTGCTGATCCCAACGAAAAACCATCCTGTCCTGCATCTACATGGCAAACATTTTCAATACAGTTGTTCTGATGACTTCAGTTCTTCAAGTAACTTTCATTTCATTTTGACTCAGATAATGACCCGAAAAAGATTTGCTGTGACAACCGCTCATGTTGCTTTATTTTAAGCTCACAGTTTGGTTGAAAATCAAGATGGAAATAGGTGGATAGAATAACCAAATCATGAGTAACTGTGGTTTGCTAAGAGAAATACCTCCAGTTGCTTCTGAGCTGTATCCTGAGAAACTGTTGGTCTCGGCTAACCTATAAAATAATATCCTTAATTTAGATGAACAAGCATCATACAGCAAAGTGGATAATTACAACTAATGATCCTTTTCTGAAGGTTGTTTATTTTCTTTTAAAATTTCAATACAATAAATAGCAGATTATGCACTTACATTGTTTCGTCTGTTTCATGCAAATCTGAGTAGGGTGATGAATCTTGATAACGCCAAATTTCCAGATCAGTGTTTGCATCATGAAGATCTGCAATGAAGTGTTGATTATCAAATTCGTGTTTCTTTTCTTTTCCTATTGAAAGGACAGAATAAGATATTATTCAGATGAACAGCTAGTAGGCAAAGAGGCAGTACAGTTAAACATATTATTCACCGTCAACAGAAAATCATTCTGCAAAGTATGAATCAAAATTCAAATAATGGTAAATTTTGCATCCTACTATTAAATCAATTAATTGGGTACTTAACGGTGTCACCCTGTGTTTCAGTCATTGTACCAGTTGGTATGAGTGTATGGGTTTTCCTATACCTTGTGAAAAAGAAGCATAACTTTCAAATTGTGTAAAATTTCTCTTGAACATCCATAACATCAATGACAATATTTAGGACATCCTGAACTGAACTGCTGTTGAACTAAGGTACATAGCTATACATATGCATTATTTATGTATTATTGTATTTGCATTTACTAAATAATAGAACATTTATAGAGATAATTTTATCACTAGACACTCAGCTACTGTGATATGAGCATAACTTCCTTGTCCATTGAAAAGTATTAAAATTGAAACATCAATGATTGATTCAAAATTTACTTACAGTGCTGTTGTTGTAGATCGTACAGCATATTTGAATGGGCGGCAAAATACGCTCAAGGCTGACTTTACTGTTGGTTTGCAGTGTTGGATTGCAAGCTTTCCGGCTGAGGCTATCCGATTGATTAAGCTAGGATAATCTTCACCTCCGATCGACTGCCCCTCCCTGCCACTCCTGATCATGTTGTTGTCATATATCTGTGATATCAGCGCTGATTTGACACTAAGTTGCCTGACTTGGGATCCCCAGAATGAGTCCGAGCATGCATGTCATTAGTTTCTGATACTTGGTCAACTCTCTGTAATAAAGCTCCCTGTGACGATATTGGCTGGTTTTGTGCTGGTTCTACTGGTGCAGGTTTACTTGAGGTAGTAGGCAGAGACCTGTTATAAAGGCTGTATCCTGATTCTAGGAGCGCATGCTCCTCAGTGCTCTCCCTTGTAAATTCACTCTGTGAAGGCATCGGGTATTTTGTGAATTACCTGCAGCTCTCTGAATCTGTAGAAGCAGGTTGTCCGAATCTGTATGAATCTGACTGTCTTCAAGACTGTTTCCAAAAAATACATATTGATCATCTCTCTGGCTTTCGTCATCTTCTAATAACAGGCTCATGCTGCTATTAATGCTAGTTGCCTCTGATGGTAGTGTTGGAATTTGTTTTTTTCCCACGCTAGTTGGCCCAACCTTGTCTTGTTTCCTCTGAGCATCCTCTGCAGCTGTAATGTTTTGATTGTCGTGTTTCTGTTTCTTTGCTTCAATCGGAGGAGCAAGAACTTGAAAGCAGTTGCCCTTGGTTTCATCCAAGTGTCTCTTTGCTGTGGACATCTTATCTCTGTGAACCTTGACCTGTGAGCCGTGTTGCGGGGTGGCAACCACCAGATATTGGCTGGTCTCTGGTATGCTTGGCTGATGTATTTGCCTGTCTCCAATAATTCCCATTTCTTGTGTATGATCGACTTTAGAATGTGCTGATTCTCTTGAAAGCTGTGTTTGAGTTTGTGCTTTGGCAGATTTCCTTCCTGAGACTACTCCCTGTGACTCTGGAAATGGTCGGCTTTGTCTATCATTCTTGGGCTCTAGATTGCTTGCTATTTCTTCTGTTTGAACACTAAGTCTTCCTAGCTGTGCGACCTTTAAGAAATGTTGTAAAAATTTACAAATAATTATGATCTATGATACTTAAATCCTATGATTGTAACTGTTGTATTACTTTTCAGTTTTGCACCAAGATCTCATCTATCTGGCTTCTTTTATTAACCATTTCAAACAACATGGACAGAAAAAATGTAAAGCGAAAAGGTGTCACATAAATAAACGTTTATTTTTGATGCTCTTGCTCTCCAACCAATAAAGTGAGCTAATGAATTTTTTATGCACATTATCTCAGTGTTGGATGTGTACTTATAAGAAGTGTAAGCGGCAGTTATTCCACTAACACTGACAATGAATTGCTTTCCATATCCATGTACATTTTTTAATTCAATTAACAAGATATCGGCCGAAAGTAAAGAAAGATATTTTTAACAATCATCTTTGGGTACCTGTGTGTCGTTTGGTGCATAAAAGAGCATATACGGATGTGAGCGCTTCAGAGATAGCTCTGATATCTTTGACACCTGTAAACACACAATTAATATTGAGTCAAAGTTCTCTTCTGTAATATAAAATGAGGAGATCGAAGATTTTTCCCTTGCTAACATATCAGAATTATCATATCACCAGCAGGTTATTTATGCTGTTTATGCATTGAATGGGTATTAATATATAATATATAAAGTGCAGTCTGATTCCAAATGTGACATGCAGCGTAGATCTGAAAACTGCGCTTAAAGTGCAGTGTATTTTTACCTTCTCATCATTTATCTCAAACCGTTAGCCCTTATGCTTGACTATAGAGTAGTTGTGCCCGGAATGTAGATCAGCTCCCTTGTGTACAACTGCTGCATAAAGAGTGTAACCTCTGCTATGACCATGTCTCTGAAATTATAAGTGTGTCGGTGTATGGCTCATTAACTAGTTACACAGTACGTAGATGTGCATCGTGCTTCATTTGAAATGTGATTTGGGGAGATGGAACTTTTGATCGTATCTCATGAAATTCCTGGTATATATGTAGTCTATGAATAATATTCAACATAATTGAATGAATAACATACATCGGTTATCTGAATCCTCTGCTGCATTGATATCAAGGTCTTCTTTTTCTCACTTGCACCACAGATGTTGAAAGTCACTGCCAGAATGTCTGGTAAATTCAGAAAACTTGATATCTTTTTCTGCTGTAGTGTATAGTGGACAGCTGCAAAAGCAATGGGTTTTTTGTGAGTTATAATCTTAACTTGATGAGCTTAGCATGGCAGGCAGTAAATGCACTTGGGACTCAACCCTTTATCATATTCTGATGATTCAAAATTGTCTGAGATTACATATCGCTCCTTACAATTAGAGCCTGAAATGTTAAATTATGATTATCTGCTCAGCGTCACTCCAAAAATGGCTAGAGTGGATGAGAAAGTATCATTTTTGTCAGCAGCAATCAGCATTAGATGAACTGTACTGGAAAAATGTTTATTTCCTGGAGGGTTAAGGTAGTTTGAATTTTCATTCGATGCATATGACCAACACAAATTTTTTATTGTTATTTATCATTTATTGGAACATCCCACAGATATAAGATTGACATATCAAGTTTACAAATTTTTTTTTCAAGGCTCAGATACTTTATCTTAAAGTTTTTCATTAGATTCACTTACTTCGGGCAATCATAATCCCTTATCGATGATAAACAGAATCTCTTCAGTGCATTGCTAGTGCTGTCAACTCTTCCCTTTGAAAAGTTAATATGAATGTATACAAAACACATTTTGAGTTGCAATCAGGAAACTTTTGTTCTATTCATTTTCTCAACACCATCAGATATTGTGCAGCAGCACTGACTGAATTCAATCACACCAGTATTGGCAAACAATACTCAGTGTCTTAAAATTGCAATAGTATCATTTGTAGGCATTGTGTAAGCACAGCATTGGATGTAAGAGGTGGATCCAATCTGTAGATCACTTGCTACTTGCACGTACTGAAGGTACATGAATTCAGACTTGTTGCAGTTCACTAACTGTCTACTGGGTAGGCCAACCAAACCTGTGGCACATAACGGAAGGTCAAAACAATAACTGTAATTGACAGTGTCTGTCCAGAAAAACCCATTGAAATTTCTCTGATGATACCTTTTATACAATGAACGACAAAATGCTCCACGCTTATAACTCACCTTGACATTCAACGGAAGAGACAAAAAGTTTTCTGCAAAAACATTAGTGTGATTGCAGGCACAACATCTCCCAGAGCTCTGCATAACTGTATCAAACAGGTTATATATGTGCGCACTGAAAAGAGATTATGATGAGAACCATAGAGTTTTACTATATTAACTCTCACACAATCATCCATTCAAGAATGTAGATAAAATCGGATGATATATTGAAAGATACAAATGACACTCTTTATTATATATAAATGTTTCTGTTGTTAGAAACTCTCATAAACAAATTGAAACAAAACTCTCTGTCCTTTTTGGAGTGCAGGCTTTATCTGGTCGGAGTTAAGTGGATGTTCGTTATGATATTTTATAATTGTTCATTGTAACTCTTGAATGGAATAGCGAATATAAATCAATTGTATTGAGCGGTAATGGTCTGTAAAATACATGTTTATTTCTTAAAAGTCAGCAAAATCATTACCTTCAAGAAAAAATCCATTACATCATGATCAATTTACAAAAGTCACTCACACTCTGGATTAACCATTCGAGAAATCCAAAATACTCATAGAGGTTTCAGATCTTGTTTACTTCATTTATTTAATTTATTTATTTATTTTTTTATTTATTCAATTTATTTATTTATTTGATACTTTATTTATTTAATTCATTTTAGGATTCAATGTAACAGACAATTTTTCCTGGACTATACACTGTGATAGCATATTTGAGAAAGTTTAAAAAAACCCTAATCTTTGATAATTATGCACACCCTATCTGACCACCTACTCTGCCAAACAATTCTATTATCAGTTTATACATTGCTATTTAACATACGTAATACATATTTACTACAACATCCACAGATCGCATTATTTTGCAACAAAAAAGAGCACTGCGTATTATTGCCAATGTTCACCATATACCATATCATTTAATATCAACAAACGAAATGTGTTCGCAATTAAGAATATTACCGTTACCACTCTTGAATAATCACTTCACCTACCTATACATATTCAAAGTTATGTATAATTTGTCACCTCAATACATTTCTGATCTCTATGTAAATGTAGATAATAGATTTCCTAAACGGGATGATGAACTTAAAAAGTACCTTTTGACAACCTAAATCATGTAGTTGCAAGCAAACTCAATGGCTTACCTTACCATATCAGATAAGTTGACAAGTTTGAACACTTTAAAACAATGCTCATCAAACATATGATTAAAGGTTGATCAAAATCAGATGTCATATCACACGCCACATCCCGAAGTATGGGCGGCGAAAAAACTAGCTGCCTTAGGGGCTTGGCTGCAATACCTGCGCCCATCTGCTCTCAGTTTGCAGGCAGGTCGGAGCACACCTGGGGGTCCAACCAAACCCCAGTAGTCAGTAGACTCCAGCGGGATTCGAACCCATGACCTTCAAAATTTGCGTACTGAAGGGACGGCGCTCTAACCAACTCAGCGACCTCATACTCCTACCTCCTATACCGATCCATATAATTTTAAATACCCTTTTGTTTTATGTCGCATCATGTAAAACATCTTTACAAGATGACATTGATGAAAATAAAGTGATGAAAAAAAATGGTCAGTCATGCATGTTTGATAACCAATAGATGCAAGACAAAACTTGCTTCTCCGGGCTTTTGAGTACTGTTGGTACATGTACTCTCACAACACAAATCTTGTTGTGTGATCACCCCTATAAATATATGACAAGACAATAGGTGGTCGAGAGTAGCAGTTTTTTATTACTGCTATGACTGTCTGTTTCACATAGATTCCTCGTTTTCACCACATCTTTTTCTAGATAACCAATAATTTGAGAGTACTCACCCGTTGCATGTCTGGTCGTTAAGATGATTCATTGAAAAGATAAAGATGGCCTATAGCATTTGTATAAAAAATGGTGCATCCACTAATGAAAATTTAAAGTTCTGCTCAGCATTTTACTTAATCGATTGTTTACATACTATATGCTCAGACTTAGAAGGTGATTCAAAGTCTCTGTAGATAAAGACGGGGTTAGTTGAGACTTTCTATGGTCACAAGCTTTATTTAGCAGGCAGAAAATTTGTTCTGCATGCTGATCAAAGAGATTTGTCCCTCTGACCATACCTGAACAATGTTCAGCCGAGGCCATCCTCTCAAAGTTTTTCTGCCCATCCCACAAAAAAACTGGTCCCATCAATGCCGCTCATGCAATTACCATCGGCCAATTATTTATAGGATTTTCAATCGAATCCTTTTTTCTGTCAGTTTATGCCAAACCAGTACTACAGAATATTTGCCCAACTATGTTGACATTCAGACACCCCTGTGAGATAGTTTCAATCTATGGATGCATGTTTGAATGGTAAATATAGTGCGGGAGAGAAGTTCTCAAGTAATTAATTAGTTAAAATGAAAAGATGCTAAAGAATTGTAATACACAGAAAATCCCGCCCTCTGCCTTTTAAAGATTACCCCACAAGATGAAAACTTTTACTAAATTTATAAATTTGCATATAAAGTAAACGAAAATGTCCCAAAGATATCTACCCCAATCAAATCATAAGGCGGTTGCCTATGATATCATACATTGAGGATTACCGAAATCAATATTCAGTGATAATTCACTGAAAATTAGCAAATAAGTTTTACTATTCTTGGCCAGGTAGCTAAATTTAAATCAGTGAATATTTTCATCCTGTAGGGTGCGAATTACAAATTATGAGTACCAGCAGCTGGACTCGCTCCTTTTGGATTCTGTGTAAATTTATAAGAAGCTGCAGTCTTCAGAGTTTCCTACCTTAGAAAATCAGACAAAGCCGCACTCTATCAAGCAACCTGTTGTAGTCACTGGAAAATTTCATAGATATTTGCTCAATATTGAGTATATGTTTATAATATATATAGGTACAAACTGATTTGATACATCGCTTTTTAAATATCCCTCCACCACCACCAGGGAACAAACTTGTTCTATAGATATCACCGTACACCGTAAACAATTGCAAAGACCAAATTATCTCTACTAAGCAAATTATGTTCCACCCCATCTATCATCACCAAAGTCGTAATTTGATTTAACAAACTCCTTGATTCATGCGCAATGCTAAGACATCATGTCATGTAGGTGCCTTGTCTTGTCTTGTTTTGTCTTCAATGGGGGATAATACAACATGATTGTATCATCAGAGTACAGGTACAGGTACCCATAGTACTCAAAGGCCCCGGAAAGCAAGGTTGCTCTTGCATCTAATGGTTATCAAACTTGCATGACTGACGAATAAAGTCAACACAATCTGGAACCTTGATGTGTATTTTGGTGTGCTGGATGACAGATGGTTTATCCAGAGTGTCATGTAGGTGTCACATGAGTGTGATTTTCTAACAACTCAACAAGAGTTTTGATGGTGTTCTAATTCAACCTTGGCAGACCATGCATATAGTTGTTAACAGAGGGAATTTTCAGACCTACTGCTGCAAGTCAGTTATGGCGTTAGAAAATTGCATGATAGCTGTCCTACTATTCTTATTGATGTATGAATTGACCTTTGTAATAGTACACCTTCTGATACATAGTATGTCATCTCCACATTATATCGTCATTTATTATTGTTACTTTTAAATACCTTGAAAGTTTGGCTCGGCCAACTTCGCTTTTAATATAACTCTCAAATATCAATATTTTGCTGCTATACAGGGGTTTTCAAGACATATTTTAAGAATAGGTTAATAGGTAAATTATAAGAAAACAGGAACGTAATGTGATTGTAAAATTTTGGACACTTTCCATCGATCTTTGATAGTGATCTTACTATTTTCTTGACAGCAGGCTACATTGGGATTTCTAAGTTGAGATTGATTCCTAATAATGTATAACATATATTATTGATGTGAGATGGTTCTCGAAAACATTTTCCACTGAGAACTGAATGGTATTCAGATTGCTTTGTTCCAGGCAGTGTACTGTTTACCCTTTTGATTAATTATGACACTTCCCACTTGTGGGTGAGCAAAATTCATAAAATTCTAAAATCAAAACTACATACATATATACAACTTAGTTTTCGATGTGTGAATTAACTACATGGATTTACATTATCCATCATATGATTCAAATTGAACAGAATTCATGATAAATTTTAATCTGGAATAATCATAATAGTCCTTTGTCATTGTGCTAAGCATACTCAGTCAGGATCAATTTGGTTATTTCCTGCACAAGGAGATCCTTTCTCTATATGTGCATCAAGACAGAGCCAGGATTATGCTCATTAGAGAGTCATGTATGTGGTGAATTGGTGCAGAAAACTTCAAAATCAATACTGTCAGTGTAGTTTGTGTGTGACATGATGTCAAGTCATTAGTGATTAGAAAATTACTGATGTAACACGCCATGGACTACATGCACGGCCTTCCAGCTACACAGATTTTATATAGAACAGCATTATACACAGTAAGTTGTACAGATATCGGTGGATAAAATCATCAGGCTATTTAGATCCGTAAACTCATCAATATAACAAATATCTAATATAAGTTGTCATTTATCTGGAGTTTCACAAAATATTCGGGTTGCACATTTTGTAAACTCATTGTGATGGTTTTTATCAAGCGGTGCGTTTCTCAGAACACAACTATCAATAGAATAGAGATTATTTGGTACAAATTAAAGTGAAAGATTGAATGAGGTGTAGCATAAAATTTAGGTAGAAGAATATTTCAATAAAATAATCAATTTTCTGGAGCAACAAATGGACATTTCCATGATTTTTTTTGTATTGCTGTATTGTTAATAATCTTGTTTAATAACGTAACCTTCAAGGTCTTGTTTTTCTATCCAGGTATTGATATCGAATGCTTGTGGCAGCTCCAGTACAAGAACCAGGTTTATCTCTGTGAGTGGACTTACTCTACAGACAAATATAGTAGAAAAAGAAGTCTGTGGCTACATGTGCTCTCGTCAAAACAACTGTGTGTCATTTTCTTGTGGCACTGAGAATCACCCAACCAGTTGTACCCTGTATGACACCTATCAAAAGGCAGGGAATGATACATTAGGTGTATATATGAAAGGTAAAACTTATTCTACTACGCTGAACATTTTAAGATAAGATGGCAGTTTATTGGTAAATCCATCAAAGACAACTTACAATTGCTTAAAAAGGTTCTGTGTTTATAGTAGCATAATATTTATCATTTAAAACTTTGATAGTGGTATGTATTAGGGAACACAAAAAATTTATGCGTCAATCTTTGGCAATCTGTAGGAGTTTCTGATAAAAGAGTAGCACTGATTGTGAGAGTCTTCACAAAGACAGCATTCAACAAAAGAGGTTCCAAGGCATTTTAAGGGAACTGTTGGAGATCCCCAAAATAGTTTTAATAAGCTACTGGCAGCCATCAGGATCAACGCATCTGATTTTTCTTTTGGTAAATTTCAATGATGCACATTATTATATATATATATATATATATATATATATATATATATATTATATCATAACTTCAATTGCAGAGAAAAACTAAACAGCAAATGGTTTGTATTTTTGCAGTTCCAGAGGATATCTCACAAGAAAACACAACTCACCATCAGCAGCTTGTTATCCACATAGTCGACAGAGTGGATGATGTGAATTACTTTGTGACATTCGAGCAGCTCAATCTTAGTGACTGTGCGGACAGATGTTTCTCTACCTCAGGTTGTTTTGGATTTCACTTCTTACCATCGTTGGGAGATTGTCATTTACTGAACTACTCCTCAAACTATGAGCTAACTAGGTCACCTGGTTATGGTGAAAGTCTGACTTATCTTGTGGATATCGATAGAAGTTTAGCTCTAGGTAAGTTTTTTCCATCATTTTCTTTCAATTGTTGAATGTAAAATCAATTGGAGTTTCAATTGATGTCAAATTATTTTGCAACGATAGAATATGTTAAAATGCCAGGACATGTTTGTTTTATTTTGAAATGTTTATTTAATTGTGAGAGTTTTGTTTTTCGCTTTTTATTGCATGCATATAATCATTTTGAGAATGTCTCTCACACAGCGACCAAAGAAAAGTGCAAGAGAAAACCTGACATGACATTATTTTTATAATTAAATGTGTCTGTATCGTATTCAATTACAGGAAAGACAAGCAACGCATCTTCAGTCTCTGGGAATAATGTTGAGCTGCACGGATCACACATTGGAAATGATGGTATAGCTGCTAACTACAACAGCACAATGAGAACGAAATCGGAGAGGCAGCCATACTGGATGGTGGATCTTGGACATAACTGTACTATTTGGGGTGTATATTTCTTCAATGTGAACCTTGGTAATACTTTGTATTTACATTCATCACAATATTTATGAACAGTTACCAGAGAGTGTTGGGAGGACCCTTCGAACAGGAAAATTGCAAAGTTAGCTATATATAAATAGAATATAAATGGTTATTGCACTGAATACATGAGCTGTGCTCGTTATATTTTTGCACAGTTAAGTGATGACATATCAATAGTAACATTCCCTGCTGCACACCGACATCAGTATTGCATAGGTAAAATCAATTCTATGATCATATTAGAAGTATGGCAGTAGGTTACTCGAGAGGTGTCACACCTAAACTATTGACCAACTGGACAAGCAGGCTGTTGTTTTGAAACCCAAACATTACCAAAAGTCATCTTGACTTAGGCTGATCACATCACAGAGTAAGGATATACAGAGGGGACACTTCGATGATCGCTATAGTGCAGCTGTGGGCAACCTGTGGCCTTTTTGCCTGTGCCGCCCAATGAGTAATCTTTTGCGGCCTAATTGTGGCCTTATGCCCAAAAAAGTTATTAACACAACAATTTTGATTCCTCTTTCGTTATGTGGAAAACCAAGTATGTATAGCGCTCTGTAAGTACAAGATATTTCAAAATAGTGGCCATTCTGTATTATGCATGTAGCAAAGCTTCCCCAGCAACTCTAAACAAAGTGATAATTAATGTGGTACTGGTGCCAACAACTATCGTAAGTTGTTTTTCTTTCGAAATAACACGAAACAGTGACCTTGGGATGTTAAAATTACTGTTCTTTCATATAATAGATATTAGTATTTTTTGCAAAACCGTTTTGGACGAAAGGCAGATCTGTATCAGAAAGTTTCTTTGTTACAAGTGATCCTACATTATTGTTGAAATGTTCCATATTGCCTTTAATTTCAAAAAATTTTCCCCCTTGCAGGAGGGTGGGCGCTGAAAGATAAAAATTATGATGGGGTGCAAAAAATTTGATAAACCGATATTTCTGCTGATTCGATGGTTCTTGCAACATACAGCAGTCTTTACAAAAATCTTTTTTAGTATTAACGAATTTGAAATTCCCAAACGATCACGAAGTGTCCCCTCTGTATATCCTTACTCTATGATCACATAGTCCATTCGAACCAGGACTAAATAGCTGAGATATTTTGTTTGTACAACATTGTCGTGTATGTACCTAAAACAACCCTCAAGTATGGTGTAGCTGCATGGATATGGAGGCTGTCGTCAGCAAATGCAGCTCCAGCTCGTAATGATATGCTTCAGTTGTGGCACTTATGACCCGGACACTTAGTCACCACAGAACTCTCTCTCTGATAGTATCCTCACTGTGTGCTATTTCTGGTGTTGAGCAAGACTTTTTCTTTGATAGAAAAGGAATTTTTTGAGGAGCTAAATGGAGAATATACTTTTGACGAGGCTAACCAATATTGTACTGATAATGGTGGATGGCTGGCAATACCAGAGACAGCTGAGGAGTGGTCTTATATCAAAAGGTAGAAACCCAGTACCTTTGCATTGAAATCCATGCCATTCGGATAAGACCAAAAGCTTTAAAGTGTTACAAAAGTGATATGCCAATTACATTCACTTCCAGTTTCAGCAGTTTTTTTCTTCTTTGGTCTCTAT
Source organism: Membranipora membranacea (assembly GCA_914767715.1). Lineage (NCBI taxonomy): Eukaryota > Metazoa > Bryozoa > Gymnolaemata > Cheilostomatida > Membraniporidae > Membranipora > Membranipora membranacea. The sequence continues at coordinate 39,692,607 of OU612065.1, forward strand.
TACCCTACTGACCTTAATCTTTCGCGGGCTTCTTATTCGCGGAGGGCACAACTCCAACCTTTTTCACTAGTCTTAAAGGGCAACCAAGGTTTCGCAGCAATGCATTAGTGGGTCATTCTGCTTGCAGGATAGCCTTGTGACATAGTCTATCTCTGCAGCACAGCAGTGGTGGCGCTGCCTTCCATCAAGAAAGGCAACTCCCAGGGTTCAAAGTTATGAGATATCAAAACCAGTGTTCCATTTAGGCCCAAATATTTCCAAAATATGGGTTTCCATTGTTTTCCCAATTTTGGTACTCACACTAGGGGAATTTGTTCAAGCCCTATGCTGCAGAGACGAACGTATGCCTCAACAGTTCGCACATGCGCAGACTGTTAGTTGGTAGTAAATAATGTGCTAGGCAGCATCAGCTTTGCGCATGACGCGGCGAAAAACTCAAAGTAGTTGCTGACTCTAGGCTGGGTAACACCTCAGCTTAGGGGAGGTTCCAAGACATTGCTTTAATAATGATAGAGCACAGGCTAAATAATAATAGCAACAGGAAACTGCTCTGTGGTATTCTATTTTAGCTGAGTTTGAGTATCTGATGGATGAATTGTGTCACAAGAATTCTGACTGAATAATCATCAGAATTAGATTTTGTCTTTTTCCCGATGCAGATGGTGCAATCTGCTATCAATCGATGAGAACTTGTTTTAAACCTTGATTGCCCTTTAATTATTCACAGATCTCAGGCTCGCGAATGTGAGAGGATAACTCCTCTATGGTGGTAGTAGTATTCTATTTTAAAAAACCAAACTCCAATGGGATATGTACCTGTGATATCCCATTTTCATAGCAGAAGCTCTACACACTGAGCTATTCAGCCTAATGACATTTTGTATGTGTATTTAGCTACGTTTAATTATTCTGGTTTCTGTCATCAACCGCAAAATATTAAACCACTTGAAAACATAAGGTCAGTAGGGTAGTCCAATTTGTCGGTAGACTGGCCGCATTGAGCTGTAATTGGCATATGATTAATACTAAACCAATATATTATATAAAATTTGAACATTTCCACGTGTGATTTATGATTTAAAACATACAATAATTGATATCCTCATTTAAAAAAAGAAAATTGCTAGCAATCATGAAAAACCACGAAAACAGGGTAAGCATCCATTTTTATGGTAATCGATTGTCTATTTCGCATAGAATAGCCACAACTGAGGTACTCCTCAGTACCTCAAACTCAAGTGAAATCTGTGATGTTTTCTCTGTATCCCGCAGTCAGTATGAGGAAACAGCGAAGGATTTCTGGATCGGTTTGGAAGACAGACAAACTGAGGGCAAGTTTGTGACAATAAGGGGAGATGCACTGCCATATGACCGTATGTACTATCGCATGGGGTCTCAAATGAATTTTGTGTGCTAGGACTATTAGCTTGGTTCAGCATATGTATACTTTATTCAGCTAGTTTTGGGGAGAATGAATGTTAGCTGGCACCTAATTTTCATGCGCTATCGTGAGAGCTTATTTGTCATAGAGAGGGTGATTAAATTTTGGCTAGTCATACATTCAACCGTTTCTAGCCTGTGTAAAAAGGCAGTAATTTTCTACTGGAAATACTTTATCCTCTAAGCCTAAGGTATAATAACAATATGAAACCAACATTGTGGATGAGCTTTTCTGATACAAAATATAAAAAATGGTTTTCATTTCCGTTAATTGGATCTGATATAAGTTCATTATCGGACGAGATTCTTGTTATCAACTCAACTCTTTTTGCCTAAAATTAGCATCAAACTTTTCAGGACAAGCTGCTAAATCTGTTGCAATTTTTAAACACAAAATACGATCAAAATTGATCCAGTTATTGACAAAAAACTTTGATTTTGAACAGTAAATCAATGATAGCATCGTTGCTTCTACACCTTCCAATTTTGTTACTTTGGCCACAATAAAATGCCTCAGTGCCTCAATGCTAATGCTCCATAAAGTGTTATGTCTAGGTTTATTATCAAGTCTATGTTATAGGCAGATAACTCCTAACTGTCTTTAGTTCTTTAGCTAGTAATTACATAGTACAGTGTGGTACAGTGAGATATTGCATGCACTTCTGCGTTCTGTTTTGATACCATCACTTATGCTGTGCTTTGTTATCACATAGGTTAAAAAAGTAGACAGAGCAACTGAAATCTCACCCACGCTGTACACCTGGAAGTGATTTCCATCAAAAGAGAAATCATCATTATTATTTTGTTTGCACAAGTGTAGATTAAAACTGCAGGGTCCTATCTTCGGAGTGATGTCATAGGTATACAGCTGGAATGACGTGTTTATCATTTACAGTTTTTTCTGCTGAAGATTACTTCCCAAACAATTACCAAGGAGATCAGCATTGTATAGAGGTCGTAGATATTTTTGGAAAAACAAGACCTAATGACCAGACTTGCAATAAAAAAATTGGAGCGTTTTGTGAAAGGAATGGAGACGCATTTGGTAAGTTCGCCTTCTGCAGCTCGTCAATTCTGAGAGACAAAATAAGAATCTGCATCCGATAATCTCAGATTTAATATAACATTGATACATTTTTCTATATGATTTAAATATTAAATAATATTGTACTGAAGTGATGCAAATTTGGTGAAGCATACCGAGTATTGATCAACTCAGACAATATCTTGGCACTTCTAATGTGTTGTTTGATTGTAGATCCGATAGTGTACGTTGGCATAGCGGATAAAATAGATTATGTACAGAATGGAACATATCGAGCTCAGCTAGCTGATCATACAGTTTGCTCCAGATTTGACGGTGTAATATCTGACGCCTCAGTGTTATTTTCATGTGAATTTCCTGTACAAGGGAGTCATGTCGTCTTTGAACTTTATCACATAGACAGTACAAGTCTGACATTCAGAGAGATAGAAGTACACGGCACATGTCCGTGATTTCTCTGTTCAGCTTTCCTTTCTGGGTTAGTTGAGACTTTCTGTTACCTTCATTAGCGCTTTGCATGATGTAATGGGTACAATTTGTAATATCATATACCATGCTATATAATTGATTGAGTTTATTGGGCTTACATGAATGTTTTTGGTGCAGACCAGACGATTTCTATCACGTTGTGTCGATCAAAAATCCTAAAATATTTTTTAGTTTTGTTCAAAAATTGAAGGCCTTTCGTGGATCAAGGATAATTATTGGCAGGCAAATAAAAAAGGTAAACTTATAAACAAAAATAAAATCAACAATAGTCGTGATCATTGACATAGCAGTGCCAGTCAATTCCAGCGTGAAAGGTGAAGAAGGTTTCTATAGTAGTCAGCCCTCTTCACATATTCAATTCTGATCATTTCCAGTTCACGATCCTATCTACTAGATCAACCATACCCTGTTTGCTCAGTATACTGGTCAGATGTTAGATGAGACGATGCTATAGACAGTTTTCTGAGCTCGGATTAAGGCCTCAATTCGGAGTTGTCCTCTCTCCAGTTTGGTACTTTTAACCCACACCGCATAGAAAAAACGTGCTGAAAAGAGGGTTATCTTGAAAACCGCTTATGGTAGGATCAAAATGATTTTTGATTCAGAATCTGAAAACTCACATGGACATAGTTGGGGATATAATTTTAGTATTTGGATAGTCAATAATATCATTTTCTGCCTGCTTTGCGGACAAATTGGCAGAATTTTTCATGAATTTCGTCACTAAAATTAAGATTTATCAACATTCAAGCCTCCAATGATTTGGAAACCCTGGGTTTTCAATGGTGCAGATTCATAATCAAAAATCATTTTTATCCTTACATAAGCGGTTTTCAAGATAACCCTCTTTCAGCAGGTTTTTCCTATGCGGCGTGGGTTAAAAGTACCAAACTGGAGAGAGGACAACTCCGAATTGAGGCATAAATCAGAGCTCAGAAAACTGTCTATTCTCATGCAAACGCCCAGTGCAGGAGAGATCTGTAACAATTGAGTTGTGGAAGCCAACAGGGACATATCTCGTTTCCTAGGAATGAAAAGTCCATGTTCCATATTAAGGTAGTCATACCATCTCTATGTCTGAGACAACTCATGATGGTCTGTATAAATCGAGAAACATTACCCCTCTATGATCGATATCCTCTCTTACACAAAACAATCATCACATCATTTTTCGATCACAGTTTTCACTTAAATGAAGAGGAATCCCTTCAGATAGAGATTATGCTATCCAATCCATTGACTGTGTAATAGGAATCTGTTGGTAGTTGTCCTCAAATGACCAAGCATTTTTGTATTCCTTTTGTCCCTGTCGTGAGAGTGAGACTGTTGTACTAAAGAAGTTTTATTATCTATCTGAACTATCTATTCTCACTCAAAAGGCTGAATATACAAAAGAGATGCCCTTATTACAAGTTTCTGGGGACTTAATTAGTTTGTGATTTAGCAGACCATATTGATTATATTTTACTCTTGGTATATATTGACTGTTGATTGTGGATTGATTCGTGAAACTTGTTTGTTGTTGGTGCTTGCATGGAATACAAATACAGTGGTTATATATATTTTTTTAATTCGAGTGAGACAAAATAACTTGTTTCATTTATTCATAAATCTGTGTTTGTTTATCGATAGATTGTTGATACTTCCACTCTTCTAATAGCTTTTGACTCCTGTATTATTGGTTTTTTCCCATTATACTAAGCATGCCTTGACATCATCAATTTTGCTACTTCCTGCACGAGGATATCCTTTCTCTTCGAATGTGTAATGACATGATTCTACTCATTGGAAAGACTAGTGTGTGGTGAAGTCATGCTGCGAACAAAAGTCAAGAAGGACAGTGTTTTTAAACCATTTGATGATGTTTGTAACATGATATAAGGTCATTAATGATTTTCAAAAATACAGAGCTCTCACTTTATGACATAACACACCATGAACTGCATGTATAACTTCCACACAACACAGATTTTATATAGTACCACGTGCTACATGGTAAGTTGTTCACATATCGGTGGATCAATTTGTAAGTCTTTTTGGATCTGCAAACTAATTGATAATGCAAACGACCAAAATGGATCTCGGTTTTAAAGAGTGTAGTTATCATTTTTCTTGTATTTTCCACCTTATTCAAGGTGCAGTATCATACCTCAGTGTGATTGTGGTTGTTAGGATCAAGATGACTTCATCAAACTATGCAACAACAGGAAAAAATCTGTCATGCAATTTGTCATCAGTTGGTGCAAAACTATGAAAACTGACTAATTGGAAGTAGACAATAGACATATTTTGTTAGAAAATCAAATGAAATAACAAAAGAAATCTGGTTTACAAAATGAATTGACTATAAAAATAGGGTAAATGATCGCTGGAACAAGAAATTAATAATTATTCACAATGGTATGGGCTTTACTTTGCTCTGAGTGAAACAAACAAACCCACTGAAAATTGAGATTTAACAGCGCGAACTGATAAAAAAATACAGAGAGATTGATAGGTATGTTGTTGCTGCATTGTAAAACTTCTTTTTGAATAACGTATTCAACACAGCCCTTTTCAATCCATCCAGGTATTGATATCGATTGCTTGTGAGAGCTCCAGTACAAGAACCAGGTTTATTCCCATGAGTGGACTCACTCTGCAGACTAACGCGGTGCAAACAGAAGTATGCGGCTACATGTGCTCTCGTCAAAACAACTGTGTGTAATTCTCACACAGCACTGAGAGTCGGATGGCTGGATGTATTCTGTACAAGACCTACCATTATGCAGGGAACAGTGAATCAAGTACTTATATGAAAGGTAAATATAATGCTTCCTGTGATGATATTTTGCCCAAATAGCAAATACTACAAATATACAGTTTAACTGATATGATATGGGACATTTTCTGGAAGCTCTCTGTGATCCTTTATATGGGTCCTGAGAGAGGGGGCAACTAACGGGATCAAAGCATCAGATAAAGGGTTGCCTTGCCTCAATGATATGTAGAATTTAAATATATAAGCGGTTATATGTAGCACAAAAATGTATTCAAACTGTTTGTGATTTTACAGTTCCTGAGGAGATCTCACATGAAAACACAACTCACCATCAGCTGCTTGTTATACACAAAGTTGAAAGTGTTGGTGATATAAATTACTTTGTGTCATACGAGCCGCTCAATCTTAGTGACTGTGCAGACAGATGTTTCTCTACTCCCAGTTGTTTTGGTTTACATTTTATACCATCACAAGGAGGTTGTCACTTACTGAACTACTCCTCAAACTATGAGCTAACTAGGACACCTGGTTATGGTGATAGTCTGATATATCTTGTTGACATTGATAGAAGTTTAGCAGTAGGTAAGTTATTATCAGGTGAGAAAGGCTGGAGTTTTGCATTATGGGAAGGTTTTGGATACAACTTCATTGGCTGGCTATTATTCTTCTATCTCCTTTTTTCATATGGTTGCCAAGAACCATTCCGAAATTCAATGAAGATGATTTGTAATCAATGATTGTGACAAAGAAATCCTTGGCTCAGGGTGTTATGTACTTCTTCACAGCACCTTTAAAATAATAATATGTATGTTTTTTCTCTTACAGGAAAGGTTACCAACGCATCTTCAGTCTCTGGGAATAATGTTGAGCTGCACGGATCACACATCGGAAATGATGGTATTGCTGCTAATTACAACAGCACAATGAGAACAAAATCAGAGAGGCAGCCATATTGGATGGTGGATCTAGGACATAACTGTACTATTTGGGGTGTAAATTACTTCAATCTGAATATTGGTACAGGTCAGAGCGTGATATCTGAATGTGTTTATTCGAATGTTCTTGCTGTGAATTCTCAGCAAAAGACATGAACTGATACAGACAAAAAGATTTGTGAGCAAAAAGTTTCTAACTTTTAGCCTCTGGAGGTACTATTTTTTATTTCTGGTATCTTTGTTAAATGTCATATAGTACCGTATTGATACCCGTATTTGAAGTATTTTGTTTGTCGCCGTCATATTCAAGTGACCATTTCTTTCTTACAGAAAAACTATTTTTTGAGGACCTAAATGGAGAATATACATTTGACGAGGCTAACCAATATTGTGCTGATAATGGTGGGTGGCTGGCAATACCAGAGACAGCTGAGGAGTGGTCTCATATGAAAAGGTTTGTACCCACTATCTTGTTTGCTCAATCAATTAAAGTTGAATTGTAATCCAAAACATTCAACTGAAAGAGAGAAGACAGAAAATTGATTATTTATTCCCAGATTGTTGACAGAGTAGCGAAATTGGTATATTAGCCTTGGAATCTTTATAGCGCAGCTTCTTTCTTTTAGAATAGGGAGTCTGGAATTAATTTAAGGACTCTTCACTACCACAGACTGAAGTGAATCTTTGTTATTTGTATTCCGCAGTCAGTATGAGGCAACAGAAAAACGTTTCTGGATTGGTTCGGAAGACAGACAAACAGAGGGCACATTTGTGACAATAAAAGGAGACGGGCTGCCATATGACGGTATGTACTCTGATATATCTATCTGATGAACGTGAACAATTGTGTGTGTCTTTGTGTTATTAGCTTGTCACAGCAGCATTGTTATATCAAGTAACAAGAAAAAAATACGCTGAGCAGTTGACTCTAAGTACAATGTACTGATAAGAATTGCAATTAAATATATTATGCTGCAAAATATCTGCCGTTTATAAAAAAAAGCAATCAAAAATTATGCTTATTACTATATACACTAGTTTAGATATAGATTAATGTTATGAATCATGATAATGAGAGGATTTATTAAGCTGGCTAATTTTGAATCAATAGTGTTGATAGGGAATCAGAGTAAACACTTCCAATTTAATCGTTATGATCAGCTGCCAAGTCCTTATCATGATTGGTCGATGGAGGATATTCACATATGATTGGGAGCATAGTTTTGAATATCAGGTATAGGGGCCTACCATAGACACTGTATATAGCTGAAGTGAGGCACTTAATTATGGTGACACGGCGTCACTGGAGGGTGTAGAAACAGTGATTTTTACCCATAGCTATCATTGATTTACCTGTCCCAGCTCTGGTTAAATGTTGATAACTCAATTGGCTTCAATCGCAATTTAATTTTGAAAATCGTAATAGATTCAGCAGCTTTTGGTGATCATTTTGATAGTCTGTTTAGCCTCATAGCTCAAATATTATCAAAAAAGCAAACTATTGAAAACGGTGCATAGACTTAAAGCTATAATTTCTTTTGCAGTTTCAGTCCTGAATAAATGCTTATATCTCAAACAATTTTGATGGAATTTTGAATTTGAAAATTGCTATCAATTCAGCAGTTTCTGGTGATCATTTTAATGGTCTGTTGAGCTTTGTAGCTTGAATATTATCAAAAAAGCAAGCTATTGAAAACGGTGCTTAGACTCGAAGCTATAATTTTTTTGCAGTTTCAGCCCAAGTTTATTTCCTTATCAATTTCGATGGGATTTTGAGTTTAAAAATTGCAATATATTCAGTAGCTTGTGGAGATCATTTTGATGGTCTGTTCTGCCTTTTAGCTCAAGTATAACCAGGAAGTTCAGGACTTTCTTCCTTGGAATAACTGAGGAAGCAAGCAATTGAATTTACTTGGTGAATACACTATTACCAAAGAAATAACTAATTTCATCTTTGCTTTTTTTGAATGCTCTTTTGCTCATTTTTGACCCAGGCATGCACAATAAGAAATGTCATGACCTTGGACAAAATATCCACCAACATTATTGAAATGTGACCAACAGAGATAGTTGGAAGTAAACAAGTCAAGGCCGGACCTCGCAAAGCTTCAAATAAAATTGAAGTTCATAGTAGACGGTATTCTGTGTAGCTAATATAATGGTCACTCCGGTTGGTCAAAAGTAAAGGGAGACTTTCTGCCCCGGCAGCATTCTCCTCGTTCTTACCTTATATTAGCAGCCTGATAAAACAAGCAACAGCTAAATCCGGTAATTCAGGAAATCATAATACATCAATTCTGACCACGAAACACAATCTTTTGAACTTTTGAAATACATAAGTTTATTGTGGTCTGCTGGAGTCAGAAATATAGATAGCTACAGATTTCTAGATTTCTGTTTACACAGCAGTTGTAACACTCATCAAGCTAAGCACTATTTGTTCACAATGGATAAGCAAGGCCAGAGCGGATCTTCTGAACCACCAGTATGTAACTGTGATACAATGACTATACTTTCCTTTGCCTGCTATAGGTATTGTCCTTGCTTGTTCGGTTATAACAAGGAGGAAAGTCCTAAACTCCATGGTTATACCTGAGCTACAATGCTGAACAGACCTTCAAAATGAGCCCCATAAGCTGCTGAGTCTATTGTAATTTTCAAACTTGAAATCCCATTAAAATTGTTTGGGATATAAGCATTTATTCAAGACTGAAACTGCAAAAAAATTTATAGCGTTAAGTCTATGCACCGTTTTCAATAGACTGTCAAAATGATCGACAGAAGCTGCTAAATTTATTGCAATTTTCAAACTTAAATTCCGATTGAAGCCAATTGAGTTATCAACTTTAGCCAGAGCAGGTAAATCAATGATAGCTATGGGTAAAATTCACTGTTTCGATACCCTCCAGTGACGTCGCGTCACCATAATTAAGTGCCTCACTGCCTCAATGCGAATGCTCCATACAGTGTCCTGTCTAGGTTTATTATTAAGTCTATGGGCCTACCTTTTTAATTTATATGCACAGCTTTCTCAATCATTGCTAATATTGCCTGTGAACGTCCGTTGAACAGCATTAATACATAAAAGACACCAACCTAGATAGGACACTATATGAAGCATTAGCATTGAGGCACTGAGGCATTTAATTGTTGGCGATGTAACAACGTCGAATGGTGTATTAGCATTTGGTGTTATCATTCAGTTGCAGCTCATGTACCAGGTTTTCCGTTGATTGATTTTGATAGTATTTTAAGTATATGTATTTATATATTCAAATATATTTAAGCTACTGAGAATAAACTATTCTTATCCACAGCTTTATTTTATCAATATTTGGTTAGGCTATCCTAATGATTATCTTGCTCTGCTGTGCTCTGCTTGTGTGTACAGTGAAATCTAGCTCTCTGAAGAGCAAGTTTTCTAGCTGATTTGCAGTAATTTGTTAGTAATTCACATGACACAGTATTGAAATGATTCTGCCTTGAGCTGGTAAAACACAGTAACTGAATTTTTTTTTTTAAATTCAATTTTTTGTATTATTGGATTATTTGTAATCATCGACCTCTGTTGTAAAATATATTTTGCACTTGACATATCCTAAACCTACTTTAAAAGAAAATCAAAATTCGGAATTTGTATATCTATTTGTTTGATTTTGAATTGCCTCACATATAAAATTACAAGTTTCGCAGATACTGTGTTCTGATTGCTCAGGGCAGTATCTTTATGCACTTGCGCATTTTTCTGATACCTCACTTATGCTGTGCTTTGTTATCATATAGGTCGAAAAAGTACATAGAGACAACTGAAATCCCACATGGGCTGTACACCTGGAAGTGATTTTCATCAAAAGAGATTCATCATTATTATTTAGGTTGCACTAAGTGTAGATTAAAACTGCAGAGTCTTATCTTCGGAGTGATATCATAGGTATACAGCTGGAATGATGTGTTTTTGTTCTTTTGTAGTTTTCACTGCTGAAAATTACTTCCCCAACAATTTAAAGGGAGAACAGCACTGTGTAGAAGTAATAGATTGGGGAGGAATAGTGGCTAATGACCAGAACTGTGATAAGAAAAGAGGTGCCCTTTGTGAGAAAAAGGGGAATGAATTTGGTAAGTTTGCCTTCCGCTGTCAAACATATGAAAGTACACTTTTTTATATGTTTGCATGTGATTTTAAAAAAATAGATATTTTCCTTAGAACATTTAAAAAGAATGATCATATTGTATAAAATATTAAAGAAGTGTATGTAAAATCCTACATGGCATTGAGTCAGTCAGATAATTTACTCACTTGTTTTATGTAATATTTGATTGTAGATCCGATAGTGTACGTTGGTATGGCGGATAACCTAGAATATGAACAGAACAGAACTTATCGAGCTCAGCTAGCTGGTCATACAGTTTGCTCCAGATTTGATGGAATGATATCTGAAGACTCTGTGTTTTTCTCATGTGAATTTCCTTTACAAGGGAGCCAGGTAGTCTTAGAACTTTATCACAAAGATGGAACAAGTCTGACATTCAGAGAGATAGATGTCCATGGTACATGTCAATGATTAGTCCTTGGGTTATAGAGGATGCGCTACCACTGGTAAAGCACCTGGTGGGATGGTGGGGGAGGGGAGATTATCAGAGATGTTTGTTGGGCTGACTATGGGTAATTAAGGTGCAGACATCACTGGACTGGGAGCCTGCATGGGAAGACACTTGGCACAAAACGGCGCATACAGTTTTGTTCAAAAATTTATGGAACAAGAAACGGGCTAAATAAAATACACTATTATATTTAGTGTAATTGGTTGTGGCTCTCTTCGCTTATGACATTTACCAACACTGCCAAACAGATATCACCATTATTAGTGATATTCACTGTTAAACCGAAATCAAGGGTGTGTGATTTTATAATAAAATTTAGGTGAAATAATAAATTCATGATAATAAAAAGCCTTTGTAAGATTTACGCACACTTAGCTAGACAAACAAGGTGGGATATGTTACGTGGAGAACTTTAATAAAACTAAAATAATCTTTGCTACCCATTTAAGGTCTATACTTCATGAGACACATGCATGTTAAGGGTGCATTATATGTTGCTGATCACTTTAGTTCTCAAAGTGTCACCGAGTTGACAAGAGGGACTTGACTGCATCAAAAATGCTTAATTTCTGTTGCAGCAAAGTAAGTACTTCTTAGTTTGGGAAGTTTGTTTAGTAACAAATTCCAACGGAGAAGTTATCGGAAAAAAACATCAGTGGTATTCTTAGAATATGAGCCCTCGTGTCACAGTATCTCCCACCCTACAGCAACTAATCAAGCTCCCCATTAAGTATCTAGAGACCATGGGCGTAGGGAGTACCCCGAACCCCAGGCCAACCTGGGGTTGAATTAATAACCCTAGGTTGTTTTGATTAGATCTTGCAATAGAAAGGAAAATCTGGGGTTGGGTATTATAACTTGTTAAAAATAAGCTCTAACTCACTATGACCTTGAATGGGCTATTTTTTTATTACTAGGTTACCAGACTATGAGCATATTTCATTGGCTCTTATAGCACTCTAATGTTTTTTTATTGGTTGAATGTAATACAATTTAGAGGTCACGAAAACTTGGCATGCCTTCCTCCATTGCAAGTATTTCTTATTTCCTTGATTCAATTCTACCCAAATATCAGGGAGTTCTGTTTTCCAAATCAAAACAGAATCATAATATTAAGGTGCAACACCCAAGATGGTAATTAACATACATGATGCTGAGTACATGTCACTCCACATTACTAGTTGGCCTTTGGCTGCCTCGAGGGCACATGCCACCTTATCAAACAGTTTGTGGGGGGGGGGGGTATGTGGGGTGGGGAAGATGGGGCAGAAATTTTATCTTCTCTTTTCACAAAGGTTGAATTCAGCCCCAGAACAGTGAGCTCGACCCCTAATCTTTTCTACCCCAGATTTCACTTGCCAAACCCAGATCCAAAAATTCTCTAGTTTAGTTGTTTTGTATATTCATTCTTTTGGTTTATCTCTGGCTTTTCTTTCAATCACATTCGCAACAATTAAATGAAACTAAATATGTGTCGACTAACAGCTTATATAAGCATAAGGTAGCAAAACATTCAGACACTGTTTGCAATTGATTGAGCATATTTTCATAAATCCAACAGGTTTGACGGGGCGCATTTTAATGATGGAATAATCGTGAGATCGACCTGGGAAGCGACAGCACAGAAAGCGCATAAAATTATTTGATAACTGGATTAGGACAAGATGGATTCATCAGCAATTTTCTTTTGAGTCATCTACAAACAGCCCAGAATTGGGCTTATGCTCTGAGTGTTTACAATTTTTGAGGCAGCGGACTTGTCAACTCATGTTGAGAGAGTAGATAACTCGGGAGAGCGGTGATAGGGATACCTGTGAACTAGATTTACATCCTGCAAACATTTCTGTGTGTATTAACAATTTCGATTTGAATATCAGTAAGAAAGAGGCTACTAACAAATATCACACCATAAGTCTCAAACCACTGAACAACCTGGAAGACTATATATGGTGTGAAATACTATCAACAGCGCGCTTGCAAACAAGTAATACCTTCATAAACATCTTATTTTTGTTCTTTGTCTCCACCAAACCCAATAGTCTATACTGCTGTTTAAATTAGTAAAATAATGAATTCATAATTCACACTATTTTTTAAAATGTGACATATGGTATATGGTCACATAGTAAGGATTTATCTCTGCGATATGGTCATCAAATCTCAGAAGACTGTCATAGCAAATGGTTCAAGTGATAAAACATTATGGAATGCGAGTATAACTTTTTCGCAATACAGCTTCTATATATTACAACACTGTTCTATGCGAGTACTACTGTTATCATGATCAGTCTATAAGATATGTAAACTCAATAATTTCACAGAAATTCAACTGTTGTAAGATTCTTTTTTGTGTATTTCAACTCATGCAGGCTGTTGATGTGTGCCAATTTTGATGAATTTTACCAAACATGCCCTGCACAAATCTATGATTTTATCATTTACAAGCATATGGGATCTAGATAACACCTTTAATTACGGAGAAAAAAACTTCATCGTAGTGATGTTACATAACAAAGCATCAAACGCGCTGACTAAGGTTTGGTAGCCTGAATTTATCTGAACAATTGGGATGTTTTTAAGAATCTTGCATACAGTAGACATTAATAGGCTAGGCGCACCAGAGTAAAGATTTTTTTCTTCGTTTATTACCCTAAAAACCTTCCTGTCAAATGAAGTATCCTTCATGTCCCTCATTTTTCTAACCAGGTATTTACATCGATTGCTTGTGTGAGCTCCAGTACAAGAACCAGGTTTATCCCCATGAGTGAACTTACTCTTCAGATTGATGCAATTGAAACAGAAGTATGTGGCTACATGTGCTCACTCCAGAGCGACTGTGTGTCATTCTCTAACAGCAATGAGAGTCAAGGGACCAGATGTTTCCTGTACAATCAGTATCCAACCACAGCGAATAACATATCAGGTGTATTTATGAAAGGTAATATGAATTCAGCCTATTCAGTTCTGTGGTTAGTGAGTTTGCCACCTAACCCGCCGGTTGTGGGTTTGAATCCTGATTGGAAACCAAAGCTATATGGACAATGTCTGACATGACTTTAAATCATGGAGGTCTTTGGTATGTATAATCGAATTCTGAATACGGATAAAAAAACCGCCTGCATGAAAAAGCTCCATAGCAGGTATGCTACACGTTGGGTTACGGCTGCCAAAAAACTTCCTATGTGACCCTGACAGGCAGCAATGTCATGATATAAATAATTGCAAAGTTTTCAAGACTTGCTTGCAATACTCAAGCTCGGTCCTGACAGATTTGGACAAGTCTCAGGATGAATGTTTCTTATTTGTGTTTTGCTAGTTTCACTGATGCGCGGGTGTTTCTTATATCACAGAAATCTGATACACCTTGTTAGTGTGTTTGCAGTTCCTGAGGAGATCTCACATGAAAACACAACTCACCAGAAGCTGCTTGTTATCCACAGAGTTGATAGTATGGGTGATGTGAATTACTTTGTGACATATGAGCAGCTCAATCTTAGTGACTGTGCGGACATATGTTTCTCTACTCCCGGTTGTTTTGGTTTTCACTTCCTACCTTCACAAGGATATTGTCACTTACTGAACTACTCCTCAAACTATAAGCTAACTAGGTCACCTGGTTATGGTGGTAGTCTGATATATCTCGTTGATATTGATAGAAGTTTAGCACTAGGTAAGTTGATTTCAGTGAATTATTTTTGACTAAGTTTAAATACATAGTGCCTTTTTGAGTACTTCTTGTCATTGAGGGAAGAAGTATGTAATATGTAATACTTATGCCAGGGTATAATGATATTGCGACAGTGTATTACTATACGATGGAAGGAAATGTGGATCATTTAACATGTTTCTACTTTTGTGCTATGGGTAATTGCATTTGATATTGAACTGTTTTGTCTCAAACAATTTAAAGGCAGGTGCATTTATATTAAATCTGTGATTGTGAGAAGGCAAGGGAAGGTAAGGTTAATAATTGCATTGATTATAATAGGTAGATCAATGAGTATACCACAATGCAATGTTCTGGAATTCCCAATGAGATCGGGTCAGTGATTTGTATTGCGATTAACTTGCGTGGTCTTCCTGGAAGTTACAGGATGAAATTCATTCTAATATGCCTATGAGGGAAACTCACTTCTAATTACAGGAAAGGCTAGCAATGTTTCTTCAGTCTATGAAAATGATGTTCGACTGCGTGGATTACACATCGGAAATGATGATATCACTGCTATCTACGACAGCACAATGATGACTAAATCAGAGAGGCAGCCATATTGGATGGTAGATCTTGGACTTGACTGTACCATCTGGGGTGTAAATTTCTTCAACCAACACCTAGGTACCAGTTAGTGTCTTGTCTTTAATTAAGTGCAGGGGGGAAGGTAGAGGTATGAGACCATAAACTCCTGATTTAAATTCTTAGTGTTCCAAAACCCTGAAAACTTTGATCATTACTGATCATTGTGGTCGATATTACTGATATTATTGTTGTGGAGAGGTTGTCAGCATAATTGCTGTGATTATAGAAGTTGTGAGTAGGGAGAAGCCAGGGTATATCCCTTAAGACGAGAGCAGGAAGCAAACTCAATAGCAAGTAATTTCTTTACACAATAGGACTTTATTGACTGCCCCTGACTGAAGCTAGAGGCATGTATGGTAGCTTGGGAATTAATCAATAGCACTATGAAAACTCCATGTAAAGGGTCCGGGCTCAATATTCTGAACTCAGTTTTGATTTTGGATGTTTTGTAAAATTATTTATTTGGTACCGGGTATGAAAGAAAATTCAAATTTTTCTTTTCAATTTTGACCACTCCAAGTTTGTTAGCCACCTTTAAGTAGGCTCAAACTTTGTTTACAAATTCATTTGTTAACTGAAGCCTGAAACGAATGGATTGCTACATTTTGAAGGACTTCCTTTTATTTAAATCTTTGACACAAAATTAATAAAGCGTCACTTTCTTCATACAGAAAATAATTTTTTTGAGGGGCTAAATGGAGAATATACTTTTGACGAGACTAACCAATATTGTGCTGATAATGGTGGATGGCTGGCAATACCAGAAACAGCTGAGGAGTGGTCATATATAAAGAGGTGTGTACCTACTATCTTGTTTGGACATGAAAAATAGGATGGATGTATATTAATTCAAATCAAACTGAAGTCACAAGTTACAAGTAAAACTGCAAACTGTCAGTCAGCTATAGAAATGTTGATGTTGCGCCAAAAGATTTTTGCTGCGAGATCTCTTTCCCACAAGAAAAAAACTAGAGTAAACTTTTAACTACTTAGATGACTTTTCAGTTTGACTAGCAGATATCTCTAATCTATGCTCTGTTACCTGTAGTCTGCGTCAGACAGCTGATACTGACTTTTGGATCGGTTTGGATGACAGAAAAACTGAGGGTACTTTTGTGACTATAAATGGAGACCCGATGCCGTATGATAGTAAGTATAAGCTCAGATGTAATCATTCGATGAGCCTTAATTGTCCTGTATATATCAGTGTTATTGGAAATGTACATTGTGGAAATGAAATAATATACTTTGTAGGCAACTTTTTACTTTGCAGTCCTTATGTCTCCCTGTATCGAGTTCTGACAAATTAAAATCTTGGGTTGTCATGAGAAATACTTTGATTGTGAAGGAATATTTAATTAAAAATCGTAATGAGAGCTGAAAAATTATAGTGACAAATAACAGATTTTAATTATAGATCATGATTGGAAACGAATTGGTATAGTATTCCGAAAATCAAATTTTCTGCTAATCTGTTTTAACCCGGTGTAGTATTGTAAACTGTCCCCCGCGCAAAAACAACCCCGGGACACTTTACAATATTGTAAACTGTCCCGGGGACACTTTACAATAAAAACAGGCCTATTGTAAACTGTCCCCCCCTATTGTAAACTGTCCCCCCCCCCTATTGTAAACTGTCCCCCCTATTTGTGACTGTCCATATCAAGGGCCCAGCTGTTTATCACCATTCTAAATGGGTCAGATCAATTAACTGGAGCATACCATGATGTTCTGGCTGCCACTATGATGGCCAAAGTTGTACCATGGGATGGTGGTGGTATCTCATTGACATTATGAACGAGTGTATAAAGCCTCTTTTTCATATGGTACTTTGTAGATCTATTTTCGGCAAACACTAGTTGTTATTTGAAGCTCCATGCTTTAGAGATGTCTTGTTTGCGAAGAAAGGTGCACTAAGCCAACAGTGAATAGATGTGTAGTTGCCACATCACAGAACACACATACTTTCATTGCAGGTTCATGAGCCGCGCGAAAACAACCACCCCATTCATTCATCTTGAAATCTACCTCAATCAAGCATTTGCCTGTGAGTGATGACAGTCAGTCACAAGTGTGAGATGTAGAAATAACCGCTTTTGAGCTTTTCACAATGTACCGCCTGGTATTGGACTGTAAAATATTGCTTAAGCCGCGCGAAAACAACCACCCTCAACCTGTCTTATAAAGATTGTCTGTCAAAAAGTCCCAAACGAAATGATTTTGAGGTAGGTCAGAACTTAATGACACAACAGATGATATGTCGTTCTTTGCAAGTTCATGAGCCGCGCGAAAACAACTACCCCATTCTTTCATCTTGAAATCTACCTCAATCAAGAATTTGCCTGGGAGTGATAACAATCAGTCACAATTGTGAGCGGAAGAAATTATTACTTTTGAGGTTTTAATATTGTGCGGCCTGGTATTACAATGTTAAATATTGCTTAAGCCGCGCGAAAACAACCATCCCCCAAGCTGTCTTATAAAGATGATCTGTCAAAAAGTCTCAAACGGAACGAACCATGATTTTTCAGCCATAATTTGATTGTCATGAGGTGACTGTGTACCAAATTTGGGAGTAGTAGGTCAGAACTTAATGACACAATGTTTTATATGTCATTTTTTGCAGGTTTATGAGCCGCACGAAAACAAACCACCCCATTCATTCATCATATAATCTACCTCCATCAAGCATTTGCCTGGGAGTGATGGCAGTCAGTCACAAGTGTGAGCAGGAGAAATAATTACATTTGAACTTTTCATATCGTGCATGATTTTTCAGTCAGTCAAAAGTGTGACACCAAGAAATAACCAATTTTGAGCTCATGAACTTGCAAAGAATGACATATCATCCGTTGTGTCATTAATTTCTAACCTTTTAATCCAAAATTTGGTACACAGTCACCTCATGACAATCACATTATGGCTGCCAAACCATGGTTCGTTCCGTTTGAGACTTTTTGATAGATAATCATTATAAGACAGTTTGGGGGGTGGTTGTTTCTGGGCGGCTCAAGCAATATTTTACAGTGCAATACCAGGCCGCACAATATGAAAAGCTCAAAAGTTGTTATTTCTACCAGTCACAATTGTGACTGACTGTCATCACTCACAGCCAAATGCTTGGTCGAGGTAGTTTTCAAGATGAATGACTGGGGTGGTTGTTTTCGCTCGGCTCATGAACTTGCAAAGAACGACATATCATCCGTTGTGTCATTAAGTTCTGACCTACTAATCTGAAATTTGGTACACAGTCACCTTATAACAATCACATTATGGCTGCCAAACCATGGTTCATTCTGTTTGAGACGTTTTGACAGATGATCATTATAAGACAGTTTGGGGGGTGGTTGTTTTCGCGCGGCTCAAGCAATTTTTTACAGTGCAATACCAGGCCGCACAATTTGAAAAGATCAAAGTGGTTATTTCTCCCAGTGACACTTGTGACTGACTGTCATCACTCTCAGGCAAATGCTTGATTGAGGTAGATTTCAAGATGAATGAATGGGGTGGTTGTTTTCGCACGGCTCATGAACCTGCAATGAAAGTATGTGTGTTCTGTGATGTGGCAACTACACATCTATTCACTGTTGGCTTAGTGCACCTTTCTTCGCAAACCAGACATCTCTAAATCAAAGGAGCTTCAAATAACAACTAGTGTTTCCGGAAAATAGATCTACAAAGTACCATATGAAAAAGAGGCTTTATACACTCATTCATAATGTCAATGAGATACCACCACCATCCCATGGTACAACTTTGGCCATCATAGTGGCAGCCAGAACATCAAGGTATGCTCCAGTTAGATGATCTGACCCATTTAGAATGGTGATAAACAGCTGGGCCCTTGATATGGACAGTCACAAATAGGGGGGACAGTTTACAATAGGGGGGGACAGTTTACAATAGGGGGGGACAGTTTGCAATAGGCCTGTTTTTATTGTAAAGTGTCCCCGGGACAGTTTACAATATTGTAAAGTGTCCCGGGGTTGTTTTTGCGCGGAGGACAGTTTACAATACTATACCGGTTTGGGAGGAAATAGATTTCATTTTCGAAAGTGGGATCTAGTTCTTACCAAAGTTTTACACCGGATGACTTGTCACGCGGCTATTCTTCTTGAAACACGAAAATAGCCGCGTGTCAAGGTCACTAGTGGATAACATGCTTTAGTCTTTGTGGGTTCTTGAATTTAGATTCCGCATCATTTATAACCCAACATTCAGCTTTCTTGGCTGCGTGAGTGGGAGTGACATTCACTACACTTTGTATGTTTTAATCTTGAATAAGGCCACACTTAGTCTACGCACTGTGCAGGATTTGCTTGGATTTTTCCTCTCATTACTTCTACATTAATCTTACTTCATATAGCCTAGGGTCCAATAATACACATTGTATGACCTTTTGTCAATGTCATGAATGACCGCCCTTATTCAAAATGAAAGAAATTCTGGCTGACATTTTCTTCACTACTTGGCAGTGAATATCTATGCTCATGGGTATTTCCCAAACATGAGGCTACATTTCCCAGAGTCTGACTGGAATACTCTCATACCTGGAGCAATATAGTAGGTGGCATGAATAGAAATCAATAGATATTGCAGTTTTAGTGTTCCCCTTGATTAACTTATAACACTCAAGAGCAGACAACTCCAGCGAAATCCTGCATTGTTCTCAGACTTTTTCCCCTCCGGGGGGCCGTCGGACAGGGGGCAAAGTCTGGGGGGCTCAGACTAGGCCACACCGAAAACATTGTAAGGTCAGAAAATAGAGAGCACAAACTGGAAAGCACATCAGAATCTTTAGAATTTCGAAGCAGCTTTTGGCACCTGAGGTTTATTCAATACTATATTATTACACAAAGTGTGAGGGGACCTTTATATTAAGTTGTAACTATTATCTTTCACAGTTTTTACTGCTGCAAATTTCGTCCCAAACAACTGTCGCATTTACAGCAGCAAACAGGATAATTTCTATATCAACATCAGACGCAATAAGAACATCCAATATTATAGCTAGCATCATCATCAGTACACTCATCCTCGACTCGAGGACACGCAGTTACCAGCTAGTGCATATCACCTCGAATTGAGGACAGGCAAATATATGCAAATCTAAATTCTATTCTTAATACCGGTGCCACCCTAACGCCATAACCGTGACAACCATGACAATGCAGTTAAGGTGGCGCCAACAGAGACAATTCAGAATTAGCATTGTCGTATACACAGCAGTAAACAGGAGAATTGTCTATACCATCATCCGACACAATAACAACATCCAATATCTTTGCCAGCATCATCATCAGTACACTCAAACCTTGACTGGAGGACACGCAGTTACCAGCCGGTGCATCTCACCTCGAATCCGGGATACGCAAATATATTCCAATCTAAATTCTATTCTTAACACCGGCGCCAACAGAGACAATTCAGAATTAGCAACTCTTGTGGCCGATCAACCCACGCTTGCGGCCGATCAACCCACGCTTGCGGCCGATCAACCCTCTTTTCGCGGCAATTGAGAAATGTGTTTTATTCTTGTTTTTTGCTGGTGTACGTCAGCAGTTTTTCTAATGTGTCTGGAACCATGCTATATAAGAGCATGGTTCACCAATGGAAAGCATGATGATTGATCTGTTTGGCGACCTTCTGGTCGACAAGCAGCGCTCTTTGTTTGCAACTTCATTTGGAGACAGGTTCACAACCAGCCGGATTATAAGTTGCATAAAAATTATCTTCCTCTTATCACAAGAAAAGCACAGTAAGTCCTGGAACCATCTCATTTTAATTAGGGGTAAGAGTTGCAGTTAGAGGGTGTACCTAGGAAATTTTCGAATCAAATTCAGGAGGAAAGTTAGTAGACTTTGATGCAATAAAATTGATTTTAAATCTTGAAATTATTGGAAAAAATTTCTTTTTTTTTGTTATTATTTGGAATTCTCATAATCATTTAAGGACCTGAGGCTGTTGAGCTGAGGAGTTGGGACTGCCTGCTCGTCGTCGGTGATGCCTAGTTTTGAGACAGCCTCGACTACCAGAAAAAACAAGGTGGACATGACAACCTAGAGATGTGGAATTCAATGGTTAGGATGGACAACCAGGAACACAAGGTGGACATGACAACCTAGAGATGTGGAATTCAATGGTTAGGATGGACAACCAGGAACACAAGGTGGACAAGATGACCTGGAGCAGCTGGAAACCAACAAGGAGGGAGCGGAGTCAGTGGAGCGTCAGATGCACCAGACCAATTTGGAGCGTCAGGACAAGCAGAAACAAAGGATAAAGAACACTGGGAGAGGTTGGCGACCTCCAGTACCCAGGCTAGCCATAATGTTACAAGACTACAGGAAGCAGATGACTTGTCAGATCATTTGACATGTCACGGCGATCAAGGACGATTGCAACTAAGGGAATGCAGATGTCGCATCGATAGCAGGAAGCGGATAACATGTCATAACAATCGAGGACGATTGCAACTAAGGGAGTGCAGATGTCGCATCCACACACCAGATCATAGGATTGTCATAACAATCGAGGAGGATTGCAACTAAGGGGTGCAGATGTCGCATCCAAGCATTAGATCAAAGGATTGTCATAGCAATCGAGGACGATTGCAACCAGGGGGGTGCATATGTCGCATTTATAGCAGCAAACAGGATAATTTCTATATCAACATCAGACGCAATAAGAACATCCAATATTATAGCTAGCATCATCATCAGTACACTCAACCTCGACTCGAGGACACACAGTTACCAGCTAGTGCATATCACCTCGAATCGAGGACAGGCAAATATATGCAAATCTAAATTCTATTCTTAATACCGGTGCCACCCTAACGCCATATCCGTGACAACCATGACAATGCAGTTAAGGTGGCGCCAACAGAGACAATTCAGAATTAGCATTGTCGTATACACAGCAGTAAACAGGAGAATTGTCTATACCAACATCCGACACAATAACAACATCCAATATCTTTGCCAGCATCATCATCAGTACACTCAAACCTTGACTGGAGGACGCGCAGTTACCAGCCGGTGCATATCACCTCGAATTCGGGATACGCAAATATATTCCAATCTAAATTCTATTCTTAACACCGGCGCCAACAGAGACAATTCAGAATTAGCAACTCTAGTGGCCGATCAACCCACGCTTGCGGCCGATCAACCCACGCTTGCGGCCGATCAACCCTCTTTTTGCGGCAATCGAGAAATGTGTTTTATTCTTGTTTTTTGCTGGTGTACATCAGCAGTTTTTCTAATGTGTCTGAAACCATGCTATATAAGAGCATGGTTCACCAATGGAAAGCATGATGATTGATCTGTTTGGCGACCTTCTGGTCGACAAGCAGCGCTCTTTGTTTGCAACTTCATTTGGAGACAGGTCAGTTTTTTTTAAAACATGAAAGTTTTACAGTTTTTATTATAATATTTTCATTTATTGTACAGTAGTGATATTTATAGGGAAATAGAACTCGCCTTATTATTTAATAATGACACAGTATAACATTTGGTTGGATTATCTATACCATCAACTAAGCCAGCATGCATGGCATCATTGACTAGAAAGTATGACTTGTAGAAATAAGACATGCATTGATAAGTTGAATTGTGTTTGATGTTAAACTTGATAAGAATTAAAAGGCATGCTCTTGAGTCAAGTGTTATATCTTGAAATAAATGAGATCACAATTATATAAATAAGTCAGTGTCACATAGTGAGCATCATCATACCGAGCTCGTGAGCACAGATCTCAGTAGCGGAGAGTTAATGTGGTGACTCCATAACCCGGAATCCCACACAACTATGACGGAATACAGCACTGTAAAGGGGTCATTGTTTCTTCTAAAGGACTATTAGAACCTAATGATCGGGCCTGCTTGGTGAGATTTGGCGCTCTTTGTGAGAGAAAGGGGAGTGCATCAGGTTTGTTTGCCAACTTTAGCTTGTCAATCATAGAGAAGGAGCTTTTTGTATGACTTGTTTTAAAGCCAAAGTTAGAATCTGGAAATGTCTGGCTGTATAATGCACAATATATTCGTACCCGGAATATGAATATTTCAAACTATGTTCATTAAAATCTCAAATATTAGGTCACATGGTACACTTCTGTGATATTTTTTACGGAAGACTAAACATTCAGATTGCTAGTTACAAACAATCCTGTTGTCACACATAACAGTCTTAACTTTCATAGCTAGAGAGACAGACTGTCCTATATATTGTGTTGGTCACAAGAAAAAAGTATATCAAATGAACCTGATTCTCTAACTTAGCTAAACTGCACAAATAAATGAATGGCATATCATCTTAAATCAAATATAATCCGCAAATGATTTAGTTGATAAATAACAACAAAATGTCACCATGAAGTGAGTGTAAAAATACTGACTAGTTGGCCCCATACTTGCCAAGTAATCTAAATACAAAATAGGGAGATTTCACTTTACGGCGATACTGCACCACAACGTGGTGCTTCGAGGGTGCGAAGCACCCGAGTCACCCACCTGGGGGTTTGGGGGGCGGTGTGAGCCCCCCAACGGGGTACGGGGCGGAGCCCCGTCTGTAGAAGCTCTGAGAACGTTTCCAGCCACTAGGAAGGGCTAAAAAGGTATATTTGACCCCAAATAATTTCATGTTTGTACTAGTACTTAATTAAATATAAAACTGAGGTGAAATACACTTTAAACAATTACAATCAATCCATGGGCCCCTGGGACTCTTACATACATACCTCTACATTGTCAATGTCAAGTATCAAACACCCCATTGGCAAAGTAGAGGCATGTAAGTCCCAGGTGTCCATGGCTACAAGTGCCCATGCATCATCAAGATCTGAAAATGTGCTCAGTCACAGACAGTGAGAATCCAGATAAGGTACTATATTCCTGTTTGACTAACATTAAATATGTTTCAAAGTCTTTGGTCCAAGCTTTGTTAAATTGTAGTGGACCTACCTTTGGAATTGTTAGGTTTCTATTTCCTTTCACTTAAATTTAACTAGAGTAGACAGTATAAAATTAATACTAAAAAATGTGTGATCTGAAAGGAAATGAAAACTAAATGTATACACTTGACTAGCTACTTTATATTGTGACCAATGACAGTCAGTGTTGTGAGTTATGAGAGGATGCTATTGGTCATTTACAATAATAGGCTGAATCTTAACAAAACAGGTAAATTTGTTAGGATTATTTAATTTGATAATTCTTTCAATTTAGTGTGCAAAGACCTTAACAGTAACTAGTCAACAACAACATGTGCTTGGATAACTATCAAAAAATTGCGGATGGACTGTTTTCTCTAAAATCTGGAGGAAATAGTGAGATTTACAAAAAGTTGGAGGTGGGTGTAAAAATCTGGAGGGTCACGCCTAAATCGGGAGACTTGGCAAGTATGGTTGGCCCTAGGTTATGGTTTGTCACACTGTTTCAGGAAACTACTTGCATGTAGTTGCAATGCCCTGGAAAGTCAGGGTAGATCATGGTAACAGGGTATGATACATTGTGATTCATTGCTAAAAAAGTTTGAGAGCAGCGGTGTACTGTGACCCCAAATCTACATATTTTGTAGCATTGTTAAAGCATTGTATTGAGATTGTTCCATTATGGCAAATAATTCCTTTTGAAGAGCAGACTTTCATGTCATGATTGTTGCAAAACCAATTTCCACTTCCATTACTTTTTTAAGCAAGAAGTAACACTTGCAATGAAAAAGTAATAGGATAGAAATTTCTTCAAAATAATCATGGCAAGGAGACATAAAACAAAAGCTTAAAGTGGTTTATGAGGCTGCAATTTTATTTCAAGTGTCAATCATGATAAGAGTCAGAAGAATTGAAATGTTTGCAAGGATGTCTAGAGTCTCCTGACTAACTAGTTGTAGCTAGAGGTTTTCCATCAGCACCGTATAATATATTACCCAGGGGAGGAACACCTAAAACAGAAAATGTGGCAGTGATGGCAGTTTTCTCACATCATATATCCTATCAGTAACAAGTTTAATGTTAGTGTAGTGGATCCAAATATTGTTATGGCAATTACAACACACAACTTTCATACCCATGCAGACAAACTGTTCCATTAATTATGTTGATCATGAATATGAACAAAAATCAACCCGCCTATAAGATGACAGGATGTGGGAGGAGCCTACCTTCATACCGTCTAGCATTCACTAAAGCCACAATTGTAACAAGTAGAAGCAGATATCTCAAGGCTTGCATTATGATGATAGGTCTTTCCTGCAAAACAAAAATTGATACAACTTTAGCTATTTTCAGTAGACAAGAATCTTGCATGGTTAATCATGCAAATATATAACACATCGATGAATACTAAATAATGTTAAAAAAATTACAATCGTGTTTCACCGATCGAAAATGCTAGTCACTCAACGATAGTCCAAAGAAAGCTTTTCAATTAGGTTATCAGCTACATGTTTAAACACAGAGTATAAATACTAACCTTCAGTCAGATTGGAGGCAGACAGTTCAATGCGGATAGTTCTCTCACACCACTGCTTTATATTAATTGTATCCGGATCTGACGTTGCTAAAACGCTCAAAATATTGGCATATCCTCTCAGGGGTTGTAGGGTCATTAAATCTTCAAATGATTTAGTAGTTACAATGAAATGACTTGGCACATTTATAATGGGTATGACACCATGTTGATGATAGTCAAAAGTCCTTAATAGTTGGTCTTAGTTAGGTCTTAATGCTTTGTTATCCTGATTCATTAAACAAGATAATTGTGATTGATTGGTGTCAAATGTCAGAGCCAGTTGTGGATATATCCTTACTCTGTGACATATATGCTAGCCTCCATTGTACATTTTATTTAGCCTCTCGACAGTCAATCTGCTAGTCTAGGGGCTCAGGCTGCTGCAAGCGCCAGTAAGTGGCAAACATTAAATAAAGATGAATATTTGATGATATAATGCCTAAAAAATTGCTGTCTGAGCACTTGGACAAGCAATCAGCCTGTTAGGTTTGACTATTAGATAAAGTCTAGGATTGAAAAAGTTTACTCTACAAACCTGCCTATTAAGCACCATCTAAAAATTGTTTAAAGATCGACCCACAAAACTAATTCTCATGACAGTACCAAAGATGATTCTCACTGCCTCAAGTATCATCAAGGTATTACAGGGTACAGAGATAGATGAGCTTTTTTTAGTTTGTTTTTATTCTGGTCTAACACATGATGAATTTGGTAGGAATGAGGCCAGATTGATGGAATTTATTGAGGCTTCAGAGGAAATATGTCGACACGGGTTTAATTTGGTCTGTGCTCTAACATAGACTCACTGAAAAAGGATTAATTTTCACCACCAAAAATGGGCGGACCCCCTCATATTAGCCGGAACCCACAGATAGGGCAGAAAGACACCAAGTGTGTAAGAGCAGAGCCAACATCAATCCATTGTTTTAAGGAACATCCTTATTGCCAAGCTTATCCATAATTGTAGTGTTTAAATGGCCCTATCATATTTTTATGTTTTGTGGTGTTGGCCAGCATTTAATTCCTGTTGTTATAATCCTTGTAAGACTGAGGGGATTAAGTGATGATTAGCAAACTGCTCAGGGTAGAAGGCTAAGCTGGGTAGAAGGCTAAGCGGGATTATGCCTTTAATACTGAAATCTCTGCAGGGTGAAAAATCAAAGTGAGTCTGAGTTAGATCTAAGGTATTAGAAATATAGGATTAAAAGCTTGGCCCTCGCGATTAAACGCTTGGCCCTCGCATAAAAGGCAGGCAGAGCGAGGCAGGATCTCACAGTCAGCCCACTGGCTGTAGCGCAAACAAATCATCTCTCTGACTTGTGTATAAGTTGTATTATGCTCAAGGTGGTGAATTTGAGTAGTGAACTATGGCACGAGGGGCGGGTGCCTTAACGATAGCGACTTTGCGCCGATGAGTTGATGGAAAGCAAACCTCCCTGCACTTGTTGAGAACCATTATTAAACTCCCAGTTTCATGGGAACAGTATTTACTAGGTAGCGGACTGAAACTTTCAAAATTAATTCAGCAAGATTGCTGCCATGTTTGTGCTGCTTAATCAACAAGGAAAACCATACATCCTTTTAAATATACAGGGGGTGACATGTATCTAACCAGAAGAGACATTTTGCAAAAGCAGGATCAAGGCTGTAGATAATTAACATGTTAGGAAATAAGTTTCTCTTAACTATATGTTAGGGGTTCAAACACTCTTTTATGTGATTTATTATGAATAAAAATTTGATCAGCTTGCCAGTCAATTAGTAGTGATCACTCAATTAATTTCAGCTGGTGCGCTGTGTTGACATTGTATTGTGCACGAAATGCTTTTATTGAACTATGTTCCTTAAATTCAACCGGCACCTCATATTTGAGTGATCGGCATTTTATAAAAATATATATATATATATAGATGATATATCATTTAATGTACATATTATCAAGAAAGCAAAACAAATACAGGATACATATAAAGGAACCATATTAAACCAGGATATATATTTATTTAAGTGGGAGCTGGTTTATATACAAAACATCCTACAGAGCTGGCCATTGACTGGAAGTCACTAGGACTTCCCTTCCTCCCAGTTCATCATTAATTTTATTCTATTAATATTTGACATCCTTTTTTTCACAACAATTTCCGACTTGGCGAAAATGATGACTATGTAGTCACTTCCTTTAGAAAGCAGCAAAGTTCATGTTTTTGCTGTACTACTAATACAATCTGTGTATTAATCCTGGTTGCTGCTTCCTCTGTAGTTTTTCATCCTGATTCAGCTTGCAAAAACCCCTAATTTCCAGAAGTGTAATGAGAGGACTGTTGAAAATATTAACAAAACAACTTCACAACAGTACATACATTTCTTACAATGGTGCTGTAACAAGCCCTAGTATAATTTAGCACTATTTTGTACATAAATAGACAGTTTTCTGAGCTCTTATTTATGCCTCAATTCGGAATTGTCCTTTCTCCAGTTTGGTACTTCTAACCCGCATCGCATAGGAAAAACCTGCTGAAAGAGGGTTATCTTGAAAACCGCTTATGATAGGATAAAAATGATTTTTGATTCAGAGTCTGATTGTGAGACAGGGTTTCCAAATCATTGGAGGCTTGAATGTTGATAAATCTTTATTTTAGTGACAAAACTCAATGTTGTAGATTCTGAATCAAAAATACTTTTTACCCATTATAAGCGGTTTTCAAGATAACCCTCTTTTCAGCACGTTTTTCCTATGCGGCGTGGGTTAAAAGTACCAAACAGGAGAGAGGACAACTCCGAATTGAGGCCTAAATCAGAGCTCAGAAAACTGTCTATCAGATTTTTTTGCCCATGCATACCACATACCATGTTTGCTTTGAGACTAGTATCCAAACCAACATGCAGATCCCAAATCTCTAACAAGCAGCATTCTAACAGCTTTGTCTGTGCATCATTTTTTCCCCACCCACAGACCCTATGCACTATAAATCTGGTCTCTAAGCCTCTCCTCTTAAAATGCATCAATGCCCGGCCGCCAAGTTATCAACATTTTCATGCTGGCCCTTTCCGTTGCTGGTACACGGGACTTAATCCCTGGCTTTCAAACCAGCTTCCGTCAAAGCCGTAAGCTGGTACCCAGGACTTCTTAGCATTTGTGATAATAAAGGGGTGTTCATTATGACGTCACCACAGGAGTAGGAGGTAGCTCAGTTGGTTAGAGCGCCGGACTTTAACATGCAAGTGTTGAAGGTCGTGGGTTCAAATCCCACTGCAGTCTATCTTCTACTGGGGATTGGTTGGCCCCCAGGTACGCTCCGACCTGCCTGCAAACAGAGAGCAAATTGGCGCAGATGTTGCGGCCTCGCCTTTATAAGGCAAAAATATTTCAACACCCATGCCTCTGGGTGGGCGAATGATAAGACATCCGATTTTAATCAACCTTTTTAATCGACTCATTTTGGTCAACAGCAGGAGGAGGAGGAGGAGGAGGAGGAGGAGGAGGAGGAGGGGGAGGGGGAGGAGGAGGAGGAGGAGGAGGAGGAGGATGAGGAGGAGGAGGAGGAGGAGGGAGTAGCATCAGTTATGGGTATATATTGCGTTTGCAGGTCCTATCATGATGTTCCAGAAGAGAAGTGATACAATTGAGATTTGATAGATGATGTTCAAGAAATAGTCAAATTCCAATGTTCAATGATTTTAAAATGAACCCAGTCAGTGTGGTAAAGCAATGAAAGGAAGTTAATGACCTTTGCATCTCAATATGTATGTTGTTGGTTAGCCAATCAGGACCACATACCAGACTTCAAAGTAAGTTTTTAGACATTAGTTTACATGGACTGTGCTCCATTACAGACACGCATATCATGAGGGGGCCTGTGAATCAAGGAGGGCCAACTCCAAAATATACAACAATTTAAATCTAAAAAATCCATTTTGCAAAAATGTTAATTTCTTACAATGGCGCTGTAACGCTGTTAAGCCCTAGTATAATTTAGCACTATACATATATTAGATTCAACAACAAACTGTCTTCTGGCAATAGATAACAAAACACTTAAAGACAGCGGAAAAGCTCCGAAAACTTTACAAAACACCACCTGTAGCCTAACCATAAATATAATCAGTTGGTCAGGAGCTCAGTACCTGAAGTGCTGCACAGCAGCAATAAGAGAGGTGGAAGAGCGTATGCTAGAATCATACTCATACTCCATTTCATGCCCCTATATTGTTGGACAATGATGAACAGAATTAAAATTGTAAGACATTCATTAATTGTACGCTAAACTATTGCTCTTCAAGGTGCCAGATAATTTTATATGATTAGCTTGAAATTGCTAGATAGATACTGTAATACAGAAAGATTGCTGTGTTATATATTCTCTTCACCCCACCCTCCTAAAACACAAGCAAATACTTTTCACTACATGAGAAGATCCTTCCACTAATTAATGATCTTTGTCTACACTGAGGACTGTCCTTAATAGCACCACACCCGCACTCTACAAGATTGTTATCGAAAAGTACCACTGACCTTTCACTAGTAAAAAGGCAAACAAGTGAGTTTATCTTTTGGGTTCACTGATGTTAACAATGTATGTATGTATATTGTATTGTTATCAATACTTGATAAAATTCCTTGTTGTTTTGCTCTGTGATGCCAAAAAAGTATAAAATAAATTATAAATAAAAAATATAAAAAGTATCTATAAAACGTCAAACTTATAAGATGAAATTAAGCAGCCGAGCGCACTCTGTTCGGAAACAGTTTTTACGAATGTTTACTCGCTGCTTGGGAATAAAGAATCTACCAGAGTGCAGTCTCACTAGCTCGATTGGTGGATCGAGGCTAGTATAGGTACGCAGACATTTACTTTTAAAAACGTTCCTGGTACAGCTCATCGAGGCTCTTACATTTGAGCTTTTTATTACTGAGTCTGTAGGCTGATTTTATGACATGGTTCAGCTCATTGCGGTTTTCGACTGACATATGGCCGTTGATAATACTGAGGTGAAAGGCAAGCACACTTTCTATAAATGACTCATAGGCTAGACGAATAGTGCTGTCTTTG
Source organism: Membranipora membranacea (assembly GCA_914767715.1). Taxonomy (NCBI): domain Eukaryota; kingdom Metazoa; phylum Bryozoa; class Gymnolaemata; order Cheilostomatida; family Membraniporidae; genus Membranipora; species Membranipora membranacea. Next base: position 39,723,738 of record OU612065.1, read on the forward strand.
AATTTCATTGATGACAATACGAGAAAGAAACAGACTATTTTACTTGAAAGTTATATCCACAATAATATCATTAATATCGTCAATTCGGGATTTCTGTTGATTCTCCCAGTGCCCCGAATCAAAAAAATATATTATTATAAACACGTAAAGATGACTGCTTCCACGCAATTCTTGTGCTATACTAACCACGTAGGCATACGCTGGTAACTGGTAATTCAATTACCAATGCAAGAAGGAAACGGGAGTGTCAAATGATGGGCAGCAGCTAAAAGTATCCATTAGGTAGTAGATTTAGCTTGCAAAATTAATTCTGCAAGATTGCTGCCAGGTTTGTGCTGCTTAATCAACAAGGTAAACCATACATTCCCATTTTGTAACACCAATCTTTGAAATATACAGGGGGTGACATGTAGCTAACCAGAAGAGAAAAATTTACAAAAGCAAGATCAAGGCTACGGATAATTAATATGAAAGGAAGATCAGTTTCTCCAAACTATATGTTAAGGGTTCAATCACTTTTTTATTTTCAATAAAAATTCATCAGCTTGCCTGCGGAGCTGGAGAAAGTCATATGTCAATTAGATAGTTCTGTGATCACTCAATTAATTTCAGATGGTGCCATTGTGTTAACATGGTATGATTGCGCACAAAATGCTTTTATTGAACAATGTTCCTTAAATTCAACCGGCACCTTATATTTGAGTGAGCGGCATTTGAAAAAAAAAATATAATTATCATGATACATATTATATATGTATATATGATATATCATTTAATGTGCATGAAACTAAGAGAGCACAACAAAAACAGGATAAATATAAAAAAAAAAAACATATTGAAACAGGATGCATACAATATTTATACATAAATATTTATAAAAGTAGTGAGGCAAGATGATCCTTTTTGCTTTGCAGGAGATGACATCATAGTCATCAAAATCTAATTCATTGTAAAAAAAAGGACGGCAAATATAAATAGAAGGCTTTATTTGCTAATGACAATGGGAAGAAAGAAAATCCTAATAACTTCCAGTCAATTGACTGCTCTGTAGAGTGTTTTGTATATAAAGCAGCTTCATCTATGATTAGCCATCAGTCTTCCATTCCGCAACATCTCAGGAAATCTCTTACTATCTAACTGTATGTATATGGTTTTGAAACAAACTTGGTGACCCTTTTTGGGGCTAGATAGCAGGGAAACTCTTCTAACAAATCAATCGTGGTATTCAGATTTAAATGCTATATTATATTATAGCTTGTGATGTAGTATATGTAGATATCCTGACATTTGACATGCATGTCCAACATACGTACAGCGTGATTGTGAAAATATAAAACAAATTAATTTGATCCCTTGCACTGAGAGATCAATAATAAATACTATAAGAATGTATTTATGCTCGCTCACATATATGCTCTTTGCACTCTTAGGAAAGAATGAAGGTATTCGGACTTGTAACCCTGTTCATTGCTGCTGTCGGTAAGTTCGGACTTTGTCAATGGCTCTCCTTTGAGTAATATAGAAATGTGGAATTCAATGTTGTTCAAGATCAGATACAATGCATTTAGAGATAACACATTCTTAGTTGACTTATTGTGTGATATACAACATTGCTGAGGTCATAGACAGCTGCAATAAGCAGAAGAGATGAAGCCATTTTAAAACACAACCCACAATGTGATAACCTTGCTCCAGTCATCCTGATGTTTACCCGTCCCAACTGGGCCACAATTAACCTCAGTTTGTTTTTATTTTCAGCTGTCACTCAGACTGAGGCTGGTATCTTTAGCTCCATCAAAAAAGCTGTAAACAGTCCAGTTGGTAAAGTTGTAACATCTGTTATATTTAAAAAAAAATAAGTGTTTGTTTTTTCCCTTGACAATATCATGTGAGATCTCAGTCAGACTGATAGTAGACGTTTTGATTGTAGACATGAATAAAACATGGTAATTATGAACAAGAAAAGACTTATACATATTATTATTTTCTTTATTCATCCAATTTATTCACTGGCAAAGATTATAATAGGTTTTGAGCATATTGATACATTCTAAATGGTGCACTTTGGGGTGTACACTAACAACTAGTTAATGGCAAATGCTCAATTCTTATAAATATACAACTCACCGAATGATACTATTCTACCTCTGAACCGACAACCATCGAAGTATCAGTTTCAGTTTATTATACATTCAGTATCATTGTATGATAAAAACGAATAATAAAAGTGTAAAGAATAAAAAATGTCTACTAGGCAAACTTATCACTTGTTCAGATAAGACATAAAAAACGGGAAAAAAGATTTGGCACGTTTTTGTGTTCGGCATACAACAGGCCTAAAAAAAGTGTTTTGACGAGAGGATATTCTACTGCATGTATTAAAGTGTACTCTATTAAAAAGTGGATGCTGTGGATCAGAGGCTATTTTGTTAAAGTGTCGTTCGACGAGAGTAATTATAAAATCACATACAGAAGGTAGCTCTAAAATAGCTAATCTATCATCATAGCTAAGATCCGGCAGAATAAAACGAGAAGCAGTTCTCTGAATCTTTTCGAGCTTGTTCTTATCGCCTTCAGATAAAAGAAAAAACCAAGATGGTGAGGCGTAAGTGACAATTGATCTGATATTAGCAGTATAAAACTTTTTGAGCCCTTCGGTGTTTACACCTAAAATCTTTAGTTGCCGTAGTAGATAAAGCCTGGAATTACAACTAGATACAATCTTATCTACATGTGAACTAAAAGTCATATGATCGTCAATGGTAACGCCTACAAACTTGACAGAATTTGAAGGCAAAATGCTCACGTTCTCATCTAAAACAATCGCCTCATCATAGTGGTATCTATAATTGATTAAGACATTCATAAAAATGGTCCTATCAGTATTTAAAATCATCTCATTCTCAGGTGCCAATTAGTGGGTTGCTAAAACTGCAGGTGCTACAGAACCTCATGCCTTATCAAAAGCCTTATAAAAAGTAGTGTCGTCAGCATACTTAACTACATTAAAATCATTTTCTTTCAGATCGTTAACGTAAAAAAAGCCATAAAAGGGGGCCTAGCTTAGTCCCTTGTGGTGCACCAACAGAAATGTCTAAAAAGTCAGATAAATGGCTGTTTACTTTCACTCATTGCTTTCGGCCTTTTAAAAAGTTGTCTAAAATATCTAAAATGTTCTCAATTAGACCATAAGAGCGCATCTTGTGAGAGAAAAGGTTGGGCACCCCTGCCCTAGACTATATGCATTTGGTCTGCCTCGGCGTAACGCGACGACTAGTGAAGTTTTGGAAAGTAGAAAAAACATCCTTAGCCCGCCTTTCCCAAGTACAACTCTCTCAGATATCTTCTTCATTGGTACAACTTCATGGTCAGATGCCTGCTGAGTTTGCCCGACAGCCCCGATCACTACAGACTTCTGATAGGTGGAAAGCAACTGAGTGGCAGCAGTTCATTCTATACACTGGGGTTGATGTTCTAAGAAAGGCTTTACCACAATCGTATTACCATCATTTTATGTGCCTGTGATGATAGTATTACAAACTACTACTTGGATTTTTCTCATCAGTTACTAGTTTCTTTCGTGAAGGAGGCAAAGCATTTGTATGGCGACACATTTCCAAGTTACAATGTCCACTCATTGATCCACCTTGTAGATGATTGCAGAAACTTCGGTACTAGTTTGAACGCCATCTCCGCATTTCCATATGAGAATTATTTGGGCCAGATGAAACGGTTAGTCCGAAATAAAAACAATCTGATTGCACAGGTTTCTAAGAATATCAAAGCGACATCAGCTTGTGGGAACAAAAGAAATTTGTATGAAATTGACTGCTGATTATGGCAATGGTGTTGTCAGGCTTCGATCTGGAGAAGTGTGTTTCATAGTTGATCAATCTGCCAATACTTTGACAGTGCGAACAGTTCCGAAGCAGCGGTTTTGCAGTTTGTTTACGGTTCAATGTGACTCGCTGGATTTGGGTATAGGAAAATTTAGAAAATCATTGTTTGTAGATCTCCTAACAATGATTGTAAAGAGAGAAGATATTGCCAGGAAAATGGTGTGTTTATCTTTGGAGAATGATATAGATTTGACTCTTATCCCTGTTCATCACAATGCCTAAATGAATGTTTGTAACAATTTGTCAAACTTTTAAATGATACTGATAAGATACTCTACAATTTACATCGTCGGGTTGCTGCATAACCACACAGGAGATAATAATAATTTGATAATATGAACAGGCTAAACAAATTTGCAGTTCAAGAAAACATCCCAATACAATATCTTATTATAACCATAGACACTTACCTACCCTCACATATTATTAAAGTATTGACTTTTTGATATGTGCAATATATATCCTTAATGTTATGAATTTTTTGTATTAAAGTGACATCGACTGCTGCATTTCTGTAGGCCCATCAAAATTATGTGTCTTAAAATATCAGCAGTCATAGTCCCTGACTAAGATGAGTGAATTCACTTGTCATGAGTTTTCTCGTTTTTCCATTTACTTTTTCCAGCCAGGAAAATTGACATTGGCGGTAATGATCAAGGACAACAAGAAAGAAGTAGAGTGTACGATTCCAAACGTGTGGTTAGACACGCAAGCTAAGACAGTGAGATGGCCACTGAAAAACTCAGCCTCGGCTATAGAATCGTTAAAGGTTCCCTCGAAATGATGGGGCTCATATCCTCTTGTCAAGGTTAAACACCAGTCAGGAAGGTTCAGCAAATTGTATAATTTTGTGATTCTGGTTTTTTTAATTTAATTGGAGTCTTGATTTCATGGTGGCATGTAAATTCAAGTGCAGTATAGCATTTCAAAATGAGCGTTAAACACAGTCCAGAAATGTATTGGATACGTGATTAATTTATACCCCAAACCCCAAACCCCAAACCCCAAACCCCGCTATGCTTCCTATCACCTACTTTTTGCTGTAATGTAACTTTTCCGGATAGATCGTGTAGATATTGTTTTCAAGTGGCTGTTTTTCGACATAATCACATATTGATCCATTTTTAGATGAGAAAGATGTTTGTGACAAATATGATGAAACATCTGACCCAGGGGCAGATTCAGATGAGAGTGCACAGGAAGCGGAAGACAGTCCTAAACAGGATAGGAAGAGGGCCAGGAAACCGAACCAAAAGTACACCCAGCATTTTGCCAAAGGTAAGTAACCATATCTGTTTATCTTTCCATCTAGACTAACTATGGTTAGCAAGGCTTTTTACATTCATTTCCCTATGCGTTCAATAAGCAATGATGTTTCTGTTGAGCCATATGGACTGCTGCGCAACTGTCAGCTTATGGTATTTTTCTATCATGAAGATAGCCAAAATTGGGAATTGCCTTATTGAGATCAATGAGGGGATGACTCCTGAAACACATTTGCTCTCTTTTTAGCTATACATGATTTAAGAAAGTTATCTATTTTACTCAAACTACCTGCATATGAGACCCCAGCTCTGCTTGTGCCTGTGAAACACATTTACTTAGTCATAACATCCAATTTATTCTGTTTTGCTTTCTCTAGATTTTCAGACCGACTCTGAAGAGTCAAGCTCGCTCTTTCAACGTTTACCCAAACCTCCTAAGACCCCAAAGGACAACTCAGACGCTCCTAAGCCCTCAAGCTGCACCCCAAAAGCTAGCACAAGTAAAACACCCAGCTTGCCATCTCCGATGAGGACTCCCTCTCTGCCTTCTTCCGCACTAAGAACTTCGATTGATGAAGATCCTCAGACGCCATCACTCTCTCAGCACCTACCTCCACCTCTGGACGGTGATATGAGAAAAAAACTAGAAACAATTAATTGTAAGTAAACCAGACCAGTTGACATTTCAGAATCGATTGTAGGCAACAACTGTACTTTGTTCTGCCCTGTTTGCCATTAAGCAGATCAGTAGGTTGCATTGTTAATTTGGATGGTAGCAACTACAAATAGAAAATTTATTCTTATGTTGTCTGACGTGATTTTGTTTGCACGGTTAAACTCGCATAATCAAACTTTCAGATGCTTGGAATGACCTGACATTTTATTCAAAGATTTGTATAACTGTGGCGAATGTAAAATCTGTGATCATTCAATCTTTTTCAGAATTAATCATTAGTCACTTTTGATCCAAGAAAAGATAATGACGATTGAAATCACAGAGTCTACATGTACAATGACATGTTATTGTTATAATTTTCCATGATCACAATCCATGTTCGCTTGTAGAAGGTATTTTTATGCTGGGCAAGCAGATGCTCAGAATGACGACAATGATGCTCCAGTTGCAAGCTGAGCGGAACATACAGGCCGGTGCAGCCTCGGGTGTACCATTCTTCAACACAACAGAGGAGATCTTCAGTTTTGACCCCTCCTCAGAGGACAGACAGGAACTGGTGAGATGTCATTGCTGCATTCAATGTCCATTTCAACCCTATGCTTTTAAAACAGAACTTAACTAACTCATTTAGAACATACTAACAGATCAACTACTGTCATCAACCCTCTAAAAATGGGTGTTTATGTCCCGAAATTAAACTATATAACATAATAGGCTGGTTAACGGTCCGGACTGGAAATTCAATAGTGGTCTACACTGGTTAATTGGCATTGAAATATGACAATGCAGAGTAACCCATGTCTTGAAACATAAGTCTGATGGATTTGCAAAAATATCTTGCTTTCTTTTCAGCTTCTCCAGCTGCTAACGGTTGGGGGTTTCAACTTCCAAAAGGGAGTCTGATCATGAGTAAACTTATATCGATACGAGCTAGATCATCTATGAATATGGAGGGGAAGGGCAACCAGGGAAAGGCTGCCTTTGGGAGTACTAAGTTATACTCAATAATAAAAGGTAAGCTACATAATATTGAAAGTGATACAGATGAAGACAAATCTCATGATAGATATATTTAGCAGTACTTCTGTCATAATTATAAACGGAATCAGCACAAGATTTTTTTAGGTGCCTTCGTCTGAGCAACTCCTCGCTCTGAGCTGAAGTCGGTTGTTGCTGGTTATTTCTGATATCCAACCTACTTCTTTTTGAACACTATTTAAAATAGTTATATCCAATACTATTTCATCCTTTCAGCTCATGGGGTTTCAGTATCATGATGAATTTATGAACTTTTTTCGTAATTTTTCAGATGTCCTTGTGCAGTTCTTCAAGGCGTCTGAGGCGGATGTCTACAAGCGAGTACAAAACCACCTGAGAAACCAGCCTGGACTGGTGGCTAAGGTAATATACAATATTTCATTCAGATAGTAAGGGGGAAATGTCTGGAAATCAATGTTTCCTATGGACCCATAATTATAAGAAGCATTGTTCTATAATTAATCTATCATCATGATCTGGCACACACTGGCCTGCCATCACTTGAACTGTTTTCTACTTCATCTTGCTTACTCCTACTTTTAAGTAGTTGTATTTGCCGGCGTTGTTATCTCAAGATAGGACTCTGTCCCTGTTAGGTGTCACTTTATGAATATGCATATATGTTTAGTCCCTGCTTGGTCACACTTATCTACATCAGTCTTGCTTCATTGGCGTGCTGTGAAGTAAATTCTCTTATGCTTATAAATATATATATTTTTTTTTATTCATTTTTTTAGGCAGACGCAAGAAAAAAGACTGTTCCGGGAGCAGAGGGAGAGAAGTAATGTTCAGGTAAAAATCAACTAAACATCACGCTACAACTCAACTCTCTACCTCACGTGCCTTTTAAATCTGATCTCGGAACGCTTATTAGTTCCATAAATATTGTATATTTAACTCCCTCCAACCACTTTTTTTTGTAATTTTTCCCCGTTCTGTTTCAGCACTTTGGCATCGTTTTATATTATCATTCTGATACAATAACTTTTTTACAAATTCAGTGTTGTCACATGAATTTTTTGAATCTAGTCAGTCCTGCTTTTCTTGAACTTCTAGATAAGTGAGGTTTTTTATGTATAAAAGTCTCCACACACTTAAATATGTTTCTAACATAGTATACAAGCTTTCTTTATTTCTCCATTTATCTTTTTTTTGTAATATCAGTTGCATGGCTCCATCATTAATATTTATTTTACTCATTTTTGTCATGTGTAGATAATCGTATATACACACCCAACTCATCTCATAACAAGATATATTTGTCATTTATCACCCTTAAAAGTAAATTTCATCTTACATAAGAAGTCGTGTGCTCGATGAAAAACTATTTGTTTACATCCAGTACAATTTACTCTTTAACGCATACGGAACAAAGGGTCCTCAGCACTAGCTGTTCCAATTTAGGCACATCATTTTGAATTTAGGTTCCTTCTCATGGTTGCTGAAGTCAGTCTGTCTTGCAAGCTTTGAGAAGCCCAGGTTTATTAAGCTGAGGATAAATAGATCCAATGGACTAGATTATAATAGTAGTGTGGAAGGTTGTATGCTATACGCTGTAATTGAGTGTTAATAATATCTAAATTTTCATAGTTTCAATAGTTACAAGTGATCTGCAAGATGTTTGAATCAAATGGATTCCATATTGTATTGACATCGGAACTATGCTGTTTAGTCACAAGAAATACATGTACAAGCTTCCATTTAGATGTGTCACAGGGGCAGTTTATGCATCGTTACAATATCTATTGGAATGCACCATAGATGTGTAAAAGAGGCAGTTTATGTGTCGTTACAATATCTATTGGAATGCACCATTCCGAAATATACTAGCGTGACAGATTGCCACATTAGGCAGACGTAGTTCAGCCCTGTCCTGTTTATGACAAAACAGAGGGTGGGCTGCCCCTAAAGAGGGACGCAAGTTGCCCGGAGTCCTCATACTGAGAGTGTGATACATCCTAGCAAGCTAGAATGCATCCTAGAGGTGAGGCCATTGTGGACCTCCTAATCGTGAGTGTGCAGCAAGCTGCCAGAAACTGAAACAGGCACTAATCAGCCATTAGCCATGACACTTTGATCTTAGCCAATAGGCCGAGAAGCGATTATGATAGCGAGTTCAGCCTCTGAGGTTAACATCTTTCCAACATAGTTTAGATACAGTTGTGCCGGCTGGGCCACTTTTTGTGTTGAGTATTAAGTGGTGCCAGAAGCAATTAATTCAATCAATGGCCAATTTGCCTAATTCAAATTTGTTGGATGTGATACGGATTCACAGGAATTAAATAAGGATGCTAATGTCTTATTTGATTACTTGGTGTCTGGATGTAAAGAATTCTCAAAAACAAGCACTTCTCTAGGGGAGATAAATGCTACTTTGGTCCGCGACTTACATCGACCTAACCGTGACAACCATTATTACACTCAGCCTAGACCTCTAAGATTGGTACTGCAGTATATGTGTACCATCGAAAACAATTGGGAGTAAACTGTTCGCATGCTGGAGCCATACAAATAGATGGTAAATACATTAATATTTAAATGTTGGCTATGTGTTGCCAGTCCAGAAAAGTTATTTCCACAACCGCTTATGGCAAGAAAATAGAGTATAAAAGCAGAAGCATCTTTAACCACTTATATCTGTTGCTGGGAAATGGGGATATCTGGCTCCCTCTGGCATACCTATCAAAGACAGGAGATGTCAGAGGATATTGGCCAACAATAAAGCTGCCCATTGGCAACCATTATAGAAGGTTGCTGGCTAAGCCTTGCCGGCTGGGAGACCTTCAATATGATACCAAAAATGGGGAGGCGCAACTATAGCGTTAGCAGGTGAGTATATCTAGGTGAGTAAAGCACATAAAACTTGGGATAATCCTGAAATGAAACTTGTTTGATGAATTTAAACATAAAAAAATTTCTGTATACATTTATTCAACATAACTCATTATTACATTTTGGTATCCCAGGTTTGGTTTTATTGTCAATATGGAATCATTTCCACATGCATATTGTGTTATTTTCCAGCATCACTCTGCAATAAATATACTTATTTGGAGTCAGAAATAAATATCTTAAAGCACCAGAACAAATCTCTCGCTTTCATCTGATTGATAATTTCAAACTTCAAACAGAGTTTGGCTGTGTGTGGTGAATTTTGCCATGCTCCAAGCCGAAGGTGTTACTCTGGCCTTATTTTGGCGTTTAGATAGTAACGATCTGAAACTATTAGGAAAGTTTCAGGTCAAAGACTGACACAAAGCAATAGCAGCAGCAGCAAGAAAGACCTTGAAAGGTGACACCTACAGTAACAAAGTCTAAAAAATAAACGTATTCATTGTTTATCATAGTAAAGTGACAATTAGGAAATAAAAAGCCTTGAAATACAAAAAATAATAAATTTCCTGTCCGTCCTGCTCGAGTTGCTCACAGAAAACGATCTAAGAGTAGATTCATTGTATTGAACAATACGTTGAGACTAGAGTAGGCCAGAGTAGGATGGAGTGGAGTTAAGACTAGCCAAGTTGGAGTAAGAGTAAATGTGGTTATTCAAAACTCAAGTTAGCTGTAGTATGAGTGGGTAACTCAATTTGCGCACCCAATTCTCCTGCATGAAATGCATTTCTGCTTCTGTTGACAACTGGGCATAGGCCCCAGTAGCCAGTACACCTCCAGCTTACAGTACCCAAACCCTCAGCAGTTTGGGTTTTCCACCCTCTTGGTCATATATAAAAGAAAATCATTAGACATTGGATGTCTTATTCGGAGGACACATAAAAGTGCAAAAACCAGGGCAATAAAGATTCTCCTTCTTGTCTTACCTAGCTGGCACCTAAACACTGGTAATCTAAATATTATCCAGTCACTGCAGCATACTAATCCAGTGGTCCTATGCTTAATTCACTTCAGATCTGATTAACATAACTTTGATTCTTACAGTGATAGCTTGGAGATCATATCTGATTGGTTTCTTCTCATAGACTATTTATACTCAAAAAATTATGCATCATCTCAATAACGGAAAATATGAACATAATAAGTGATTGCGTTACATTATTCAATTATTTCTGGCATTTTTTTATCAAGGTTAGTGATGCTGGCACAAAAAGAACATAATTACTCTGCAATCTAATAGAGGATTTTGTTCCACTATTGTATTAATATTCTAAGTAGAAAGAATATTATAATCATCAAATGATTTCTCACTGTAAAATTCTTTTAGAGTTTAGCCGAAAGTAACCGAGCCGCGCTTCAGCCTACTAGAGCATAGATGCCCAACCATTTTTTGGGTTTGACCACTTTTTTTTGGGGAGCAAGCCGGCTGCACCACTTTTAGGGCAAATATTACTTGAGTTACAGAATTTGGAATATCCAGGCCAATATCCGTGGGTTTTAAGGTAGAAGGCTCTGGCGGGGTGCCTAGGGGTATGGGGTCTCTCCCAAAAAAAATTTGAAACTAAAGGCTGTTTTTAGGTATTCCATGAAACCAGCCCTATTTGAGAAGAAAACTTACCAGGATTCTTTGAGTAACAATAGTATTTGAGGGTCGATGTATCATATCTGATTCCTTCCATGTTTGATACTTTGAAATGAAAAATTCAGTGAACTTATTGCGAAGTATGGTAACGGCTGCTTGAAGTGATTAAGAGTCCTAGGAGGTAGGAACCAGAGCTTGAGTTCACTGTTTACAGAGAAGTAGAGGATTGAAAGTCAAGAAAAATATGTGATTTTGGTAGATTGTCCGGCAATAGAATATTGAGAAAAGTTTATGTGCAGGCAGCTTTTTGTCAAAATTCTTATTTTAACGATTATCACAGAGCAATGAAACCAGTTTGGATAAGACGCCATGACCTTGTCAACTAAGTAACCTCACAAGGTAGTAGGTTGATACTTTGTTCTATCGTTGCAGTTTGCAAATAAATTCAATAGTTTGATTAGTTAGACATGGTAGGATGTCATCATTCGTTGGACCATTGGGCAAAGAATTTTTCATAAAAACGATTGTCCTTATATTTATCTCAGCATTAATTTTAGAACAAAATAACTTTTCATATTATCTCACATATCCAATAGATGGTCAAAATAACATCTCCACCCTGCCGATAAAATGTCATAATAAAGTAATTGAATTGATTGCCTTCCGAAATTTTTTTTTTCTCTTCAGAAATTAATTTGCCTGAACTTATTTTTCAGACTCCACACAGGATTGGTAAAGTCATGAAATTTAAAATGAATACAGTTTGAAATGCTTTTATTCATGAGATGCTATTTTTATTGCCAATTGTCTGTGAACGACTGAATATATTCACCTTCTAAAATCTATGTTGATGAGCAATAAGCCTATGTGTTCTCCATCAAGTTGCTTCAATCAATGACTGTAGAATTGTTCTGAATATTGTTAACTTAAAAATATTTGAGCAGATACGTAACATGTTATGAGTGAAGGAGGGATAACCATTTCTTAGCAGACAAATCAGGGACATGTGCCGTGTACATCTATCTCTCTGAATGTGAGGCTTGTACCAGTTTTGTGATAAGGTTCTAAGACGACATGAGTTCCTTGTACAGGAAAGTCACATGAAAATAACACTGAGTCTTCAGATATTACACCGTCGAATCTGGAGCAAACTGTATGACCAGCTAGCTGAGATCGATATGTTCCATTCTGTACATAATCTAGTTTATCCGCCATACCAACATAAACTATCGGATCTACAATAAAATATCACATAAAACAAGTGAGTAAATTATCTGACTGGCTCAAAGACCTGTACAATTTTGCATGCACTACATTGACATTTCATACAATATTGTATTCACTTCAGGTCTTCTAAAGAGATTTTTTATTATCATATACTAAGATACAAAGAGAGTACTTTCATATGTTTGATAGCAGAAGGCAAACTAACCAAATGCATTCCCCTTTTTCTCACAAAGGGCACCTCTTTTGTTATCACAGTTCTGGTCATTTGCCACTATTCCTCTCCAATACCAATATATTAATTCTATTACTTCTATACAGTGCTGCTCTCCCTCCCAATTGTTTGGGAAGTAATCTTCAGCAGTGAAAACTACAAAAGAACAGAACAATTATTCCAGCAGGATACCTGTGACATCACTCTGGTGGCCCAGTAGCTTTAATCTATACCCAATGCAAACAAGATAATAATGATGATTCCTCTTGGGACAAAAATTGTATGAATTTTGTTAGCTCTGTTTACGTCTTAGACCTTGTGATAGCAAAGTGACGATATAAGAACAAAATGCATAAATGTGTAATCATACTTCAATACTGTTGATTGAAAAAAATTGAGGTTGATTAAAAGGTTGATTAAAATCGGATGTCTTATCACTCGCCACATCCCGAAGCGTGGGCGGCGAAATTGTAGTGACTTAATAGCGAGGCCGCAATATCTGCGCCAATTGGCTCTCTGTTTGCAGGCAGGTCGGAGCACACCTGGGAGCCAACAAAACCCCAGTAGTCGGTGGACTGTGTGATTCGAACCCACAACCTTCAACATGTGTATGTTGAAGGACGGCGCTCTAACCAACTGAGCAACCTCCTACTCCTATAAGTGCCATGTAAGCTATTAGCGTAAAGCATTCTGCAGACCAGCTAGAAAACTTTCTCTTCAGAGAGCTAGAAATCCAGCAAGGTCATTATGTCTTGATTTTCCACTGCGCACACAAGCAAAATCGATCAAGTTATCAACAAAAACCCTGGTATTGATCTGCAACGTGATGATAACACCAAGGTATTGAAACGTCGAACGTAATTACTTTCCCCATAGTTAAATGCCTCAATGTTAATGCTTCATATTATAGTGTCTGTCTTTGAGTCAATGGGAAAAACCTATGTTCATGGTGAAAATTATTTTGTTTCTTTTTATTGTTGATGCTATTCAACAGATGTTCACATGCAATATTAGCTATGTCTACATTTTGTGAGGTTTTATTATTGTATTTTAATGATTGAGTAATTTGAAGATATAACCCCATATTAAAAACTAAGCTTCAAGTCATAGGTGAATCTCCTCAGTTGGCCAATCATGATTAGGACCGATAGCCAATCATAACAATGAAAATCAGAATTGTTAAACCGATTCCCTTTCAACTGTATTGATTCAAAATTACCGAAGCAAATAAAATCCTCTAATAATCATGAGTTATATATTAATCTATAACCAGCGTATAAAATAATGATGACAAATTCTGATTGTGTTTTTTTATTAATGGCAAATGTCTTGTATAATACACTTTTTAATCACAATCCTTATCAGTACATTGTGTTTATTACTCGATATATCAAGGCTGCCGCTGGTAGTAGCACCAAGACTCATTTAGGTCCATCAGATAGATATATCAGAGTACATACCATCATATGGCAGCCCGTCTCCCTTAATTGTCACAAATGTGCCCTCTGTTTGTCTGTTTTCCAAACCAATCCAGAAATGTTTCCCTGTTGCCTCATACCGACTGCGGAATACAAATAACAGAGATTCACTTCTGATTTTGGTACTGAAGAGTCCCTAAATAATTCCAGACTCCCGTTTCTAATAGAAAGAAGCTGCTCTATAAAGATCATTACCAGGCTAATTATACCAATTATGGGAATGAATTTGTCAAATAATAAAATTTCTTTTTTCTGTCATCACAAATAGCAAAAACCCTAAAGACTTTAGTTGAATGTTTTAGATTGCAGTTCAACTTAAATTGATTGACCAAACACAATATTTGGTTCCTACCTTTTCATATAAGACCACTCCTCAGCTGTCTCTGGTATTGCCAGCCACCCACCATTATCAGTACAATATTGGTTAGCCTCGTCAAATGTATATTCTCCATTTAGGTCTTCAAATAATTCCTTTTCTGTAAGAAAGAAAAAGTCACTTAAATAATACGGCGACAAGTGAAACTTTGTAATTTGTAAAACTATCCTTCAAATACGGGTATCAATACGGTACTATGACAGATAACAAATATACCAGAAATAAAAGCTAATTATATAACGAACCTCAAGAGGCCAAAAGTTTGAAATTTTTTGCTCACAAATCTTTTTGCTCAGGGAGTCTTATGACACTTTGTTGTATCAGTTCATGTATATTACTGAGAATTCACAGCTAAAACATTCAATCACACACATTCAAATATCAAGCTCTGACCTGTACCAATGTTCAGATTGAAGAAATGTACACCCCAAATAGTGCAGTTATGACCTAGATCCAACATCCAACATGGCTGTCTCTCTGCTCTAGTTCTCATTGTGCTGTTGTAGTTAGCAGCAATACCATCATTTCCGATGTGTGATCCATGCAGCTCAACATTATTCCCAGAGACTGAAGATGCATTGGTAACCTTTGCTGTAATAGTAAAACATACATATTATTATTTTAAGGTATTGTGAACAAGTACATAACACCTTGAGCCAAGGTTTTCTTTGTATTTGCAATCACTCAACAATTATAAATCCTTCTCATCAAATTTTTGAATGTTTCTTGGCAACCATATGAAAAAAGTAGTTATAGAATGATAGCCTCCAATGCAGTTGTATCATACACCTTCCCAAAATGCAAATAAACCCCAGCCAGCCTTTCTCACCTGATAAGAACTTACCTACTGCTAAACTTCTATCAATATCTACAAGATATATCAGACTATCACCATAACCAGGTGTCCTAGTTAGCTCATAGTTTGAGGAGTAGTTCAGTAAGTGACAACCTCCTTGTGAAGGTATGAAATGAAAACCAAAACAACCGGGAGTAGAGAAACATCTGTCTGCACAGTCACTAAGATTGAGCTGCTTGTATGTTACAAAGTAATTCATATCACCCACACTGTCAACGCTGTGGATAACAAGCAGCTGATGGTGAGTTGTGTTTTCTTGAGAGGTCTCCTCAGGAACTGCAAAAACACAAACAGTTTGAATACATTTTTGTGGTACATATAACCCCCCCCCCCCCTCCCACATATAAATTCTACATCTCGTTTATGCAAGGAAATCCTGAGTCTGATGCTTTGATCCCGTTAGTTGCCCCCTCTCTCAGGGCCCATATAAAGGATCACGGAGAGCTTTCAGAAAACAGAAAATGTCCAATAACATATCAATTAGACTGTATATTTATAGTATTTGCTATTTGGGCAAAATTTCATCACAGGAAGCATTATATTCACCTTTCATATAAGTGTCGGATTTGATGTTCCCTGCATATTGGTATGTGTTGTACAGAATACATCCAGCCATCAGACTCCCGTTGCCGTGTGAAAATGACACACAGTCGTTTTGACGAGCGCACATGTAGCCACATAGTTCTGTTTGCACTACGTTAGTCTGCAGAGTAAGCTCATTCATCGGTATAAACCTTGTTCTTGTACTGGAGCTGCCACAAGCAATTGATATCAATACCTTGATGGATAGAAAAGGGCTATGGTGGATACTTTTTTCGAAAAAAGATTTACCATGCAGCAACAACATACCTATCCATCTCTTATTGTTTTTATCAGTTCGTGCTGTAAAATCTTAATTTTCAGTTGTGTAACTCAGAGCAAAGTAAAGCCCATACCATTGTTTATATTATTAACTTCTTGTTCCAGAGATCATTTACCCTATTTCTACAGTCTCCTCCTTAGTCAATTCATTTTGTATACCAGATTGCTGTTGTTCTTTAATTTGATTTTGTACCAAAATATGTCTACTTCTGATAAGTCAGTTTTCATAGTTTTGCACCAACTGATGACAAATTACAAATTGACAAATTTTCTACTGTTGTTCCTAGTTTGATGATGTCATATGGATCCTAAAAACCACAATCACACTGAGGTATGATGCCGCACTCTTAATAAGGTTGGAAATACAACAGAAATGATAACTGCAATCCTTAAAAATGAGAAAGTTCTTGGCCGTATGCATTACCAATTAGTTTGCAGATCTAACCAAGTAGACTGACAAATGGAGCCACTGAATAACTTACCGTGTAGAACGCGGTACTATATACAATCTGTATAGTGGGGAAGTTATGCATGCAGTTCATGGTGTGTTATGTCATAAAGTGAGTGCTCTGTATTTTTGCAAATCATTAATGACCTTATATCGTGTTATAAACATTACCAAAAGGGTTTAAAAACACTGACCTTGTTGACTTATGTTCGCTTCATGACTTCACCACACACTCGACACTTCAATGAGTAGAATCATGTCATTACACATTTTGAGAGCAAAGGATTTCCTTGGCAGGAAATAATCATATTGATGATGTCAAGGCATGTTTAGTATAATGGGAAAAAACCAATAATACAGGAGTCAAAAGCTATTACAAGAGGAGAAGTATCAACAATCGATAAACAAAGATTTATGAGTAGATGAAACAAGTCTCTCTCAAATCAAAAATGATAAATTGTCACTGTATTTGAGTTTCTCATAGAAATGCATTATTGTATTTCAAACAAGCGCCAAGGACAAAAAAGTTTCACGAATCAATTCGCAATCAACAATCAAGATATAACAAGAGTAAAATATAATCAATTCGGTCTGCTAAATAACAAACTGATTAAGACCCAAGAAACATGTAACAAGGGCATCTCTGTTGTCATATTCAGCCTTTTGAGTGAGAATAGATAGTTATTCATGTCTTTCCATGAGTCAGTCAGAAGACGAGTACGCAGAAGAGGTATACACCGGAGGATAGACTGATAGACAGATAGACAGACAGACGAACGGACAGATGGACGGACGGACAGACGGACGGACTGACAAACTGACAGACAGACAGATAGATAAATATATAGATAAAATATCTCTATAAGGAATATAAAAATTCTTGGTAATTTAAGGACAATCACCAGCAGATTCCCATTACTCAGTCAATATTGGAACAAGTTATCAATTATTGACATCTTATATAGTGATTGTAATAAAACCTGAATTCTACTGTGGGTCTTTTGTGATCTAATGCTTGGATTCATTAACTACAAGAACAGAGTAATGGCAGCATAATCTCTATCTGAAGGGTTTCCTCTTCTTTCAAATGAAAACTGTGATCAAAAAATGTTTGTGATGACTGGTTTGTGTAAGAGAGGATGTCGATCATACAGGGGTTATGTTTCTAAATTTTCCGAACTATCAGGAATTGTCTCAAACATAGAGATGGTATGACAAGTTTAATATTGACCATTGACCTTTTATTCCTAGGAAACGAGATATTTCCCTGTTGGCTTCCACAATTCAATTGTTACATATCTCGCCTGTACTGGACGCTCACATGAGAATAGCATTGTTACATCTAACATCTGACCAGTATACTGAGCAAACAGGGTATGGTCTCGTAGTTGTGGTCTTGATTCAGAACTACTTGTGTTTGAATATGTGAATATAGGGTTGACTACCACAGCAACCTTCTTCACCTTTCACAACGGAACTGACTGGCACTGCTATTTCAATGACCACGGCTATTGTTGCTTTAATCTTTGTTTACTATTGTAAATTTTTTATTTGCCTGTCGATAATTATTGTTGATCAATAAAAGGCCTCTAATATTTTAACAAAACTACAAAATGTTTTAGGTTTTTTGATCGGTACACAATGATGTTGACTCTAGAAATCGTCTGATCTGCCCCATAATTATTGATGTAAACCCAATAACCAAATCAATTGTATAGCATTGTTATGGTATTTCAAGTTGTACCCTTTATATCATGCAAAGTGACAGTAAAGGTAACACAATGTCTCATCTATAACCCAGAAAGGAAATCTGCACAGGAAAACATCAAGGTCATGTGCTGTGTACTTCAATCTCTCTGAATGTGAGGCTTGTACCGTCTATGTGATAAAGTTCTAAGAGGACATGACTCCCTTGTACAGGAAATTCACATAAAAATAACACACTGAGTCTTCAGATATCACACAGTCATATCTGGAGCAGACTGTATGACCAGCTAGCTGAGTTTTGTTATTTATATTATATAGCAAAGATGTATCAATATTATATTTGTATGTCCTAAAAGAAGGCACCTCAGGATTTCACCCACCAAAAAAAGTAGTGTGCAAAAAGAATAACTGCTGGAATAAAATAAAAAATATGGTATAGTAGACTATTATCATTTCAAGATATTAAAATCCTTCAAAGTTTATGAGATAAATATGACCCAAATTTGTTATGGGCTGTTTCATCCGTTTAGGCACTGAACTTTCTCCATCACTGTTATCAAGTACATAAAAAATTATAAAGACCTTCAGATGCTTGAATTATATATAATACATGTGATTACTTTCATTGTGCAGGATTATGAAGATAATTATTCTTTGACTATACCAGATATTGTCAGACACTATGCATGAATAGAAATGGTTATGATTATTTGACATTGATTTTTGCAAGCATTCTATTGCTGCAAGTAAGTGGGTTGCTAAAATAAGAGTTTGTCGAGTGCATCGATCATGATCAGATAAATAAAGATTGAACTTCCAGTCACTCTGACCTCATTTTGTTGTTTGCGCACTGCCGATCCGGAATTGGTACAACTCTTCTATTTCATCATGCAGATTATTACAGTGAGTGATATATTTATAAATTAAGTTGTCAGTTGTAGGAGGAATCTAAAAAACTTTCTGACAAATGTAAACTCATGGTGGAATAAACAAAAAAATATCGATATCACAAAGATTCGGCCTTGATGCAAGATTGTGGTCTTCCCATAAACACATTCGTGATGACGTTTTGGTTTATCTTTTAGTTTGTTGCGGTGATGTTGGTTGCTGAGTGCAGATGCCGGAATATCAATTTCAAATATAAACCAATATATGGCCGGAAATTACAGAATGACACATTGATTGCTTCATACAAAAGTGCAACATCAGCAAAAGATTGTGGATATGTTTGCTCCAGGAAGCAGAACTGTTCATCATTTTCTTATGACGATAGTAATGATACCGGGTTATGTATGCTCTCAGCTGCTAACCCTGTACCAGTTAATGGCACCTTGGATAATATACAAATCTACATGCAAGGTGAGTACATATGCCTTTATATAAACTTACATAATATGTAGATGTTCTGCTAAATTACTTTTGGTGGAAGTCTATTTTACAACCATTAATTATCAACAAATCTCTTCAAAATCAGACCCTATGCAGTGGCTCAACAGCAAACATATTTACTAATTGGCTTCAACTTTGAAAGCCACACATCATAGCTAGTCATTTCACACACCAACTTTTGTTGTGGCTGCCTCATGGTGCTGGTTTGTGGCTTATCAGGGCTATTCATAATGATCACAAGGTCCCTTTGGTAAGAGTATATGTAATATGTACGGTGAAATCGATAGAATTCATCATAGATTATTTATGTCTAGTTTATGATCTCAGGCTGTGTAGATAAATAATTGGCATTTCCTAAAACCTTACAAAAAATAGTGCACTTCATTGTCACATTAATCCTAAATCCACAACTAGTCAGGATACTCTTTAAGAAGTGTATTCATGATTACAATTAAAATCCATTTAAAGCGTTGTAAGAATTAAACTTCTTTTCTTAAGACAAATTAGTGATAAATGAATAAAATTTGTATAAATTTATGAAATATTTATTTTGTTCTTCTAATGCGTAAATACAAGAGAAAATTTAAAAAGAGACTGGCATGAATAAGATTTATTTATATCTCCAAGTTCACTCTGAGTGGGTGGTTTTTGGACATGAGATGACTCTTAGGGTTTGAACAGCTCAAAAACAGCTGAAATTTATTACTAGGGCTCCAACCACTGATATAGAATAATAGAGGCGCTTGGGGCCGAGACTGCTGCTTACCACATGTGATTCTCACATTAAACAATATACTTTTTTTAATTTTACCACACAGACCTGATTTTTCTATGTTTTTTTGTCTTTAACCAGTGCCAGTGTTTACATTGAATGCCACAACTATTGTCAGTGATGGTAATAAATCCTTCCATCCAATATACTTTATAAATATCTCAGCCGATCCAACATATTGCATTGATCTGTTTCTATGATCAGAATTTCAATGAATTGAATAGTTGCCTTCCACCAAGGAATGAGAACTGACTAAAATGCACAAAAAAGAGTGAGACTCTTTTTTATTCATGAATAGTTTGATCTTAACGATCTCAACATTAAATCTTCACCCAATTAAAAAGTAGAATTTACTGTGAGTATGTTGCCTGATTGCTTACTTTTTTATTTTCAGTTTATGAGAAAATACTTAAATTCAACACCACCTATCAGCGCTTTCATGGTGTCCAGCAGGTTTCAGAACCCCATCCTAGTTACTACGCATCTCATAATTGGCTGAGCTTTGATGATTGTGTTGATGCATGTTATAAAGACATAGCCTGCTATGGATTTCACTATCTGAGTTCAGAAGATGGATGCCTCTCGATAGACTACTCCTCAAACCATGGGTTATCTCAGTCTTACCAACCAAGTGATGGCCTTCTCTACGCTGTCGACATAGATACCAAGTTAGCGTTAGGTAAGCTGAACTACTTTTTCTTAACGTAAGTGTTACTGCAGTTGCAACTGCAGTATGGGATGAGTGCGGGTTTTGAAGTTCTACGGAGTGGAGTATGACGGATGAGCGTTTAGGTCTTTATTGGTGTATTGGCATCGTGAAACTGTAATAAAGATTGTGCTTATAAAGTTTTTGGTCTTAGAGCCAATAGGTGTCATCAATTGATCAAAAAATAAACATTAAATGTAAATGCGAATTACATCAAAAACACAAGGCAAATTACATCAAAACATACAAACCAAAAATATTTTATAATTACCTCAGTGCTCCTTATGGATATTATATCCTTCATTTACTCTATTGCTGACAATAATATTGTGACAAAGCTGTTGACTCATCTGTCAGCAAACCCGCACTGAAAGGCAATTATAATTAACAAAGCTGGGCCCTACACTACACTCAGCTATCACAACAAGACAAGGCTCGTGTCACAAATACCAATTACTAGCTAGCCCCCAGACCAGATCCAGGATTGGAGTGCCAATAAATCCCCGCACTGACCTGCAGTCACAGTAAGAATAAATCAAAATACGTTATTCATAAATTTGTTTGAATTATGAGATGGCGTTATCGATGGGTATTGGGTATGTATAATATAAGTGATTTGACAACCAAACTGACCTTCCAACAAAAAAAGACATTTCATTGTACTGTAATATGTAAGCGGTAATTGAATATATAACTGGTTACTCAGTGGGCAGAAGTAACCAATCTATAGGATTGACAGTGTTGGCGGTTTAAGTTTTGTGCAACTACATAGACAAATAAGCAAAGAGTTAAAGAAAAAATTACACCAGTAGTGAAAGGTTGAAATTTTCAATTCAACTTACAAACAAAGGCACATGTGTAGTTATTACCAGTGGCGTATATTACCACTCATGGCCCATGGATTTTCGTGAGTGGCTGAATAGCTCAGTGTGTAGAGCGTCTGCCTAATAATCACTGTACATAAAATTGTTGTTGGTTCGAATCCTATCATGGTCAGTTTTTTTTCAATTGGGTGCTTTATAACTGGAGCATTTTTACCGTAATCTTCTACTGCTATTGAGTTGTTTTCTGAAAGTACCCAACAGCTCAGCGCTCACCTCTCTGCTTGCACTATTTTGCTACCGATATGCAAAAATTTCCGTGGTGGGAGGGGCTTAAGCGCCCCTCCCACACCCTCCCCGCCACGCTTACGGCGTTTGGATCGGGCTGCGCCCGATCATTATGCTCATCTCTAAAAAGTCAGTGAGTGAAATTTTTTAGAATATACGCCCCTGGGAAGAGAAATATATGTTCTATAATAGATGAAAGATATAATGAAGAAGGAGAACTATGATTCTGTTGTCAAATAGAGAAACAAGTTAAAATGTCTAGGAATAAGACTATAAACATGGAAATCAAAACAAGAGTTGCATGCCCTTGTTTAGTTATTCCTGCATTCAAGCATAAAACTGCTAAAATTAATCCCCATAATTGTCTACGGCCATATCACGTTGAAAACGCCAGTTCTCGTCCGATCACTGAAGCTAAGCAACGTCGAGCCCAGTTAGTACTTGGATGGGTGACCGCCTGGGAATACTGGGTGCTGTAGACTTTTGATTCTTTTCCACTTTTACAACATAAAAACAACATGTTATATTCTTCGCTCTACCATCAATATGAGCTGCGTGAAGTGAATTTTTGGGGATCAGCTCAGCACAACACCCCCCCCTTCTTCGCCCCCCCCCCCAATTATTCCTAAACGGCAGAATATGCAAGCTTGTGTATTGCGACGAAAAAGAAGACGAAAAGTGCAATTTTTGAGAAGATAAATTCAGGAAAATTCTGCGTTTTGTGTCAATCCCCATTTTAATTTGGCAGCAGCGATCCTTGAGAAGCTCAGCGTAGGGGATCGCTGGTACTATCAGAGGTTTGTCCCCCATGCCAAGAAGAGGATGCCGGAAAAGATGCTAGACCGGTGCTGCATTGCTATCACTTTTGGTCAATACTCAAGAAATGATAACCAGTAGGAGAGCTATCGAAATTGGAAAATTGCAGCAGCCATTATAGGCTATTGTTATTGACAACACAAATTATGACTTTTAGGCTGTAATCCTGATAATGGCTGGTGTTCACTAGTTAGGTTAAGTGTGTCGATGTGCACATAATTACCAAAATCCAGCCGCAGACATCAGATTTTGCTAACTAAACAGGTATAGATTTCATAAAATCAGAATATCTGTGGCTGTACGATGGATCACACACGAGTGTCACATTGTAATTCCCTTGGCCTACAGTCCAGTCTAGTGCTTAGATCACTGCTGGTACTGTCACAATCAAACCAAAGAGTAACTTACCAGAGCCCGCTACTTGCAGCCAGCTTACAACTTGCGCTTTTAATCCTGCGCTGTGAGTGCGGCGTTTAGTCCGACAGAATGTTAAACAATGGAGCTAAGCGTGATGTCGCGTCAAGATGATTGTTGCCACAGAGTTCATAGCATGCTACAATGTCTCCGCAAAAAGTCCAATGCCGTTAAAAGATGCTTGTATGAGCCATCAAACCCGGCAGCATGGTTGAAACCTGGCAGCCAAACCAACCAGTCCCTCCTCAAATAAAATCAAAAAGGTAAGTTGCATACTAACAATGTTATGGAAGAGAAATATATGTTCTATAATAGATGAAAGATATAATGAAGAAGGAGAACTATGATTCTGTTGTCAAATAGAGAAACAAGTTAAAATGTCTAGGAATAAGACTATAAACATGGAAATCAAAACAAGAGTTGCATGCCCTTGTTTAGTTATTCCTGCATCCAAGCATAAAACTGCTAAAATTAATCCCCATAATTGTCTACGGCCATATCACGTTGAAAACGCCAGTTCTCGTCCGATCACTGAAGCTAAGCAACGTCGAGCCCAGTTAGTACTTGGATGGGTGACCGCCTGGGAATACTGGGTGCTGTAGACTTTTGATTCTTTTCCACTTTTACAACATAAAAACAACATGTTATATTCTTCGCTCTACCATCAATATGAGCTGCGTGAAGTGAATTTTTGGGGATCAGCTCAGCACAACACCCCCCCCCCTTCTTCGCCCCCCCCCCCCAATTATTCCTAAACGGCAGAATATGCAAGCTTGTGTATTGCGACGAAAAAGAAGACGAAAAGTGCAATTTTTGAGAAGATAAATTCAGGAAAATTCTGCGTTTTGTGTCAATCCCCATTTTAATTTGGCAGCAGCGATCCTTGAGAAGCTCAGCGTAGGGGATCGCTGGTACTATCAGAGGTTTGTCCCCCATGCCAAGAAGAGGATGCCGGAAAAGATGCTAGACCGGTGCTGCATTGCTATCACTTTTGGTCAATACTCAAGAAATGATAACCAGTAGGAGAGCTATCGAAATTGGAAAATTGCAGCAGCCATTATAGGCTATTGTTATTGACAACACAAATTATGACTTTTAGGCTGTAGTCCTGATAATGGCTGGTGTTCACTAGTTAGGTTAAGTGTGTCGATGTGCACATAATTACCAAAATCCAGCCGCAGACATCAGATTTTGCTAACTAAACAGGTATAGATTTCATAAAATCAGAATATCTGTGGCTGTACGATGGATCACACACGAGTGTCACATTGTAATTCCCTTGGCCTACAGTCCAGTCTAGTGCTTAGATCACTGCTGGTACTGTCACAATCAAACCAAAGAGTAACTTACCAGAGCCCGCTACTTGCAGCCAGCTTACAACTTGCGCTTTTAATCCTGCGCTGTGAGTGCGGCGTTTAGTCCGACAGAATGTTAAACAATGGAGCTAAGCGTGATGTCGCGTCAAGATGATTGTTGCCACAGAGTTCATAGCATGCTACAATGTCTCCGCAAAAAGTCCAATGCCGTTAAAAGATGCTTGTATGAGCCATCAAACCCGGCAGCATGGTTGAAACCTGGCAGCCAAACCAACCAGTCCCTCCTCAAATAAAATCAAAAAGGTAAGTTGCATACTAACAATGTTATGGAAGAGAAATATATGTTCTATAATAGATGAAAGATATAATGAAGAAGGAGAACTATGATTCTGTTGTCAAATAGAGAAACAAGTTAAAATGTCTAGGAATAAGACTATAAACATGGAAATCAAAACAAGAGTTGCATGCCCTTGTTTAGTTATTCCTGCATCCAAGCATAAAACTGCTAAAATTAATCCCCATAATTGTCTACGGCCATATCACGTTGAAAACGCCAGTTCTCGTCCGATCACTGAAGCTAAGCAACGTCGAGCCCAGTTAGTACTTGGATGGGTGACCGCCTGGGAATACTGGGTGCTGTAGACTTTTGATTCTTTTCCACTTTTACAACATAAAAACAACATGTTATATTCTTCGCTCTACCATCAATATGAGCTGCGTGAAGTGAATTTTTGGGGATCAGCTCAGCACAACACCCCCCCCTTCTTCGCCCCCCCCCCCAATTATTCCTAAACGGCAGAATATGCAAGCTTGTGTATTGCGACGAAAAAGAAGACGAAAAGTGCAATTTTTGAGAAGATAAATTCAGGAAAATTCTGCGTTTTGTGTCAATCCCCATTTTAATTTGGCAGCAGCGATCCTTGAGAAGCTCAGCGTAGGGGATCGCTGGTACTATCAGAGGTTTGTCCCCCATGCCAAGAAGAGGATGCCGGAAAAGATGCTAGACCGGTGCTGCATTGCTATCACTTTTGGTCAATACTCAAGAAATGATAACCAGTAGGAGAGCTATCGAAATTGGAAAATTGCAGCAGCCATTATAGGCTATTGTTATTGACAACACAAATTATGACTTTTAGGCTGTAATCCTGATAATGGCTGGTGTTCACTAGTTAGGTTAAGTGTGTCGATGTGCACATAATTACCAAAATCCAGCCGCAGACATCAGATTTTGCTAACTAAACAGGTATAGATTTCATAAAATCAGAATATCTGTGGCTGTACGATGGATCACACACGAGTGTCACATTGTAATTCCCTTGGCCTACAGTCCAGTCTAGTGCTTAGATCACTGCTGGTACTGTCACAATCAAACCAAAGAGTAACTTACCAGAGCCCGCTACTTGCAGCCAGCTTACAACTTGCGCTTTTAATCCTGCGCTGTGAGTGCGGCGTTTAGTCCGACAGAATGTTAAACAATGGAGCTAAGCGTGATGTCGCGTCAAGATGATTGTTGCCACAGAGTTCATAGCATGCTACAATGTCTCCGCAAAAAGTCCAATGCCGTTAAAAGATGCTTGTATGAGCCATCAAACCCGGCAGCATGGTTGAAACCTGGCAGCCAAACCAACCAGTCCCTCCTCAAATAAAATCAAAAAGGTAAGTTGCATACTAACAATGTTATGGAAGAGAAATATATGTTCTATAATAGATGAAAGATATAATGAAGAAGGAGAACTATGATTCTGTTGTCAAATAGAGAAACAAGTTAAAATGTCTAGGAATAAGACTATAAACATGGAAATCAAAACAAGAGTTGCATGCCCTTGTTTAGTTATTCCTGCATCCAAGCATAAAACTGCTAAAATTAATCCCCATAATTGTCTACGGCCATATCACGTTGAAAACGCCAGTTCTCGTCCGATCACTGAAGCTAAGCAACGTCGAGCCCAGTTAGTACTTGGATGGGTGACCGCCTGGGAATACTGGGTGCTGTAGACTTTTGATTCTTTTCCACTTTTACAACATAAAAACAACATGTTATATTCTTCGCTCTACCATCAATATGAGCTGCGTGAAGTGAATTTTTGGGGATCAGCTCAGCACAACACCCCCCCCCCTTCTTCGCCCCCCCCCCCAATTATTCCTAAACGGCAGAATATGCAAGCTTGTGTATTGCGACGAAAAAGAAGACGAAAAGTGCAATTTTTGAGAAGATAAATTCAGGAAAATTCTGCGTTTTGTGTCAATCCCCATTTTAATTTGGCAGCAGCGATCCTTGAGAAGCTCAGCGTAGGGGATCGCTGGTACTATCAGAGGTTTGTCCCCCATGCCAAGAAGAGGATGCCGGAAAAGATGCTAGACCGGTGCTGCATTGCTATCACTTTTGGTCAATACTCAAGAAATGATAACCAGTAGGAGAGCTATCGAAATTGGAAAATTGCAGCAGCCATTATAGGCTATTGTTATTGACAACACAAATTATGACTTTTAGGCTGTAATCCTGATAATGGCTGGTGTTCACTAGTTAGGTTAAGTGTGTCGATGTGCACATAATTACCAAAATCCAGCCGCAGACATCAGATTTTGCTAACTAAACAGGTATAGATTTCATAAAATCAGAATATCTGTGGCTGTACGATGGATCACACACGAGTGTCACATTGTAATTCCCTTGGCCTACAGTCCAGTCTAGTGCTTAGATCACTGCTGGTACTGTCACAATCAAACCAAAGAGTAACTTACCAGAGCCCGCTACTTGCAGCCAGCTTACAACTTGCGCTTTTAATCCTGCGCTGTGAGTGCGGCGTTTAGTCCGACAGAATGTTAAACAATGGAGCTAAGCGTGATGTCGCGTCAAGATGATTGTTGCCACAGAGTTCATAGCATGCTACAATGTCTCCGCAAAAAGTCCAATGCCGTTAAAAGATGCTTGTATGAGCCATCAAACCCGGCAGCATGGTTGAAACCTGGCAGCCAAACCAACCAGTCCCTCCTCAAATAAAATCAAAAAGGTAAGTTGCATACTAACAATGTTATGGAAGAGAAATATATGTTCTATAATAGATGAAAGATATAATGAAGAAGGAGAACTATGATTCTGTTGTCAAATAGAGAAACAAGTTAAAATGTCTAGGAATAAGACTATAAACATGGAAATCAAAACAAGAGTTGCATGCCCTTGTTTAGTTATTCCTGCATCCAAGCATAAAACTGCTAAAATTAATCCCCATAATTGTCTACGGCCATATCACGTTGAAAACGCCAGTTCTCGTCCGATCACTGAAGCTAAGCAACGTCGAGCCCAGTTAGTACTTGGATGGGTGACCGCCTGGGAATACTGGGTGCTGTAGACTTTTGATTCTTTTCCACTTTTACAACATAAAAACAACATGTTATATTCTTCGCTCTACCATCAATATGAGCTGCGTGAAGTGAATTTTTGGGGATCAGCTCAGCACAACACCCCCCCCCCCCTTCTTCGCCCCCCCCCCCCAATTATTCCTAAACGGCAGAATATGCAAGCTTGTGTATTGCGACGAAAAAGAAGACGAAAAGTGCAATTTTTGAGAAGATAAATTCAGGAAAATTCTGCGTTTTGTGTCAATCCCCATTTTAATTTGGCAGCAGCGATCCTTGAGAAGCTCAGCGTAGGGGATCGCTGGTACTATCAGAGGTTTGTCCCCCATGCCAAGAAGAGGATGCCGGAAAAGATGCTAGACCGGTGCTGCATTGCTATCACTTTTGGTCAATACTCAAGAAATGATAACCAGTAGGAGAGCTATCGAAATTGGAAAATTGCAGCAGCCATTATAGGCTATTGTTATTGACAACACAAATTATGACTTTTAGGCTGTAATCCTGATAATGGCTGGTGTTCACTAGTTAGGTTAAGTGTGTCGATGTGCACATAATTACCAAAATCCAGCCGCAGACATCAGATTTTGCTAACTAAACAGGTATAGATTTCATAAAATCAGAATATCTGTGGCTGTACGATGGATCACACACGAGTGTCACATTGTAATTCCCTTGGCCTACAGTCCAGTCTAGTGCTTAGATCACTGCTGGTACTGTCACAATCAAACCAAAGAGTAACTTACCAGAGCCCGCTACTTGCAGCCAGCTTACAACTTGCGCTTTTAATCCTGCGCTGTGAGTGCGGCGTTTAGTCCGACAGAATGTTAAACAATGGAGCTAAGCGTGATGTCGCGTCAAGATGATTGTTGCCACAGAGTTCATAGCATGCTACAATGTCTCCGCAAAAAGTCCAATGCCGTTAAAAGATGCTTGTATGAGCCATCAAACCCGGCAGCATGGTTGAAACCTGGCAGCCAAACCAACCAGTCCCTCCTCAAATAAAATCAAAAAGGTAAGTTGCATACTAACAATGTTATGGAAGAGAAATATATGTTCTATAATAGATGAAAGATATAATGAAGAAGGAGAACTATGATTCTGTTGTCAAATAGAGAAACAAGTTAAAATGTCTAGGAATAAGACTATAAACATGGAAATCAAAACAAGAGTTGCATGCCCTTGTTTAGTTATTCCTGCATCCAAGCATAAAACTGCTAAAATTAATCCCCATAATTGTCTACGGCCATATCACGTTGAAAACGCCAGTTCTCGTCCGATCACTGAAGCTAAGCAACGTCGAGCCCAGTTAGTACTTGGATGGGTGACCGCCTGGGAATACTGGGTGCTGTAGACTTTTGATTCTTTTCCACTTTTACAACATAAAAACAACATGTTATATTCTTCGCTCTACCATCAATATGAGCTGCGTGAAGTGAATTTTTGGGGATCAGCTCAGCACAACACCCCCCCCCCCCTTCTTCGCCCCCCCCCCCAATTATTCCTAAACGGCAGAATATGCAAGCTTGTGTATTGCGACGAAAAAGAAGACGAAAAGTGCAATTTTTGAGAAGATAAATTCAGGAAAATTCTGCGTTTTGTGTCAATCCCCATTTTAATTTGGCAGCAGCGATCCTTGAGAAGCTCAGCGTAGGGGATCGCTGGTACTATCAGAGGTTTGTCCCCCATGCCAAGAAGAGGATGCCGGAAAAGATGCTAGACCGGTGCTGCATTGCTATCACTTTTGGTCAATACTCAAGAAATGATAACCAGTAGGAGAGCTATCGAAATTGGAAAATTGCAGCAGCCATTATAGGCTATTGTTATTGACAACACAAATTATGACTTTTAGGCTGTAATCCTGATAATGGCTGGTGTTCACTAGTTAGGTTAAGTGTGTCGATGTGCACATAATTACCAAAATCCAGCCGCAGACATCAGATTTTGCTAACTAAACAGGTATAGATTTCATAAAATCAGAATATCTGTGGCTGTACGATGGATCACACACGAGTGTCACATTGTAATTCCCTTGGCCTACAGTCCAGTCTAGTGCTTAGATCACTGCTGGTACTGTCACAATCAAACCAAAGAGTAACTTACCAGAGCCCGCTACTTGCAGCCAGCTTACAACTTGCGCTTTTAATCCTGCGCTGTGAGTGCGGCGTTTAGTCCGACAGAATGTTAAACAATGGAGCTAAGCGTGATGTCGCGTCAAGATGATTGTTGCCACAGAGTTCATAGCATGCTACAATGTCTCCGCAAAAAGTCCAATGCCGTTAAAAGATGCTTGTATGAGCCATCAAACCCGGCAGCATGGTTGAAACCTGGCAGCCAAACCAACCAGTCCCTCCTCAAATAAAATCAAAAAGGTAAGTTGCATACTAACAATGTTATGGAAGAGAAATATATGTTCTATAATAGATGAAAGATATAATGAAGAAGGAGAACTATGATTCTGTTGTCAAATAGAGAAACAAGTTAAAATGTCTAGGAATAAGACTATAAACATGGAAATCAAAACAAGAGTTGCATGCCCTTGTTTAGTTATTCCTGCATCCAAGCATAAAACTGCTAAAATTAATCCCCATAATTGTCTACGGCCATATCACGTTGAAAACGCCAGTTCTCGTCCGATCACTGAAGCTAAGCAACGTCGAGCCCAGTTAGTACTTGGATGGGTGACCGCCTGGGAATACTGGGTGCTGTAGACTTTTGATTCTTTTCCACTTTTACAACATAAAAACAACATGTTATATTCTTCGCTCTACCATCAATATGAGCTGCGTGAAGTGAATTTTTGGGGATCAGCTCAGCACAACACCCCCCCCCTTCTTCGCCCCCCCCCCCCCAATTATTCCTAAACGGCAGAATATGCAAGCTTGTGTATTGCGACGAAAAAGAAGACGAAAAGTGCAATTTTTGAGAAGATAAATTCCGGAAAATTCTGCGTTTTGTGTCAATCCCCATTTTAATTTGGCAGCAGCGATCCTTGAGAAGCTCAGCGTAGGGGATCGCTGGTACTATCAGAGGTTTGTCCCCCATGCCAAGAAGAGGATGCCGGAAAAGATGCTAGACCGGTGCTGCATTGCTATCACTTTTGGTCAATACTCAAGAAATGATAACCAGTAGGAGAGCTATCGAAATTGGAAAATTGCAGCAGCCATTATAGGCTATTGTTATTGACAACACAAATTATGACTTTTAGGCTGTAATCCTGATAATGGCTGGTGTTCACTAGTTAGGTTAAGTGTGTCGATGTGCACATAATTACCAAAATCCAGCCGCAGACATCAGATTTTGCTAACTAAACAGGTATAGATTTCATAAAATCAGAATATCTGTGGCTGTACGATGGATCACACACGAGTGTCACATTGTAATTCCCTTGGCCTACAGTCCAGTCTAGTGCTTAGATCACTGCTGGTACTGTCACAATCAAACCAAAGAGTAACTTACCAGAGCCCGCTACTTGCAGCCAGCTTACAACTTGCGCTTTTAATCCTGCGCTGTGAGTGCGGCGTTTAGTCCGACAGAATGTTAAACAATGGAGCTAAGCGTGATGTCGCGTCAAGATGATTGTTGCCACAGAGTTCATAGCATGCTACAATGTCTCCGCAAAAAGTCCAATGCCGTTAAAAGATGCTTGTATGAGCCATCAAACCCGGCAGCATGGTTGAAACCTGGCAGCCAAACCAACCAGTCCCTCCTCAAATAAAATCAAAAAGGTAAGTTGCATACTAACAATGTTATGGAAGAGAAATATATGTTCTATAATAGATGAAAGATATAATGAAGAAGGAGAACTATGATTCTGTTGTCAAATAGAGAAACAAGTTAAAATGTCTAGGAATAAGACTATAAACATGGAAATCAAAACAAGAGTTGCATGCCCTTGTTTAGTTATTCCTGCATCCAAGCATAAAACTGCTAAAATTAATCCCCATAATTGTCTACGGCCATATCACGTTGAAAACGCCAGTTCTCGTCCGATCACTGAAGCTAAGCAACGTCGAGCCCAGTTAGTACTTGGATGGGTGACCGCCTGGGAATACTGGGTGCTGTAGACTTTTGATTCTTTTCCACTTTTACAACATAAAAACAACATGTTATATTCTTCGCTCTACCATCAATATGAGCTGCGTGAAGTGAATTTTTGGGGATCAGCTCAGCACAACACCCCCCCCCTTCTTCGCCCCCCCCCCCCCAATTATTCCTAAACGGCAGAATATGCAAGCTTGTGTATTGCGACGAAAAAGAAGACGAAAAGTGCAATTTTTGAGAAGATAAATTCAGGAAAATTCTGCGTTTTGTGTCAATCCCCATTTTAATTTGGCAGCAGCGATCCTTGAGAAGCTCAGCGTAGGGGATCGCTGGTACTATCAGAGGTTTGTCCCCCATGCCAAGAAGAGGATGCCGGATAAGATGCTAGACCGGTGCTGCATTGCTATCACTTTTGGTCAATACTCAAGAAATGATAACCAGTAGGAGAGCTATCGAAATTGGAAAATTGCAGCAGCCATTATAGGCTATTGTTATTGACAACACAAATTATGACTTTTAGGCTGTAATCCTGATAATGGCTGGTGTTCACTAGTTAGGTTAAGTGTGTCGATGTGCACATAATTACCAAAATCCAGCCGCAGACATCAGATTTTGCTAACTAAACAGGTATAGATTTCATAAAATCAGAATATCTGTGGCTGTACGATGGATCACACACGAGTGTCACATTGTAATTCCCTTGGCCTACAGTCCAGTCTAGTGCTTAGATCACTGCTGGTACTGTCACAATCAAACCAAAGAGTAACTTACCAGAGCCCGCTACTTGCAGCCAGCTTACAACTTGCGCTTTTAATCCTGCGCTGTGAGTGCGGCGTTTAGTCCGACAGAATGTTAAACAATGGAGCTAAGCGTGATGTCGCGTCAAGATGATTGTTGCCACAGAGTTCATAGCATGCTACAATGTCTCCGCAAAAAGTCCAATGCCGTTAAAAGATGCTTGTATGAGCCATCAAACCCGGCAGCATGGTTGAAACCTGGCAGCCAAACCAACCAGTCCCTCCTCAAATAAAATCAAAAAGGTAAGTTGCATACTAACAATGTTATGGAAGAGAAATATATGTTCTATAATAGATGAAAGATATAATGAAGAAGGAGAACTATGATTCTGTTGTCAAATAGAGAAACAAGTTAAAATGTCTAGGAATAAGACTATAAACATGGAAATCAAAACAAGAGTTGCATGCCCTTGTTTAGTTATTCCTGCATCCAAGCATAAAACTGCTAAAATTAATCCCCATAATTGTCTACGGCCATATCACGTTGAAAACGCCAGTTCTCGTCCGATCACTGAAGCTAAGCAACGTCGAGCCCAGTTAGTACTTGGATGGGTGACCGCCTGGGAATACTGGGTGCTGTAGACTTTTGATTCTTTTCCACTTTTACAACATAAAAACAACATGTTATATTCTTCGCTCTACCATCAATATGAGCTGCGTGAAGTGAATTTTTGGGGATCAGCTCAGCACAACACCCCCCCCCCCCTTCTTCGCCCCCCCCCCAATTATTCCTAAACGGCAGAATATGCAAGCTTGTGTATTGCGACGAAAAAGAAGACGAAAAGTGCAATTTTTGAGAAGATAAATTCAGGAAAATTCTGCGTTTTGTGTCAATCCCCATTTTAATTTGGCAGCAGCGATCCTTGAGAAGCTCAGCGTAGGGGATCGCTGGTACTATCAGAGGTTTGTCCCCCATGCCAAGAAGAGGATGCCGGATAAGATGCTAGACCGGTGCTGCATTGCTATCACTTTTGGTCAATACTCAAGAAATGATAACCAGTAGGAGAGCTATCGAAATTGGAAAATTGCAGCAGCCATTATAGGCTATTGTTATTGACAACACAAATTATGACTTTTAGGCTGTAATCCTGATAATGGCTGGTGTTCACTAGTTAGGTTAAGTGTGTCGATGTGCACATAATTACCAAAATCCAGCCGCAGACATCAGATTTTGCTAACTAAACAGGTATAGATTTCATAAAATCAGAATATCTGTGGCTGTACGATGGATCACACACGAGTGTCACATTGTAATTCCCTTGGCCTACAGTCCAGTCTAGTGCTTAGATCACTGCTGGTACTGTCACAATCAAACCAAAGAGTAACTTACCAGAGCCCGCTACTTGCAGCCAGCTTACAACTTGCGCTTTTAATCCTGCGCTGTGAGTGCGGCGTTTAGTCCGACAGAATGTTAAACAATGGAGCTAAGCGTGATGTCGCGTCAAGATGATTGTTGCCACAGAGTTCATAGCATGCTACAATGTCTCCGCAAAAAGTCCAATGCCGTTAAAAGATGCTTGTATGAGCCATCAAACCCGGCAGCATGGTTGAAACCTGGCAGCCAAACCAACCAGTCCCTCCTCAAATAAAATCAAAAAGGTAAGATGCATACTAACAATGTTATGGAAGAGAAATATATGTTCTATAATAGATGAAAGATATAATGAAGAAGGAGAACTATGATTCTGTTGTCAAATAGAGAAACAAGTTAAAATGTCTAGGAATAAGACTATAAACATGGAAATCAAAACAAGAGTTGCATGCCCTTGTTTAGTTATTCCTGCATCCAAGCATGAAACTGCTAAAATTAATCCCCATAATTGTCTACGGCCATATCACGTTGAAAACGCCAGTTCTCGTCCGATCACTGAAGCTAAGCAACGTCGAGCCCAGTTAGTACTTGGATGGGTGACCGCCTGGGAATACTGGGTGCTGTAGACTTTTGATTCTTTTCCACTTTTACAACATAAAAACAACATGTTATATTCTTCGCTCTACCATCAATATGAGCTGCGTGAAGTGAATTTTTGGGGATCAGCTCAGCACAACACCCCCCCCCCCCTTCTTCGACCCCCCCCCCCAATTATTCCTAAACGGCAGAATATGCAAGCTTGTGTATTGCGACGAAAAAGAAGACGAAAAGTGCAATTTTTGAGAAGATAAATTCAGGAAAATTCTGCGTTTTGTGTCAATCCCCATTTTAATTTGGCAGCAGCGATCCTTGAGAAGCTCAGCGTAGGGGATCGCTGGTACTATCAGAGGTTTGTCCCCCATGCCAAGAAGAGGATGCCGGATAAGATGCTAGACCGGTGCTGCATTGCTATCACTTTTGGTCAATACTCAAGAAATGATAACCAGTAGGAGAGCTATCGAAATTGGAAAATTGCAGCAGCCATTATAGGCTATTGTTATTGACAACACAAATTATGACTTTTAGGCTGTAATCCTGATAATGGCTGGTGTTCACTAGTTAGGTTAAGTGTGTCGATGTGCACATAATTACCAAAATCCAGCCGCAGACATCAGATTTTGCTAACTAAACAGGTATAGATTTCATAAAATCAGAATATCTGTGGCTGTACGATGGATCACACACGAGTGTCACATTGTAATTCCCTTGGCCTACAGTCCAGTCTAGTGCTTAGATCACTGCTGGTACTGTCACAATCAAACCAAAGAGTAACTTACCAGAGCCCGCTACTTGCAGCCAGCTTACAACTTGCGCTTTTAATCCTGCGCTGTGAGTGCGGCGTTTAGTCCGACAGAATGTTAAACAATGGAGCTAAGCGTGATGTCGCGTCAAGATGATTGTTGCCACAGAGTTCATAGCATGCTACAATGTCTCCGCAAAAAGTCCAATGCCGTTAAAAGATGCTTGTATGAGCCATCAAACCCGGCAGCATGGTTGAAACCTGGCAGCCAAACCAACCAGTCCCTCCTCAAATAAAATCAAAAAGGTAAGTTGCATACTAACAATGTTATGGAAGAGAAATATATGTTCTATAATAGATGAAAGATATAATGAAGAAGGAGAACTATGATTCTGTTTTCAAATAGAGAAACAAGTTAAAATGTCTAGGAATAAGACTATAAACATGGAAATCAAAACAAGAGTTGCATGCCCTTGTTTAGTTATTCCTGCATCCAAGCATAAAACTGCTAAAATTAATCCCCATAATTGTCTACGGCCATATCACGTTGAAAACGCCAGTTCTCGTCCGATCACTGAAGCTAAGCAACGTCGAGCCCAGTTAGTACTTGGATGGGTGACCGCCTGGGAATACTGGGTGCTGTAGACTTTTGATTCTTTTCCACTTTTACAACATAAAAACAACATGTTATATTCTTCGCTCTACCATCAATATGAGCTGCGCGAAGTGAATTTTTGGGGATCAGCTCAGCACAACACCCCCCCCCTTCTTCGCCCCCCCCCCCCCCAATTATTCCTAAACGGCAGAATATGCAAGCTTGTGTATTGCGACGAAAAAGAAGACGAAAAGTGCAATTTTTGAGAAGATAAATTCAGGAAAATTCTGCGTTTTGTGTCAATCCCCATTTTAATTTGGCAGCAGCGATCCTTGAGAAGCTCAGCGTAGGGGATCGCTGGTACTATCAGAGGTTTGTCCCCCATGCCAAGAAGAGGATGCCGGATAAGATGCTAGACCGGTGCTGCATTGCTATCACTTTTGGTCAATACTCAAGAAATGATAACCAGTAGGAGAGCTATCGAAATTGGAAAATTGCAGCAGCCATTATAGGCTATTGTTATTGACAACACAAATTATGACTTTTAGGCTGTAATCCTGATAATGGCTGGTGTTCACTAGTTAGGTTAAGTGTGTCGATGTGCACATAATTACCAAAATCCAGCCGCAGACATCAGATTTTGCTAACTAAACAGGTATAGATTTCATAAAATCAGAATATCTGTGGCTGTACGATGGATCACACACGAGTGTCACATTGTAATTCCCTTGGCCTACAGTCCAGTCTAGTGCTTAGATCACTGCTGGTACTGTCACAATCAAACCAAAGAGTAACTTACCAGAGCCCGCTACTTGCAGCCAGCTTACAACTTGCGCTTTTAATCCTGCGCTGTGAGTGCGGCGTTTAGTCCGACAGAATGTTAAACAATGGAGCTAAGCGTGATGTCGCGTCAAGATGATTGTTGCCACAGAGTTCATAGCATGCTACAATGTCTCCGCAAAAAGTCCAATGCCGTTAAAAGATGCTTGTATGAGCCATCAAACCCGGCAGCATGGTTGAAACCTGGCAGCCAAACCAACCAGTCCCTCCTCAAATAAAATCAAAAAGGTAAGTTGCATACTAACAATGTTATGGAAGAGAAATATATGTTCTATAATAGATGAAAGATATAATGAAGAAGGAGAACTATGATTCTGTTGTCAAATAGAGAAACAAGTTAAAATGTCTAGGAATAAGACTATAAACATGGAAATCAAAACAAGAGTTGCATGCCCTTGTTTAGTTATTCCTGCATCCAAGCATAAAACTGCTAAAATTAATCCCCATAATTGTCTACGGCCATATCACGTTGAAAACGCCAGTTCTCGTCCGATCACTGAAGCTAAGCAACGTCGAGCCCAGTTAGTACTTGGATGGGTGACCGCCTGGGAATACTGGGTGCTGTAGACTTTTGATTCTTTTCCACTTTTACAACATAAAAACAACATGTTATATTCTTCGCTCTACCATCAATATGAGCTGCGTGAAGTGAATTTTTGGGGATCAGCTCAGCACAACACCCCCCCCCCTTCTTCGCCCCCCCCAATTATTCCTAAACGGCAGAATATGCAAGCTTGTGTATTGCGACGAAAAAGAAGACGAAAAGTGCAATTTTTGAGAAGATAAATTCAGGAAAATTCTGCGTTTTATGTCAATCCCCATTTTAATTTGGCAGCAGCGATCCTTGAGAAGCTCAGCGTAGGGGATCGCTGGTACTATCAGAGGTTTGTCCCCCATGCCAAGAAGAGGATGCCGGAAAAGATGCTAGACCGGTGCTGCATTGCTATCACTTTTGGTCAATACTCAAGAAATGATAACCAGTAGGAGAGCTATCGAAATTGGAAAATTGCAGCAGCCATTATAGGCTATTGTTATTGACAACACAAATTATGACTTTTAGGCTGTAATCCTGATAATGGCTGGTGTTCACTAGTTAGGTTAAGTGTGTCGATGTGCACATAATTACCAAAATCCAGCCGCAGACATCAGATTTTGCTAACTAAACAGGTATAGATTTCATAAAATCCGAATATCTGTGGCTGTACGATGGATCACACACGAGTGTCACATTGTAATTCCCTTGGCCTACAGTCCAGTCTAGTGCTTAGATCACTGCTGGTACTGTCACAATCAAACCAAAGAGTAACTTACCAGAGCCCGCTACTTGCAGCCAGCTTACAACTTGCGCTTTTAATCCTGCGCTGTGAGTGCGGCGTTTAGTCCGACAGAATGTTAAACAATGGAGCTAAGCGTGATGTCGCGTCAAGATGATTGTTGCCACAGAGTTCATAGCATGCTACAATGTCTCCGCAAAAAGTCCAATGCCGTTAAAAGATGCTTGTATGAGCCATCAAACCCGGCAGCATGGTTGAAACCTGGCAGCCAAACCAACCAGTCCCTCCTCAAATAAAATCAAAAAGGTAAGTTGCATACTAACAATGTTATGGAAGAGAAATATATGTTCTATAATAGATGAAAGATATAATGAAGAAGGAGAACTATGATTCTGTTGTCAAATAGAGAAACAAGTTAAAATGTCTAGGAATAAGACTATAAACATGGAAATCAAAACAAGAGTTGCATGCCCTTGTTTAGTTATTCCTGCATCCAAGCATAAAACTGCTAAAATTAATCCCCATAATTGTCTACGGCCATATCACGTTGAAAACGCCAGTTCTCGTCCGATCACTGAAGCTAAGCAACGTCGAGCCCAGTTAGTACTTGGATGGGTGACCGCCTGGGAATACTGGGTGCTGTAGACTTTTGATTCTTTTCCACTTTTACAACATAAAAACAACATGTTATATTCTTCGCTCTACCATCAATATGAGCTGCGTGAAGTGAATTTTTGGGGATCAGCTCAGCACAACACCCCCCCCCCTTCTTCGCCCCCCCCCCCAATTATTCCTAAACGGCAGAATATGCAAGCTTGTGTATTGCGACGAAAAAGAAGACGAAAAGTGCAATTTTTGAGAAGATAAATTCAGGAAAATTCTGCGTTTTGTGTCAATCCCCATTTTAATTTGGCAGCAGCGATCCTTGAGAAGCTCAGCGTAGGGGATCGCTGGTACTATCAGAGGTTTGTCCCCCATGCCAAGAAGAGGATGCCGGAAAAGATGCTAGACCGGTGCTGCATTGCCATCACTTTTGGTCAATACTCAAGAAATGATAACCAGTAGGAGAGCTATCGAAATTGGAAAATTGCAGCAGCCATTATAGGCTATTGTTATTGACAACAAAAATTATGACTTTTAGGCTGTAATCCTGATAATGGCTGGTGTTCACTAGTTAGGTTAAGTGTGTCGATGTGCACATAATTACCAAAATCCAGCCGCAGACATCAGATTTTGCTAACTAAACAGGTATAGATTTCATAAAATCAGAATATCTGTGGCTGTACGATGGATCACACACGAGTGTCACATTGTAATTCCCTTGGCCTACAGTCCAGTCTAGTGCTTAGATCACTGCTGGTACTGTCACAATCAAACCAAAGAGTAACTTACCAGAGCCCGCTACTTGCAGCCAGCTTACAACTTGCGCTTTTAATCCTGCGCTGTGAGTGCGGCGTTTAGTCCGACAGAATGTTAAACAATGGAGCTAAGCGTGATGTCGCGTCAAGATGATTGTTGCCACAGAGTTCATAGCATGCTACAATGTCTCCGCAAAAAGTCCAATGCCGTTAAAAGATGCTTGTATGAGCCATCAAACCAGGCAGCATGGTTGAAACCTGGCAGCCAAACCAACCAGTCCCTCCTCAAATAAAATCAAAAAGGTAAGTTGCATACTAACAATGTTATGGAAGAGAAATATATGTTCTATAATAGATGAAAGATATAATGAAGAAGGAGAACTATGATTCTGTTGTCAAATAGAGAAACAAGTTAAAATGTCTAGGAATAAGACTATAAACATGGAAATCAAAACAAGAGTTGCATGCCCTTGTTTAGTTATTCCTGCATCCAAGCATAAAACTGCTAAAATTAATCCCCATAATTGTCTACGGCCATATCACGTTGAAAACGCCAGTTCTCGTCCGATCACTGAAGCTAAGCAACGTCGAGCCCAGTTAGTACTTGGATGGGTGACCGCCTGGGAATACTGGGTGCTGTAGACTTTTGATTCTTTTCCACTTTTACAACATAAAAACAACATGTTATATTCTTCGCTCTACCATCAATATGAGCTGCGTGAAGTGAATTTTTGGGGATCAGCTCAGCACAACACCCCCCCCTTCTTCGCCCCCCCCCCCAATTATTCCTAAACGGCAGAATATGCAAGCTTGTGTATTGCGACGAAAAAGAAGACGAAAAGTGCAATGTTTGAGAAGATAAATTCAGGAAAATTCTGCGTTTTGTGTCAATCCCCATTTTAATTTGGCAGCAGCGATCCTTGAGAAGCTCAGCGTAGGGGATCGCTGGTACTATCAGAGGTTTGTCCCCCATGCCAAGAAGAGGATGCCGGAAAAGATGCTAGACCGGTGCTGCATTGCTATCACTTTTGGTCAATACTCAAGAAATGATAACCAGTAGGAGAGCTATCGAAATTGGAAAATTGCAGCAGCCATTATAGGCTATTGTTATTGACAACACAAATTATGACTTTTAGGCTGTAATCCTGATAATGGCTGGTGTTCACTAGTTAGGTTAAGTGTGTCGATGTGCACATAATTACCAAAATCCAGCCGCAGACATCAGATTTTGCTAACTAAACAGGTATAGATTTCATAAAATCAGAATATCTGTGGCTGTACGATGGATCACACACGAGTGTCACATTGTAATTCCCTTGGCCTACAGTCCAGTCTAGTGCTTAGATCACTGCTGGTACTGTCACAATCAAACCAAAGAGTAACTTACCAGAGCCCGCTACTTGCAGCCAGCTTACAACTTGCGCTTTTAATCCTGCGCTGTGAGTGCGGCGTTTAGTCCGACAGAATGTTAAACAATGGAGCTAAGCGTGATGTCGCGTCAAGATGATTGTTGCCACAGAGTTCATAGCATGCTACAATGTCTCCGCAAAAAGTCCAATGCCGTTAAAAGATGCTTGTATGAGCCATCAAACCCGGCAGCATGGTTGAAACCTGGCAGCCAAACCAACCAGTCCCTCCTCAAATAAAATCAAAAAGGTAAGTTGCATACTAACAATGTTATGGAAGAGAAATATATGTTCTATAATAGATGAAAGATATAATGAAGAAGGAGAACTATGATTCTGTTGTCAAATAGAGAAACAAGTTAAAATGTCTAGGAATAAGACTATAAACATGGAAATCAAAACAAGAGTTGCATGCCCTTGTTTAGTTATTCCTGCATCCAAGCATAAAACTGCTAAAATTAATCCCCATAATTGTCTACGGCCATATCACGTTGAAAACGCCAGTTCTCGTCCGATCACTGAAGCTAAGCAACGTCGAGCCCAGTTAGTACTTGGATGGGTGACCGCCTGGGAATACTGGGTGCTGTAGACTTTTGATTCTTTTCCACTTTTACAACATAAAAACAACATGTTATATTCTTCGCTCTACCATCAATATGAGCTGCGTGAAGTGAATTTTTGGGGATCAGCTCAGCACAACACCCCCCCCCCCTTCTTCGCCCCCCCCCCCCCCCCAATTATTCCTAAACGGCAGAATATGCAAGCTTGTGTATTGCGACGAAAAAGAAGACGAAAAGTGCAATGTTTGAGAAGATAAATTCAGGAAAATTCTGCGTTTTGTGTCAATCCCCATTTTAATTTGGCAGCAGCGATCCTTGAGAAGCTCAGCGTAGGGGATCGCTGGTACTATCAGAGGTTTGTCCCCCATGCCAAGAAGAGGATGCCGGAAAAGATGCTAGACCGGTGCTGCATTGCTATCACTTTTGGTCAATACTCAAGAAATGATAACCAGTAGGAGAGCTATCGAAATTGGAAAATTGCAGCAGCCATTATAGGCTATTGTTATTGACAACACAAATTATGACTTTTAGGCTGTAATCCTGATAATGGCTGGTGTTCACTAGTTAGGTTAAGTGTGTCGATGTGCACATAATTACCAAAATCCAGCCACAGACATCAGATTTTGCTAACTAAACAGGTATAGATTTCATAAAATCAGAATATCTGTGGCTGTACGATGGATCACACACGAGTGTCACATTGTAATTCCCTTGGCCTACAGTCCAGTCTAGTGCTTAGATCACTGCTGGTACTGTCACAATCAAACCAAAGAGTAACTTACCAGAGCCCGCTACTTGCAGCCAGCTTACAACTTGCGCTTTTAATCCTGCGCTGTGAGTGCGGCGTTTAGTCCGACAGAATGTTAAACAATGGAGCTAAGCGTGATGTCGCGTCAAGATGATTGTTGCCACAGAGTTCATAGCATGCTACAATGTCTCCGCAAAAAGTCCAATGCCGTTAAAAGATGCTTGTATGAGCCATCAAACCCGGCAGCATGGTTGAAACCTGGCAGCCAAACCAACCAGTCCCTCCTCAAATAAAATCAAAAAGGTAAGATGCATACTAACAATGTTATGGAAGAGAAATATATGTTCTATAATAGATGAAAGATATAATGAAGAAGGAGAACTATGATTCTGTTGTCAAATAGAGAAACAAGTTAAAATGTCTAGGAATAAGACTATAAACATGGAAATCAAAACAAGAGTTGCATGCCCTTGTTTAGTTATTCCTGCATCCAAGCATAAAACTGCTAAAATTAATCCCCATAATTGTCTACGGCCATATCACGTTGAAAACGCCAGTTCTCGTCCGATCACTGAAGCTAAGCAACGTCGAGCCCAGTTAGTACTTGGATGGGTGACCGCCTGGGAATACTGGGTGCTGTAGACTTTTGATTCTTTTCCACTTTTACAACATAAAAACAACATGTTATATTCTTCGCTCTACCATCAATATGAGCTGCGTGAAGTGAATTTTTGGGGATCAGCTCAGCACAACACCCCCCCCCCCTTCTTCGCCCCCCCCCCCCAATTATTCCTAAACGGCAGAATATGCAAGCTTGTGTATTGCGACGAAAAAGAAGACGAAAAGTGCAATGTTTGAGAAGATAAATTCAGGAAAATTCTGCGTTTTGTGTCAATCCCCATTTTAATTTGGCAGCAGCGATCCTTGAGAAGCTCAGCGTAGGGGATCGCTGGTACTATCAGAGGTTTGTCCCCCATGCCAAGAAGAGGATGCCGGAAAAGATGCTAGACCGGTGCTGCATTGCTATCACTTTTGGTCAATACTCAAGAAATGATAACCGGTAGGAGAGCTATCGAAATTGGAAAATTGCAGCAGCCATTATAGGCTATTGTTATTGACAACACAAATTATGACTTTTAGGCTGTAATCCTGATAATGGCTGGTGTTCACTAGTTAGGTTAAGTGTGTCGATGTGCACATAATTACCAAAATCCAGCCGCAGACATCAGATTTTGCTAACTAAACAGGTATAGATTTCATAAAATCAGAATATCTGTGGCTGTACGATGGATCACACACGAGTGTCACATTGTAATTCCCTTGGCCTACAGTCCAGTCTAGTGCTTAGATCACTGCTGGTACTGTCACAATCAAACCAAAGAGTAACTTACCAGAGCCCGCTACTTGCAGCCAGCTTACAACTTGCGCTT
The DNA here is from genome assembly GCA_914767715.1 of Membranipora membranacea. Taxonomy (NCBI): domain Eukaryota; kingdom Metazoa; phylum Bryozoa; class Gymnolaemata; order Cheilostomatida; family Membraniporidae; genus Membranipora; species Membranipora membranacea. Next base: position 39,767,833 of record OU612065.1, read on the forward strand.
TTAATCCTGCGCTGTGAGTGCGGCGTTTAGTCCGACAGAATGTTAAACAATGGAGCTAAGCGTGATGTCGCGTCAAGATGATTGTTGCCACAGAGTTCATAGCATGCTACAATGTCTCCGCAAAAAGTCCAATGCCGTTAAAAGATGCTTGTATGAGCCATCGAACCCGGCAGCATGGTTGAAACCTGGCAGCCAAACCAACCAGTCCCTCCTCAAATAAAATCAAAAAGGTAAGTTGCATACTAACAATGTTATGGAAGAGAAATATATGTTCTATAATAGATGAAAGATATAATGAAGAAGGAGAACTATGATTCTGTTGTCAAATAGAGAAACAAGTTAAAATGTCTAGGAATAAGACTATAAACATGGAAATCAAAACAAGAGTTGCATGCCCTTGTTTAGTTATTCCTGCATCCAAGCATAAAACTGCTAAAATTAATCCCCATAATTGTCTACGGCCATATCACGTTGAAAACGCCAGTTCTCGTCCGATCACTGAAGCTAAGCAACGTCGAGCCCAGTTAGTACTTGGATGGGTGACCGCCTGGGAATACTGGGTGCTGTAGACTTTTGATTCTTTTCCACTTTTACAACATAAAAACAACATGTTATATTCTTCGCTCTACCATCAATATGAGCTGCGTGAAGTGAATTTTTGGGGATCAGCTCAGCACAACACCCCCCCCCCCTTCTTCGCCCCCCCCCCAATTATTCCTAAACGGCAGAATATGCAAGCTTGTGTATTGCGACGAAAAAGAAGACGAAAAGTGCAATGTTTGAGAAGATAAATTCAGGAAAATTCTGCGTTTTGTGTCAATCCCCATTTTAATTTGGCAGCAGCGATCCTTGAGAAGCTCAGCGTAGGGGATCGCTGGTACTATCAGAGGTTTGTCCCCCATGCCAAGAAGAGGATGCCGGAAAAGATGCTAGACCGGTGCTGCATTGCTATCACTTTTGGTCAATACTCAAGAAATGATAACCAGTAGGAGAGCTATCGAAATTGGAAAATTGCAGCAGCCATTATAGGCTATTGTTATTGACAACACAAATTATGACTTTTAGGCTGTAATCCTGATAATGGCTGGTGTTCACTAGTTAGGTTAAGTGTGTCGATGTGCACATAATTACCAAAATCCAGCCACAGACATCAGATTTTGCTAACTAAACAGGTATAGATTTCATAAAATCAGAATATCTGTGGCTGTACGATGGATCACACACGAGTGTCACATTGTAATTCCCTTGGCCTACAGTCCAGTCTAGTGCTTAGATCACTGCTGGTACTGTCACAATCAAACCAAAGAGTAACTTACCAGAGCCCGCTACTTGCAGCCAGCTTACAACTTGCGCTTTTAATCCTGCGCTGTGAGTGCGGCGTTTAGTCCGACAGAATGTTAAACAATGGAGCTAAGCGTGATGTCGCGTCAAGATGATTGTTGCCACAGAGTTCATAGCATGCTACAATGTCTCCGCAAAAAGTCCAATGCCGTTAAAAGATGCTTGTATGAGCCATCAAACCCGGCAGCATGGTTGAAACCTGGCAGCCAAACCAACCAGTCCCTCCTCAAATAAAATCAAAAAGGTAAGTTGCATACTAACAATGTTATGGAAGAGAAATATATGTTCTATAATAGATGAAAGATATAATGAAGAAGGAGAACTATGATTCTGTTGTCAAATAGAGAAACAAGTTAAAATGTCTAGGAATAAGACTATAAACATGGAAATCAAAACAAGAGTTGCATGCCCTTGTTTAGTTATTCCTGCATCCAAGCATAAAACTGCTAAAATTAATCCCCATAATTGTCTACGGCCATATCACGTTGAAAACGCCAGTTCTCGTCCGATCACTGAAGCTAAGCAACGTCGAGCCCAGTTAGTACTTGGATGGGTGACCGCCTGGGACTACTGGGTGCTGTAGACTTTTGATTCTTTTCCACTTTTACAACATAAAAACAACATGTTATATTCTTCGCTCTACCATCAATATGAGCTGCGTGAAGTGAATTTTTGGGGATCAGCTCAGCACAACACCCCCCCCCCCTTCTTCGCCCCCCCCCCAATTATTCCTAAACGGCAGAATATGCAAGCTTGTGTATTGCGACGAAAAAGAAGACGAAAAGTGCAATGTTTGAGAAGATAAATTCAGGAAAATTCTGCGTTTTGTGTCAATCCCCATTTTAATTTGGCAGCAGCGATCCTTGAGAAGCTCAGCGTAGGGGATCGCTGGTACTATCAGAGGTTTGTCCCCCATGCCAAGAAGAGGATGCCGGAAAAGATGCTAGACCGGTGCTGCATTGCTATCACTTTTGGTCAATACTCAAGAAATGATAACCAGTAGGAGAGCTATCGAAATTGGAAAATTGCAGCAGCCATTATAGGCTATTGTTATTGACAACACAAATTATGACTTTTAGGCTGTAATCCTGATAATGGCTGGTGTTCACTAGTTAGGTTAAGTGTGTCGATGTGCACATAATTACCAAAATCCAGCCGCAGACATCAGATTTTGCTAACTAAACAGGTATAGATTTCATAAAATCAGAATATCTGTGGCTGTACGATGGATCACACACGAGTGTCACATTGTAATTCCCTTGGCCTACAGTCCAGTCTAGTGCTTAGATCACTGCTGGTACTGTCACAATCAAACCAAAGAGTAACTTACCAGAGCCCGCTACTTGCAGCCAGCTTACAACTTGCGCTTTTAATCCTGCGCTGTGAGTGCGGCGTTTAGTCCGACAGAATGTTAAACAATGGAGCTAAGCGTGATGTCGCGTCAAGATGATTGTTGCCACAGAGTTCATAGCATGCTACAATGTCTCCGCAAAAAGTCCAATGCCGTTAAAAGATGCTTGTATGAGCCATCAAACCCGGCAGCATGGTTGAAACCTGGCAGCCAAACCAACCAGTCCCTCCTCAAATAAAATCAAAAAGGTAAGTTGCATACTAACAATGTTATGGAAGAGAAATATATGTTCTATAATAGATGAAAGATATAATGAAGAAGGAGAACTATGATTCTGTTGTCAAATAGAGAAACAAGTTAAAATGTCTAGGAATAAGACTATAAACATGGAAATCAAAACAAGAGTTGCATGCCCTTGTTTAGTTATTCCTGCATCCAAGCATAAAACTGCTAAAATTAATCCCCATAATTGTCTACGGCCATATCACGTTGAAAACGCCAGTTCTCGTCCGATCACTGAAGCTAAGCAACGTCGAGCCCAGTTAGTACTTGGATGGGTGACCGCCTGGGAATACTGGGTGCTGTAGACTTTTGATTCTTTTCCACTTTTACAACATAAAAACAACATGTTATATTCTTCGCTCTACCATCAATATGAGCTGCGTGAAGTGAATTTTTGGGGATCAGCTCAGCACAACACCCCCCCCCCCTTCTTCGCCCCCCCCCCCCCCCCCAATTATTCCTAAACGGCAGAATATGCAAGCTTGTGTATTGCGACGAAAAAGAAGACGAAAAGTGCAATGTTTGAGAAGATAAATTCAGGAAAATTCTGCGTTTTGTGTCAATCCCCATTTTAATTTGGCAGCAGCGATCCTTGAGAAGCTCAGCGTAGGGGATCGCTGGTACTATCAGAGGTTTGTCCCCCATGCCAAGAAGAGGATGCCGGAAAAGATGCTAGACCGGTGCTGCATTGCTATCACTTTTGGTCAATACTCAAGAAATGATAACCAGTAGGAGAGCTATCGAAATTGGAAAATTGCAGCAGCCATTATAGGCTATTGTTATTGACAACACAAATTATGACTTTTAGGCTGTAATCCTGATAATGGCTGGTGTTCACTAGTTAGGTTAAGTGTGTCGATGTGCACATAATTACCAAAATCCAGCCGCAGACATCAGATTTTGCTAACTAAACAGGTATAGATTTCATAAAATCAGAATATCTGTGGCTGTACGATGGATCACACACGAGTGTCACATTGTAATTCCCTTGGCCTACAGTCCAGTCTAGTGCTTAGATCACTGCTGGTACTGTCACAATCAAACCAAAGAGTAACTTACCAGAGCCCGCTACTTGCAGCCAGCTTACAACTTGCGCTTTTAATCCTGCGCTGTGAGTGCGGCGTTTAGTCCGACAGAATGTTAAACAATGGAGCTAAGCGTGATGTCGCGTCAAGATGATTGTTGCCACAGAGTTCATAGCATGCTACAATGTCTCCGCAAAAAGTCCAATGCCGTTAAAAGATGCTTGTATGAGCCATCAAACCCGGCAGCATGGTTGAAACCTGGCAGCCAAACCAACCAGTCCCTCCTCAAATAAAATCAAAAAGGTAAGTTGCATACTAACAATGTTATGGAAGAGAAATATATGTTCTATAATAGATGAAAGATATAATGAAGAAGGAGAACTATGATTCTGTTGTCAAATAGAGAAACAAGTTAAAATGTCTAGGAATAAGACTATAAACATGGAAATCAAAACAAGAGTTGCATGCCCTTGTTTAGTTATTCCTGCATCCAAGCATAAAACTGCTAAAATTAATCCCCATAATTGTCTACGGCCATATCACGTTGAAAACGCCAGTTCTCGTCCGATCACTGAAGCTAAGCAACGTCGAGCCCAGTTAGTACTTGGATGGGTGACCGCCTGGGAATACTGGGTGCTGTAGACTTTTGATTCTTTTCCACTTTTACAACATAAAAACAACATGTTATATTCTTCGCTCTACCATCAATATGAGCTGCGTGAAGTGAATTTTTGGGGATCAGCTCAGCACAACACCCCCCCCCCCTTCTTCGCCCCCCCCCCCAATTATTCCTAAACGGCAGAATATGCAAGCTTGTGTATTGCGACGAAAAAGAAGACGAAAAGTGCAATTTTTGAGAAGATAAATTCAGGAAAATTCTGCGTTTTGTGTCAATCCCCATTTTAATTTGGCAGCAGCGATCCTTGAGAAGCTCAGCGTAGGGGATCGCTGGTACTATCAGAGGTTTGTCCCCCATGCCAAGAAGAGGATGCCGGAAAAGATGCTAGACCGGTGCTGCATTGCTATCACTTTTGGTCAATACTCAAGAAATGATAACCAGTAGGAGAGCTATCGAAATTGGAAAATTGCAGCAGCCATTATAGGCTATTGTTATTGACAACACAAATTATGACTTTTAGGCTGTAATCCTGATAATGGCTGGTGTTCACTAGTTAGGTTAAGTGTGTCGATGTGCACATAATTACCAAAATCCAGCCGCAGACATCAGATTTTGCTAACTAAACAGGTATAGATTTCATAAAATCAGAATATCTGTGGCTGTACGATGGATCACACACGAGTGTCACATTGTAATTCCCTTGGCCTACAGTCCAGTCTAGTGCTTAGATCACTGCTGGTACTGTCACAATCAAACCAAAGAGTAACTTACCAGAGCCCGCTACTTGCAGCCAGCTTACAACTTGCGCTTTTAATCCTGCGCTGTGAGTGCGGCGTTTAGTCCGACAGAATGTTAAACAATGGAGCTAAGCGTGATGTCGCGTCAAGATGATTGTTGCCACAGAGTTCATAGCATGCTACAATGTCTCCGCAAAAAGTCCAATGCCGTTAAAAGATGCTTGTATGAGCCATCAAACCCGGCAGCATGGTTGAAACCTGGCAGCCAAACCAACCAGTCCCTCCTCAAATAAAATCAAAAAGGTAAGTTGCATACTAACAATGTTATGGAAGAGAAATATATGTTCTATAATAGATGAAAGATATAATGAAGAAGGAGAACTATGATTCTGTTGTCAAATAGAGAAACAAGTTAAAATGTCTAGGAATAAGACTATAAACATGGAAATCAAAACAAGAGTTGCATGCCCTTGTTTAGTTATTCCTGCATCCAAGCATAAAACTGCTAAAATTAATCCCCATAATTGTCTACGGCCATATCACGTTGAAAACGCCAGTTCTCGTCCGATCACTGAAGCTAAGCAACGTCGAGCCCAGTTAGTACTTGGATGGGTGACCGCCTGGGAATACTGGGTGCTGTAGACTTTTGATTCTTTTCCACTTTTACAACATAAAAACAACATGTTATATTCTTCGCTCTACCATCAATATGAGCTGCGTGAAGTGAATTTTTGGGGATCAGCTCAGCACAACACCCCCCCCCCCTTCTTCGCCCCCCCCCCCAATTATTCCTAAACGGCAGAATATGCAAGCTTGTGTATTGCGACGAAAAAGAAGACGAAAAGTGCAATTTTTGAGAAGATAAATTCAGGAAAATTCTGCGTTTTGTGTCAATCCCCATTTTAATTTGGCAGCAGCGATCCTTGAGAAGCTCAGCGTAGGGGATCGCTGGTACTATCAGAGGTTTGTCCCCCATGCCAAGAAGAGGATGCCGGAAAAGATGCTAGACCGGTGCTGCATTGCTATCACTTTTGGTCAATACTCAAGAAATGATAACCAGTAGGAGAGCTATCGAAATTGGAAAATTGCAGCAGCCATTATAGGCTATTGTTATTGACAACACAAATTATGACTTTTAGGCTGTAATCCTGATAATGGCTGGTGTTCACTAGTTAGGTTAAGTGTGTCGATGTGCACATAATTACCAAAATCCAGCCGCAGACATCAGATTTTGCTAACTAAACAGGTATAGATTTCATAAAATCAGAATATCTGTGGCTGTACGATGGATCACACACGAGTGTCACATTGTAATTCCCTTGGCCTACAGTCCAGTCTAGTGCTTAGATCACTGCTGGTACTGTCACAATCAAACCAAAGAGTAACTTACCAGAGCCCGCTACTTGCAGCCAGCTTACAACTTGCGCTTTTAATCCTGCGCTGTGAGTGCGGCGTTTAGTCCGACAGAATGTTAAACAATGGAGCTAAGCGTGATGTCGCGTCAAGATGATTGTTGCCACAGAGTTCATAGCATGCTACAATGTCTCCGCAAAAAGTCCAATGCCGTTAAAAGATGCTTGTATGAGCCATCAAACCCGGCAGCATGGTTGAAACCTGGCAGCCAAACCAACCAGTCCCTCCTCAAATAAAATCAAAAAGGTAAGTTGCATACTAACAATGTTATGGAAGAGAAATATATGTTCTATAATAGATGAAAGATATAATGAAGAAGGAGAACTATGATTCTGTTGTCAAATAGAGAAACAAGTTAAATTGTCTAGGAATAAGACTATAAACATGGAAATCAAAACAAGAGTTGCATGCCCTTGTTTAGTTATTCCTGCATCCAAGCATAAAACTGCTAAAATTAATCCCCATAATTGTCTACGGCCATATCACGTTGAAAACGCCAGTTCTCGTCCGATCACTGAAGCTAAGCAACGTCGAGCCCAGTTAGTACTTGGATGGGTGACCGCCTGGGAATACTGGGTGCTGTAGACTTTTGATTCTTTTCCACTTTTACAACATAAAAACAACATGTTATATTCTTCGCTCTACCATCAATATGAGCTGCGTGAAGTGAATTTTTGGGGATCAGCTCAGCACAACACCCCCCCCCCCCTTCTTCGCCCCCCCCCCCCAATTATTCCTAAACGGCAGAATATGCAAGCTTGTGTATTGCGACGAAAAAGAAGACGAAAAGTGCAATTTTTGAGAAGATAAATTCAGGAAAATTCTGCGCTTTGTGTCAATCCCCATTTTAATTTGGCAGCAGCGATCCTTGAGAAGCTCAGCGTAGGGGATCGCTGGTACTATCAGAGGTTTGTCCCCCATGCCAAGAAGAGGATGCCGGAAAAGATGCTAGACCGGTGCTGCATTGCCATCACTTTTGGTCAATACTCAAGAAATGATAACCAGTAGGAGAGCTATCGAAATATGAAAATTGCAGCAGCCATTATAGGCTATTGTTATTGACAACAAAAATTATGACTTTTAGGCTGTAATCCTGATAATGGCTGGTGTTCACTAGTTAGGTTAAGTGTGTCGATGTGCACATAATTACCAAAATCCAGCCGCAGACATCAGATTTTGCTAACTAAACAGGTATAGATTTCATAAAATCAGAATATCTGTGGCTGTACGATGGATCACACACGAGTGTCACATTGTAATTCCCTTGGCCTACAGTCCAGTCTAGTGCTTAGATCACTGCTGGTACTGTCACAATCAAACCAAAGAGTAACTTACCAGAGCCCGCTACTTGCAGCCAGCTTACAACTTGCGCTTTTAATCCTGCGCTGTGAGTGCGGCGTTTAGTCCGACAGAATGTTAAACAATGGAGCTAAGCGTGATGTCGCGTCAAGATGATTGTTGCCACAGAGTTCATAGCATGCTACAATGTCTCCGCAAAAAGTCCAATGCCGTTAAAAGATGCTTGTATGAGCCATCAAACCAGGCAGCATGGTTGAAACCTGGCAGCCAAACCAACCAGTCCCTCCTCAAATAAAATCAAAAAGGTAAGTTGCATACTAACAATGTTATGGAAGAGAAATATATGTTCTATAATAGATGAAAGATATAATGAAGAAGGAGAACTATGATTCTGTTGTCAAATAGAGAAACAAGTTAAAATGTCTAGGAATAAGACTATAAACATGGAAATCAAAACAAGAGTTGCATGCCCTTGTTTAGTTATTCCTGCATCCAAGCATAAAACTGCTAAAATTAATCCCCATAATTGTCTACGGCCATATCACGTTGAAAACGCCAGTTCTCGTCCGATCACTGAAGCTAAGCAACGTCGAGCCCAGTTAGTACTTGGATGGGTGACCGCCTGGGAATACTGGGTGCTGTAGACTTTTGATTCTTTTCCACTTTTACAACATAAAAACAACATGTTATATTCTTCGCTCTACCATCAATATGAGCTGCGTGAAGTGAATTTTTGGGGATCAGCTCAGCACAACACCCCCCCCCCCCCTTCTTCGCCCCCCCCCCCCAATTATTCCTAAACGGCAGAATATGCAAGCTTGTGTATTGCGACGAAAAAGAAGACGAAAAGTGCAATGTTTGAGAAGATAAATTCAGGAAAATTCTGCGTTTTGTGTCAATCCCCATTTTGATTTGGCAGCAGCGATCCTTGAGAAGCTCAGCGTAGGGGATCGCTGGTACTATCAGAGGTTTGTCCCCCATGCCAAGAAGAGGATGCCGGAAAAGATGCTAGACCGGTGCTGCATTGCTATCACTTTTGGTCAATACTCAAGAAATGATAACCAGTAGGAGAGCTATCGAAATTGGAAAATTGCAGCAGCCATTATAGGCTATTGTTATTGACAACACAAATTATGACTTTTAGGCTGTAATCCTGATAATGGCTGGTGTTCACTAGTTAGGTTAAGTGTGTCGATGTGCACATAATTACCAAAATCCAGCCGCAGACATCAGATTTTGCTAACTAAACAGGTATAGATTTCATAAAATCAGAATATCTGTGGCTGTACGATGGATCACACACGAGTGTCACATTGTAATTCCCTTGGCCTACAGTCCAGTCTAGTGCTTAGATCACTGCTGGTACTGTCACAATCAAACCAAAGAGTAACTTACCAGAGCCCGCTACTTGCAGCCAGCTTACAACTTGCGCTTTTAATCCTGCGCTGTGAGTGCGGCGTTTAGTCCGACAGAATGTTAAACAATGGAGCTAAGCGTGATGTCGCGTCAAGATGATTGTTGCCACAGAGTTCATAGCATGCTACAATGTCTCCGCAAAAAGTCCAATGCCGTTAAAAGATGCTTGTATGAGCCATCAAACCCGGCAGCATGGTTGAAACCTGGCAGCCAAACCAACCAGTCCCTCCTCAAATAAAATCAAAAAGGTAAGTTGCATACTAACAATGTTATGGAAGAGAAATATATGTTCTATAATAGATGAAAGATATAATGAAGAAGGAGAACTATGATTCTGTTGTCAAATAGAGAAACAAGTTAAAATGTCTAGGAATAAGACTATAAACATGGAAATCAAAACAAGAGTTGCATGCCCTTGTTTAGTTATTCCTGCATCCAAGCATAAAACTGCTAAAATTAATCCCCATAATTGTCTACGGCCATATCACGTTGAAAACGCCAGTTCTCGTCCGATCACTGAAGCTAAGCAACGTCGAGCCCAGTTAGTACTTGGATGGGTGACCGCCTGGGAATACTGGGTGCTGTAGACTTTTGATTCTTTTCCACTTTTACAACATAAAAACAACATGTTATATTCTTCGCTCTACCATCAATATGAGCTGCGTGAAGTGAATTTTTGGGGATCAGCTCAGCACAACACCCCCCCCCCTTCTTCGCCCCCCCCCCCCCAATTATTCCTAAACGGCAGAATATGCAAGCTTGTGTATTGCGACGAAAAAGAAGACGAAAAGTGCAATTTTTAAGAAGATAAATTCAGGAAAATTCTGCGTTTTGTGTCAATCCCCATTTTAATTTGGCAGCAGCGATCCTTGAGAAGCTCAGCGTAGGGGATCGCTGGTACTATCAGAGGTTTGTCCCCCATGCCAAGAAGAGGATGCCGGAAAAGATGCTAGACCGGTGCTGCATTGCTATCACTTTTGGTCAATACTCAAGAAATGATAACCAGTAGGAGAGCTATCGAAATTGGAAAATTGCAGCAGCCATTATAGGCTATTGTTATTGACAACACAAATTATGACTTTTAGGCTGTAATCCTGATAATGGCTGGTGTTCACTAGTTAGGTTAAGTGTGTCGATGTGCACATAATTACCAAAATCCAGCCGCAGACATCAGATTTTGCTAACTAAACAGGTATAGATTTCATAAAATCAGAATATCTGTGGCTGTACGATGGATCACACACGAGTGTCACATTGTAATTCCCTTGGCCTACAGTCCAGTCTAGTGCTTAGATCACTGCTGGTACTGTCACAATCAAACCAAAGAGTAACTTACCAGAGCCCGCTACTTGCAGCCAGCTTACAACTTGCGCTTTTAATCCTGCGCTGTGAGTGCGGCGTTTAGTCCGACAGAATGTTAAACAATGGAGCTAAGCGTGATGTCGCGTCAAGATGATTGTTGCCACAGAGTTCATAGCATGCTACAATGTCTCCGCAAAAAGTCCAATGCCGTTAAAAGATGCTTGTATGAGCCATCAAACCCGGCAGCATGGTTGAAACCTGGCAGCCAAACCAACCAGTCCCTCCTCAAATAAAATCAAAAAGGTAAGTTGCATACTAACAATGTTATGGAAGAGAAATATATGTTCTATAATAGATGAAAGATATAATGAAGAAGGAGAACTATGATTCTGTTGTCAAATAGAGAAACAAGTTAAAATGTCTAGGAATAAGACTATAAACATGGAAATCAAAACAAGAGTTGCATGCCCTTGTTTAGTTATTCCTGCATCCAAGCATAAAACTGCTAAAATTAATCCCCATAATTGTCTACGGCCATATCACGTTGAAAACGCCAGTTCTCGTCCGATCACTGAAGCTAAGCAACGTCGAGCCCAGTTAGTACTTGGATGGGTGACCGCCTGGGAATACTGGGTGCTGTAGACTTTTGATTCTTTTCCACTTTTACAACATAAAAACAACATGTTATATTCTTCGCTCTACCATCAATATGAGCTGCGTGAAGTGAATTTTTGGGGATCAGCTCAGCACAACACCCCCCCCCTTCTTCGCCCCCCCCCAATTATTCCTAAACGGCAGAATATGCAAGCTTGTGTATTGCGACGAAAAAGAAGACGAAAAGTGCAATTTTTGAGAAGTTAAATTCAGGAAAATTCTGCGTTTTGTGTCAATCCCCATTTTAATTTGGCAGCAGCGATCCTTGAGAAGCTCAGCGTAGGGGATCGCTGGTTTTATCAGAGGTTTGTCCCCCATGCCAAGAAGAGGATGCCGGAAAAGATGCTAGACCGGTGCTGCATTGCTATCACTTTTGGTCAATACTCAAGAAATGATAACCAGTAGGAGAGCTATCGAAATTGGAAAATTGCAGCAGCCATTATAGGCTATTGTTATTGACAACACAAATTATGACTTTTAGGCTGTAATCCTGATAATGGCTGGTGTTCACTAGTTAGGTTAAGTGTGTCGATGTGCACATAATTACCAAAATCCAGCCGCAGACATCAGATTTTGCTAACTAAACAGGTATAGATTTCATAAAATCAGAATATCTGTGGCTGTACGATGGATCACACACGAGTGTCACATTGTAATTCCCTTGGCCTACAGTCCAGTCTAGTGCTTAGATCACTGCTGGTACTGTCACAATCAAACCAAAGAGTAACTTACCAGAGCCCGCTACTTGCAGCCAGCTTACAACTTGCGCTTTTAATCCTGCGCTGTGAGTGCGGCGTTTAGTCCGACAGAATGTTAAACAATGGAGCTAAGCGTGATGTCGCGTCAAGATGATTGTTGCCACAGAGTTCATAGCATGCTACAATGTCTCCGCAAAAAGTCCAATGCCGTTAAAAGATGCTTGTATGAGCCATCAAACCCGGCAGCATGGTTGAAACCTGGCAGCCAAACCAACCAGTCCCTCCTCAAATAAAATCAAAAAGGTAAGTTGCATACTAACAATGTTATGGAAGAGAAATATATGTTCTATAATAGATGAAAGATATAATGAAGAAGGAGAACTATGATTCTGTTGTCAAATAGAGAAACAAGTTAAAATGTCTAGGAATAAGACTATAAACATGGAAATCAAAACAAGAGTTGCATGCCCTTGTTTAGTTATTCCTGCATCCAAGCATAAAACTGCTAAAATTAATCCCCATAATTGTCTACGGCCATATCACGTTGAAAACGCCAGTTCTCGTCCGATCACTGAAGCTAAGCAACGTCGAGCCCAGTTAGTACTTGGATGGGTGACCGCCTGGGAATACTGGGTGCTGTAGACTTTTGATTCTTTTCCACTTTTACAACATAAAAACAACATGTTATATTCTTCGCTCTACCATCAATATGAGCTGCGTGAAGTGAATTTTTGGGGATCAGCTCAGCACAACACCCCCCCCCTTCTTCGCCCCCCCCCAATTATTCCTAAACGGCAGAATATGCAAGCTTGTGTATTGCGACGAAAAAGAAGACGAAAAGTGCAATTTTTGAGAAGATAAATTCAGGAAAATTCTGCGTTTTGTGTCAATCCCCATTTTAATTTGGCAGCAGCGATCCTTGAGAAGCTCAGCGTAGGGGATCGCTGGTACTATCAGAGGTTTGTCCCCCATGCCAAGAAGAGGATGCCGGAAAAGATGCTAGACCGGTGCTGCATTGCTATCACTTTTGGTCAATACTCAAGAAATGATAACCAGTAGGAGAGCTATCGAAATTGGAAAATTGCAGCAGCCATTATAGGCTATTGTTATTGACAACACAAATTATGACTTTTAGGCTGTAATCCTGATAATGGCTGGTGTTCACTAGTTAGGTTAAGTGTGTCGATGTGCACATAATTACCAAAATCCAGCCGCAGACATCAGATTTTGCTAACTAAACAGGTATAGATTTCATAAAATCAGAATATCTGTGGCTGTACGATGGATCACACACGAGTGTCACATTGTAATTCCCTTGGCCTACAGTCCAGTCTAGTGCTTAGATCACTGCTGGTACTGTCACAATCAAACCAAAGAGTAACTTACCAGAGCCCGCTACTTGCAGCCAGCTTACAACTTGCGCTTTTAATCCTGCGCTGTGAGTGCGGCGTTTAGTCCGACAGAATGTTAAACAATGGAGCTAAGCGTGATGTCGCGTCAAGATGATTGTTGCCACAGAGTTCATAGCATGCTACAATGTCTCCGCAAAAAGTCCAATGCCGTTAAAAGATGCTTGTATGAGCCATCAAACCCGGCAGCATGGTTGAAACCTGGCAGCCAAACCAACCAGTCCCTCCTCAAATAAAATCAAAAAGGTAAGTTGCATACTAACAATGTTATGGAAGAGAAATATATGTTCTATAATAGATGAAAGATATAATGAAGAAGGAGAACTATGATTCTGTTGTCAAATAGAGAAACAAGTTAAAATGTCTAGGAATAAGACTATAAACATGGAAATCAAAACAAGAGTTGCATGCCCTTGTTTAGTTATTCCTGCATCCAAGCATAAAACTGCTAAAATTAATCCCCATAATTGTCTACGGCCATATCACGTTGAAAACGCCAGTTCTCGTCCGATCACTGAAGCTAAGCAACGTCGAGCCCAGTTAGTACTTGGATGGGTGACCGCCTGGGAATACTGGGTGCTGTAGACTTTTGATTCTTTTCCACTTTTACAACATAAAAACAACATGTTATATTCTTCGCTCTACCATCAATATGAGCTGCGTGAAGTGAATTTTTGGGGATCAGCTCAGCACAACACCCCCCCCCCCCTTCTTCGCCCCCCCCCCCAATTATTCCTAAACGGCAGAATATGCAAGCTTGTGTATTGCGACGAAAAAGAAGACGAAAAGTGCAATTTTTGAGAAGATATATTCAGGAAAATTCTGCGTTTTGTGTCAATCCCCATTTTAATTTGGCAGCAGCGATCCTTGAGAAGCTCAGCGTAGGGGATCGCTGGTACTATCAGAGGTTTGTCCCCCATGCCAAGAAGAGGATGCCGAAAAGATGCTAGACCGGTGCTGCATTGCTATCACTTTTGGTCAATACTCAAGAAATGATAACCAGTAGGAGAGCTATCGAAATTGGAAAATTGCAGCAGCCATTATAGGCTATTGTTATTGACAACACAAATTATGACTTTTAGGCTGTAATCCTGATAATGGCTGGTGTTCACTAGTTAGGTTAAGTGTGTCGATGTGCACATAATTACCAAAATCCAGCCGCAGACATCAGATTTTGCTAACTAAACAGGTATAGATTTCATAAAATCAGAATATCTGTGGCTGTACGATGGATCACACACGAGTGTCACATTGTAATTCCCTTGGCCTACAGTCCAGTCTAGTGCTTAGATCACTGCTGGTACTGTCACAATCAAACCAAAGAGTAACTTACCAGAGCCCGCTACTTGCAGCCAGCTTACAACTTGCGCTTTTAATCCTGCGCTGTGAGTGCGGCGTTTAGTCCGACAGAATGTTAAACAATGGAGCTAAGCGTGATGTCGCGTCAAGATGATTGTTGCCACAGAGTTCATAGCATGCTACAATGTCTCCGCAAAAAGTCCAATGCCGTTAAAAGATGCTTGTATGAGCCATCAAACCCGGCAGCATGGTTGAAACCTGGCAGCCAAACCAACCAGTCCCTCCTCAAATAAAATCAAAAAGGTAAGTTGCATACTAACAATGTTATGGAAGAGAAATCTATGTTCTATAATAGATGAAAGATATAATGAAGAAGGAGAACTATGATTCTGTTGTCAAATAGAGAAACAAGTTAAAATGTCTAGGAATAAGACTATAAACATGGAAATCAAAACAAGAGTTGCATGCCCTTGTTTAGTTATTCCTGCATCCAAGCATAAAACTGCTAAAATTAATCCCCATAATTGTCTACGGCCATATCACGTTGAAAACGCCAGTTCTCGTCCGATCACTGAAGCTAAGCAACGTCGAGCCCAGTTAGTACTTGGATGGGTGACCGCCTGGGAATACTGGGTGCTGTAGACTTTTGATTCTTTTCCACTTTTACAACATAAAAACAACATGTTATATTCTTCGCTCTACCATCAATATGAGCTGCGTGAAGTGAATTTTTGGGGATCAGCTCAGCACAACACCCCCCCCCCCCTTCTTCGCCCCCCCCCCAATTATTCCTAAACGGCAGAATATGCAAGCTTGTGTATTGCGACGAAAAAGAAGACGAAAAGTGCAATTTTTGAGAAGATAAGTTCAGGAAAATTCTGCGTTTTGTGTCAATCCCCATTTTAATTTGGCAGCAGCGATCCTTGAGAAGCTCAGCGTAGGGGATCGCTGGTACTATCAGAGGTTTGTCCCCCATGCCAAGAAGAGGATGCCGGAAAAGATGCTAGACCGGTGCTGCATTGCTATCACTTTTGGTCAATACTCAAGAAATGATAACCAGTAGGAGAGCTATCGAAATTGGAAAATTGCAGCAGCCATTATAGGCTATTGTTATTGACAACACAAATTATGACTTTTAGGCTGTAATCCTGATAATGGCTGGTGTTCACTAGTTAGGTTAAGTGTGTCGATGTGCACATAATTACCAAAATCCAGCCGCAGACATCAGATTTTGCTAACTAAACAGGTATAGATTTCATAAAATCAGAATATCTGTGGCTGTACGATGGATCACACACGAGTGTCACATTGTAATTCCCTTGGCCTACAGTCCAGTCTAGTGCTTAGATCACTGCTGGTACTGTCACAATCAAACCAAAGAGTAACTTACCAGAGCCCGCTACTTGCAGCCAGCTTACAACTTGCGCTTTTAATCCTGCGCTGTGAGTGCGGCGTTTAGTCCGACAGAATGTTAAACAATGGAGCTAAGCGTGATGTCGCGTCAAAGATGATTGTTGCCACAGAGTTCATAGCATGCTACAATGTCTCCGCAAAAAGTCCAATGCCGTTAAAAGATGCTTGTATGAGCCATCAAACCCGGCAGCATGGTTGAAACCTGGCAGCCAAACCAACCAGTCCCTCCTCAAATAAAATCAAAAAGGTAAGTTGCATACTAACAATGTTATGGAAGAGAAATATATGTTCTATAATAGATGAAAGATATAATGAAGAAGGAGAACTATGATTCTGTTGTCAAATAGAGAAACAAGTTAAAATGTCTAGGAATAAGACTATAAACATGGAAATCAAAACAAGAGTTGCATGCCCTTGTTTAGTTATTCCTGCATCCAAGCATAAAACTGCTAAAATTAATCCCCATAATTGTCTACGGCCATATCACGTTGAAAACGCCAGTTCTCGTCCGATCACTGAAGCTAAGCAACGTCGAGCCCAGTTAGTACTTGGATGGGTGACCGCCTGGGAATACTGGGTGCTGTAGACTTTTGATTCTTTTCCACTTTTACAACATAAAAACAACATGTTATATTCTTCGCTCTACCATCAATATGAGCTGCGTGAAGTGAATTTTTGGGGATCAGCTCAGCACAACACCCCCCCCCTTCTTCGCCCCCCCCCCCAATTATTCCTAAACGGCAGAATATGCAAGCTTGTGTATTGCGACGAAAAAGAAGACGAAAAGTGCAATTTTTGAGAAGATAAGTTCAGGAAAATTCTGCGTTTTGTGTCAATCCCCATTTTAATTTGGCAGCAGCGATCCTTGAGAAGCTCAGCGTAGGGGATCGCTGGTACTATCAGAGGTTTGTCCCCCATGCCAAGAAGAGGATGCCGGAAAAGATGCTAGACCGGTGCTGCATTGCTATCACTTTTGGTCAATACTCAAGAAATGATAACCAGTAGGAGAGCTATCGAAATTGGAAAATTGCAGCAGCCATTATAGGCTATTGTTATTGACAACACAAATTATGACTTTTAGGCTGTAATCCTGATAATGGCTGGTGTTCACTAGTTAGGTTAAGTGTGTCGATGTGCACATAATTACCAAAATCCAGCCGCAGACATCAGATTTTGCTAACTAAACAGGTATAGATTTCATAAAATCAGAATATCTGTGGCTGTACGATGGATCACACACGAGTGTCACATTGTAATTCCCTTGGCCTACAGTCCAGTCTAGTGCTTAGATCACTGCTGGTACTGTCACAATCAAACCAAAGAGTAACTTACCAGAGCCCGCTACTTGCAGCCAGCTTACAACTTGCGCTTTTAATCCTGCGCTGTGAGTGCGGCGTTTAGTCCGACAGAATGTTAAACAATGGAGCTAAGCGTGATGTCGCGTCAAGATGATTGTTGCCACAGAGTTCATAGCATGCTACAATGTCTCCGCAAAAAGTCCAATGCCGTTAAAAGATGCTTGTATGAGCCATCAAACCCGGCAGCATGGTTGAAACCTGGCAGCCAAACCAACCAGTCCCTCCTCAAATAAAATCAAAAAGGTAAGTTGCATACTAACAATGTTATGGAAGAGAAATATATGTTCTATAATAGATGAAAGATATAATGAAGAAGGAGAACTATGATTCTGTTGTCAAATAGAGAAACAAGTTAAAATGTCTAGGAATAAGACTATAAACATGGAAATCAAAACAAGAGTTGCATGCCCTTGTTTAGTTATTCCTTCATCCAAGCATAAAACTGCTAAAATTAATCCCCATAATTGTCTACGGCCATATCACGTTGAAAACGCCAGTTCTCGTCCGATCACTGAAGCTAAGCAACGTCGAGCCCAGTTAGTACTTGGATGGGTGACCGCCTGGGAATACTGGGTGCTGTAGACTTTCGATTCTTTTCCACTTTTACAACATAAAAACAACATGTTATATTCTTCGCTCTACCATCAATATGAGCTGCGTGAAGTGAATTTTTGGGGATCAGCTCAGCACAACACCCCCCCCCCTTCTTCGCCCCCCCCCCCAATTATTCCTAAACGGCAGAATATGCAAGCTTGTGTATTGCGACGAAAAAGAAGACGAAAAGTGCAATTTTTGAGAAGATAAAGTCAGGAAAATTCTGCGTTTTGTGTCAATCCCCATTTTAATTTGGCAGCAGCGATCCTTGAGAAGCTCAGCGTAGGGGATCGCTGGTACTATCAGAGGTTTGTCCCCCATGCCAAGAAGAGGATGCCGGAAAAGATGCTAGACCGGTGCTGCATTGCTATCACTTTTGGTCAATACTCAAGAAATGATAACCAGTAGGAGAGCTATCGAAATTGGAAAATTGCAGCAGCCATTATAGGCTATTGTTATTGACAACACAAATTATGACTTTTAGGCTGTAATCCTGATAATGGCTGGTGTTCACTAGTTAGGTTAAGTGTGTCGATGTGCACATAATTACCAAAATCCAGCCGCAGACATCAGATTTTGCTAACTAAACAGGTATAGATTTCATAAAATCAGAATATCTGTGGCTGTACGATGGATCACACACGAGTGTCACATTGTAATTCCCTTGGCCTACAGTCCAGTCTAGTGCTTAGATCACTGCTGGTACTGTCACAATCAAACCAAAGAGTAACTTACCAGAGCCCGCTACTTGCAGCCAGCTTACAACTTGCGCTTTTAATCCTGCGCTGTGAGTGCGGCGTTTAGTCCGACAGAATGTTAAACAATGGAGCTAAGCGTGATGTCGCGTCAAGATGATTGTTGCCACAGAGTTCATAGCATGCTACAATGTCTCCGCAAAAAGTCCAATGCCGTTAAAAGATGCTTGTATGAGCCATCAAACCCGGCAGCATGGTTGAAACCTGGCAGCCAAACCAACCAGTCCCTCCTCAAATAAAATCAAAAAGGTAAGTTGCATACTAACAATGTTATGGAAGAGAAATATATGTTCTATAATAGATGAAAGATATAATGAAGAAGGAGAACTATGATTCTGTTGTCAAATAGAGAAACAAGTTAAAATGTCTAGGAATAAGACTATAAACATGGAAATCAAAACAAGAGTTGCATGCCCTTGTTTAGTTATTCCTGCATCCAAGCATAAAACTGCTAAAATTAATCCCCATAATTGTCTACGGCCATATCACGTTGAAAACGCCAGTTCTCGTCCGATCACTGAAGCTAAGCAACGTCGAGCCCAGTTAGTACTTGGATGGGTGACCGCCTGGGAATACTGGGTGCTGTAGACTTTTGATTCTTTTCCACTTTTACAACATAAAAACAACATGTTATATTCTTCGCTCTACCATCAATATGAGCTGCGTGAAGTGAATTTTTGGGGATCAGCTCAGCACAACACCCCCCCCCTTCTTCGCCCCCCCCAATTATTCCTAAACGGCAGAATATGCAAGCTTGTGTATTGCGACGAAAAAGAAGACGAAAAGTGCAATTTTTGAGAAGTTAAATTCAGGAAAATTCTGCGTTTTGTGTCAATCCCCATTTTAATTTGGCAGCAGCGATCCTTGAGAAGCTCAGCGTAGGGGATCGCTGGTTTTATCAGAGGTTTGTCCCCCATGCCAAGAAGAGGATGCCGGAAAAGATGCTAGACCGGTGCTGCATTGCTATCACTTTTGGTCAATACTCAAGAAATGATAACCAGTAGGAGAGCTATCGAAATTGGAAAATTGCAGCAGCCATTATAGGCTATTGTTATTGACAACACAAATTATGACTTTTAGGCTGTAATCCTGATAATGGCTGGTGTTCACTAGTTAGGTTAAGTGTGTCGATGTGCACATAATTACCAAAATCCAGCCGCAGACATCAGATTTTGCTAACTAAACAGGTATAGACTTCATAAAATCAGATTATCTGTGGCTGTACGATGGATCACACACGAGTGTCACATTGTAATTCCCTTGGCCTACAGTCCAGTCTAGTGCTTAGATCACTGCTGGTACTGTCACAATCAAACCAAAGAGTAACTTACCAGAGCCCGCTACTTGCAGCCAGCTTACAACTTGCGCTTTTAATCCTGCGCTGTGAGTGCGGCGTTTAGTCCGACAGAATGTTAAACAATGGAGCTAAGCGTGATGTCGCGTCAAGATGATTGTTGCCACAGAGTTCATAGCATGCTACAATGTCTCCGCAAAAAGTCCAATGCCGTTAAAAGATGCTTGTATGAGCCATCAAACCCGGCAGCATGGTTGAAACCTGGCAGCCAAACCAACCAGTCCCTCCTCAAATAAAATCAAAAAGGTAAGTTGCATACTAACAATGTTATGGAAGAGAAATATATGTTCTATAATAGATGAAAGATATAATGAAGAAGGAGAACTATGATTCTGTTGTCAAATAGAGAAACAAGTTAAAATGTCTAGGAATAAGACTATAAACATGGAAATCAAAACAAGAGTTGCATGCCCTTGTTTAGTTATTCCTGCATCCAAGCATAAAACTGCTAAAATTAATCCCCATAATTGTCTACGGCCATATCACGTTGAAAACGCCAGTTCTCGTCCGATCACTGAAGCTAAGCAACGTCGAGCCCAGTTAGTACTTGGATGGGTGACCGCCTGGGAATACTGGGTGCTGTAGACTTTTGATTCTTTTCCACTTTTACAACATAAAAACAACATGTTATATTCTTCGCTCTACCATCAATATGAGCTGCGTGAAGTGAATTTTTGGGGATCAGCTCAGCACAACACCCCCCCCCTTCTTCGCCCCCCCCCCCCAATTATTCCTAAACGGCAGAATATGCAAGCTTGTGTATTGCGACGAAAAAGAAGACGAAAAGTGCAATTTTTGAGAAGATAAATTCAGGAAAATTCTGCGTTTTGTGTCAATCCCCATTTTAATTTGGCAGCAGCGATCCTTGAGAAGCTCAGCGTAGGGGATCGCTGGTACTATCAGAGGTTTGTCCCCCATGCCAAGAAGAGGATGCCGGAAAAGATGCTAGACCGGTGCTGCATTGCTATCACTTTTGGTCAATACTCAAGAAATGATAACCAGTAGGAGAGCTATCGAAATTGGAAAATTGCAGCAGCCATTATAGGCTATTGTTATTGACAACACAAATTATGACTTTTAGGCTGTAATCCTGATAATGGCTGGTGTTCACTAGTTAGGTTAAGTGTGTCGATGTGCACATAATTTCTAAAATTATTGCACATATTTTTTGCTTGGCTCATTACCCTGTATTACTTGAACGCGCGAGAAGCACCAGCCCCGGCAGAAATCATCACACGATTTCTGGCCGGCGGGGAGAGGATTATCTTTGACTTTTCTGATTCAGCAGATCAAGGTAACAATTTAATTCAACTATATCTTGTGATTAATTCTCTTGGAATAATTTAATAATTTGAATCCTCAGCTTTCACTTGGCTTTTCGAGTGGAACACTCCTCAGCACTTATATTGAGCTGTAATTTCACTGCTTTTTTTCACTCCCTCCGTTTTGGCGGGAAAGTTTCTTTGTGCAATTTGCATTTAGCTCTTGCAGCACACATTTGGCCTAGTTTAGGCACTCCTCTTTTTTTCACTCCCTCCATTTTGGCGGGAAATTTTCTTTGTGCAATTTGCACAAAGCTCTTGCAGCTTACGTTTGGCCTAGTTTAGGCACTTCTCTTTTTTCCCATCATGATTCTTTCTGCTGTCATCCAAAAGTGCTGCAAGTCTACTGATTTGGTATCACTTTTTTTTGCTGATCTAAAAAAGTACACGCCTCTCTCCAAAGTTAAGTCTGCCGTTCCCATTGGGGATGGCATTGAAGTTAGTTTTATTGATCAGACCAGTTTGTCGGAATTCCTTGCAAGTGCTCCTGTTGAGTGGAATATACGTTCAGAGCTCAAGAAGGAGCTGCTCCTAACCATTTCCCCTCAGTTTGGAGAGGGTCACTCTTTGGTCCCTGATGAGGCTATGTGGGCAGCTATGTCCACATACGGCAAAGTTTTAAAGGGTAGACGGATGAGGTTCAAAGAGTTCCCAACCATTGAGAATGGTGTGAGACAGTTTGTCATAGAGCCCAAGAAGGGGTTAATCATTCCAGGGTCGGTCAGGTTTAACAAATCAGGGTTCAGGATCGCGTATCGAGACCAGGTCAGAACTTGCTTCAAGTGCCATTCCACAGCCCATATCGCTAGGGACTGTCCCTTTGACTATTGTACCATTTGCCATCTGACTGGCCACACTAACGAGGAGTGCGATAGAGTAAAGGTGTGTAGTATTTGCAAGCAAAAGGGTCATAGCTATGACCTTTGTGATCTTTTGGACAAAGATAGTACAGTTGCTTTAAACAAAACATGGACTAAAAAAGAATCAAGTAAACAAAATCTTCCGGCCATCGGCCATATGACACCTTTAACCAGGAAGTATTTCGATTCTAACCCTAACTCCAAATCTAAAGATAACTCTAGTACTAACCCACACCCAACAGATTCGAGATCAGATTCACCACCCAAACCCAACGTATGGGCAAGCCCGGCAGCCGCCACCTCCATCTCCCAGTCCCAGTCGATTGAGTCCACCCAGGCAGCAGGGACAGAGGAAGTTGCCCTCTCTTCTGATGAGTCTTTCGAAAATGATTCTTTGCAGATTGACGTAGATAGCGATAACATCACTAGCAACAATGCCAAAAGGACATCCTCTGTTCTGGATGGGGAGGGGGAAAAGGGGGTCACAGAACTAAAGAAAAAGCCAAACGTGGCGACAGATGACTGAAATTTTTTTTTTCCCCAGTCCACCCTCCACTTAAAAAACCCCTCAGAGCTCCCTTTTTTTTTTCTGGAGTTTTCTCCGCATCCTTCTTTTAAGCTTTCATAAACTAAACAACTCCTTCTTCAATCTATCTATGGCCGAGGTACTTAGAGTATCCTCTTTAAATGTTCGAGGCATAGCAGAATTTAAAAAAAAGACAAAAAGCAATATCTATTCTCGAAAAACTTAACTCTGATATCTTTTTAATTCAAGAGACTCATTTAGAAACCTGTAGAGAATGGAAAGGTAAATCTTTCTTTAACTTTCTCACTTCACGTTCTGCCGGGGTGGTGATCCTTTTTAAACCCAATTTTTCAGGCGTCATAGACAATTTTTTTTCCAATAATGACGGCCGAATCTGCTACGTAGACTTTTCTTTTGACAACAAACAAATCAGAGTTATCTGTGTTTACGCACCAAATA
This sequence comes from Membranipora membranacea, assembly GCA_914767715.1. Classification (NCBI taxonomy): domain Eukaryota; kingdom Metazoa; phylum Bryozoa; class Gymnolaemata; order Cheilostomatida; family Membraniporidae; genus Membranipora; species Membranipora membranacea. The sequence continues at coordinate 39,791,319 of OU612065.1, forward strand.
TACCAGCGGACAGGAAGATTTTTTTTTCAACTACACTTCCACCTTTTTTTTCTTCGTCCAAAATGAACATCATTGCTGGGGATATGAACTGCGTGAGCTCAATTCATTACGACACCTTGGGTCATACCAGAGGAGAGGTCCTGGTAGGCTCTTCTGAGTTAGAATCGCTAGTTATATCTTTCGGTTGCTCTGATCCATATAGAAGACCACCAGGAGCTTTAAAAAACGAATTTACCTGGTTTTCGGGTAGTGCTGCGTCAGCCAGCAGACTCGACAAATTTTTTGTTCCCAGAGATTGTGCCTCTTCTATTAAATCTGAATTTTTTCCATATTCCGATCATAAAATCCTACACTGCTCCATCAAAATCAATACAAGCACAATTGCCCCTGGTAAATCCTTTTGGAAACTTAATAATTCAATACTACAAGATGACGTTTACATTGACTTAATTAAAAACCTAATAGAGGATTGCAGATCACTACGCCTCGCTTTTAAAACAGTCGGGGAATGGTGGGACGACATTAAAGAAAGAATTAAAAAGGTAACAATTAAACACTGCGCTTTCAGAAAGCGAGAGCGCCATGAAATGGAAGACGATTTAAAAAATAAATTAGAAATGGAAACCGATCTGAACGAAATAATACACCTTAAAAGAGAACTGGAAGAACTTTATGACGAGAAATTAAAATCTCTTTTTGTAAGATCCAGGATAGAGGCAGACTTGCATGACGAAAAGTGCTCCTCTTTTTTCTACGAGAGACTTAAAGAAAGACAAGTTAAAAAAGATATTAAAAAAATAACCGACCCGCATACCAATCTAAAGTTCACAGATAATACCAATATCACCAGAGTTTTTGAATCTTTCTATAAAGATTTATACACCACTAAACAATGCAATCCACATTTTCAAACTCAGATCCTGCACCGAGTGTCACCTAAAGGGCAGGAAAATAACGAGTTTGCTATAAATAGGGAAACGTTAAAACACATAGTCTCGTCAATGAAAAATAATAAAACTCCAGGCATGGACGGTTTAACGGCAGAATTTTACAAATTTTTTTTTGATGACATACAGGACATATTAGTTGAAGTCTATACTGAAATAAACACCAAAAATACAGTTCCTAAGTCTATGACGAAGGCAGTAACCACTGTGATTCCAAAAAAATCAAACTGTGAAACACCAGCAGACTATAGACCAATCACATTATTAAACATTGATTATAAAATTCTCACCAAATACCTAAACAAAGTATATTTTTCTGAATTCCTAAAATCTAATATTTCATCAGAGCAGCTTTGCGCAGTTCCTGAGAGGAACATTCATAATGGGAACATCTTCATTCGGGATGTCATCACCTTCTGTAAAAATAAAAACCAAGCTGGGATCCTTATGTCTCCAGACCAGAAGAAAGCCTTTGATCTAGTAAACAGGGACTTTCTTTTCAGGGTCATGGAGGGCTTCAACTTCAATACTGAAGTCCTTAAAATGGTTAGAACACTTTACCAGAATACTACCACCTCTGTCCAAATAAATGGCCACCTTTCTGAAGACATTAAACTACAGAGAGGGGTAAGACAAGGGTGCCCACTTTCACCATCTCTGTACGTTATTTATGTAGAGTCTTTTCTTTTATATATACACAGCCAAACGGCTTTCAGGGGTATCCCTTTAACCACAAACAAAGTAGCTAAAGTTACCGCCTATGCAGACGATCTTCTTTTTTTTTGCCAAGATAACGCCGATGTAGAATATATTTTTTCTTTTTTTGATCACATCCGGCAGGCTACAGGCAGCGAGTTAAATAGAGCCAAAACTCAGCTTTTGGCTTTGGGTACAGCGGAACTAACCAACGAGTACGCTGTCGATGAGATAAAAGTGTGTGGAATCATTTTTAAAGATACCGACGGCCAAGAAATGGAAAGAATTAATATGTTAGAATGCATCCGAAAGTTAAAAAGTAAAATAAACTTCTTTCAGACTATTCCCTGTACCATCAGGGGAAAGTCATAATAGTTAATACAATATTGTACCCAATAATATTTTACATGGCACACACCTTTTTACCCAGTGCAATACACACAGCTCTCATGAAAAAGCTTGCCTTTTCTCTGATCTACGGAGAAGGAAAAACAGAATTAATTAAAAGACAGTTCATAGAACTGGCAAAAGAAAAAGGAGGCATGGGCTTATATGAACTGAAATCCTACTGTGAGGCAACTTACCTGCAGGATAACCTATGCCTACCTGTACAAGAGTCCTTCGAACACCAAAGACTTGATCTTTTTTTGTATTTTTTCTCTTTCTGGACAAGAAATCTGTTTCCACATACATATACTAAAAACAGTGCACACTGCTTCAAACTTCTGGACCAATATAAAAAAGCACAAACTGTACTAGCTAAAATAGACGAAAAATCTAAAGACATTCTTAAAATAAGCCTTGTGTCAACCAATCAACTTTATCAATTTATCATAGAAGAGGGTGATCTCTTACCCATTAAAATTCATACAAACCGAGAGTTAAATGAAATTGAGAAAACCCGATTAATTAAGATATGGAACAATTATAAAGTGTCATCACAAAATTCCAGCTTTATGTGGAAAACAGCCATGAATGGCATAGTAAATGGAGCCACCCTTTTAAAATGGAAAATACAAGGAGTGAAGACAACTTGTAACTTTTGCATAAAACCAGAAACAGAGACATTAGAACATGTATTTGAATCATGCAGTTCCCTCCAGGTGACAAGAAATATAATGATAGAATCTGTTAAAAAGCTGGGAACACACATTAATGCGGATAAAAACAACAAGCAAATCCTTTTCTGTTTAGGTTTGACCCCTAAGGACCAGGGAGACACCATCAATAAGAACGTGTTTGAATATGTAGCAGAGTGCAATAGGAAGATATGGAACAGCAGGCATGAAATAGTTTTTGAGAGAGCGGATAGGGAAAATAAGATAATTGAAATAGAAAGGAAAATAAAAGCATTTAGTGACTTCTTCTGCAACGAGAGAATAGTCCAAGAAAGTAACTTAAAATGTAAGGGCAGGTGAGGTTGATAGAGGAGTAGCCTGTCCTGGTGACAGTAGTTGAGTAAACAGTACAACACATGCCTTAAGCAAGTCACCGAAGACCTCTGCTCTTTATAAGTCTTTTTTTTCAGCAGCCACAATTTTTTTCTTTTTCAATGGCTAAGCAGAGGTAGTTTATTAGAGAATTTTTACCATCATAAAAAACACATCCAAAGATAAAACTTGTTCCTAAAGACACAGTACAGATAAGTTAAATTTTTTTTTTTCGTTCGAGTTCCTCTAATAAACAGGATTACCAAAATCCAGCCGCAGACATCAGATTTTGCTAACTAAACAGGTATAGATTTCATAAAATCAGAATATCTGTGGCTGTACGATGGATCACACACGAGTGTCACATTGTAATTCCCTTGGCCTACAGTCCAGTCTAGTGCTTAGATCACTGCTGGTACTGTCACAACCGAACAAAAGAGTAACTTACCAGAGCCCGCTACTTGCTGCCAGCTTATAACTTGCGCTTTGAATCCTGCGCTGTGAGTGCAGCGTTTAGTCCGACAGAATGTTTAACAATGGAGCTAAGCGTGATGTCGCGTCAAGATGATTGTTGCCACAGAGTTCATAGCATGCTACAAATTCTCCGCAAAAAGTCCAATGCCGTTAAAAGATGCTCGTATGAGCCATCAAACCGGGCAGCATGGTTGAAACCTGGCAGCCAAACCAACCAGTCCCTCCTCAAATAAAATCAAAAAGGTAAGTTGCATACTAACAATGTTATGGAAGAGAAATATATGTTCTATAATAGATGAAAGATATAATGAAGAAGGAGAACTATGATTCTGTTGTCAAATAGAGAAACAAGTTAAAATGTCTAGGAATAAGACTATAAACATGGAAATCAAAACAAGAGTTGCATGCCCTTGTTTAGTTATTCCTGCATCCAAGCATAAAACTGCTAAAATTAATCCCCATAATTGTCTACGGCCATATCACGTTGAAAACGCCAGTTCTCGTCCGATCACTGAAGCTAAGCAACGTCGAGCCCAGTTAGTACTTGGATGGGTGACCGCCTGGGAATACTGGGTGCTGTAGACTTTTGATTCTATTCCACTTTTACAACATGAAAACAAAATGTTATATTCTTCGCTCTACCATCAATATGAGCTGCGTGAAGTGAATTTTTGGGGATCAGCTCAGCACAACACCCCCCCCCCCCTTCTTCGCCCCCCCCCCAATTATTCCTAAACGGCAGAATATGCAAGCTTGTGTATTGCGACGAAAAAGAAGACGAAAAGTGCAATTTTTGAGAAGATAAATTCAGGAAAATTCTGCGTTTTGTGTCAATCCCCATTTTAATTTGGCAGCAGCGATCCTTGAGAAGCTCAGCGTAGGGGATCGCTGGTACTATCAGAGGTTTGTCCCCCATGCCAAGAAGAGGATGCCGGAAAAGATGCTAGACCGGTGCTGCATTGCTATCACTTTTGGTCAATACTCCAGAAATGATAACCAGTAGGAGAGCTATCGAAATTGGAAAATTGCAGCAGCCATTATAGGCTATTGTTATTGACAACACAAATTATGACTTTTAGGCTGTAATCCTGATAATGGCTGGTGTTCACTAGTTAGGTTAAGTGTGTCGATGTGCACATAATTACCAAAATCCAGCCGCAGACATCAGATTTTGCTAACTAAACAGGTATAGATTTCATAAAATCAGAATATCTGTGGCTGTACGATGGATCACACACGAGTGTCACATTGTAATTCCCTTGGCCTACAGTCCAGTCTAGTGCTTAGATCACTGCTGGTACTGTCACAACCGAACAAAAGAGTAACTTACCAGAGCCCGCTACTTGCTGCCAGCTTATAACTTGCGCTTTGAATCCTGCGCTGTGAGTGCAGCGTTTAGTCCGACAGAATGTTAAACAATGGAGCTAAGCGTGATGTCGCGTCAAGATGATTGTTGCCACAGAGTTCATAGCATGCTACAAATTCTCCGCAAAAAGTCCAATGCCGTTAAAAGATGCTCGTATGAGCCATCAAACCGGGCAGCATGGTTGAAACCTGGCAGCCAAACCAACCAGTCCCTCCTCAAATAAAATCAAAAAGGTAAGTTGCATACTAACAATGTTATGGAAGAGAAATATATGTTCTATAATAGATGAAAGATATAATGAAGAAGGAGAACTATGATTCTGTTGTCAAATAGAGAAACAAGTTAAAATGTCTAGGAATAAGACTATAAACATGGAAATCAAAACAAGAGTTGCATGCCCTTGTTTAGTTATTCCTGCATCCAAGCATAAAACTGCTAAAATTAATCCCCATAATTGTCTACGGCCATATCACGTTGAAAACGCCAGTTCTCGTCCGATCACTGAAGCTAAGCAACGTCGAGCCCAGTTAGTACTTGGATGGGTGACCGCCTGGGAATACTGGGTGCTGTAGACTTTTGATTCTTTTCCACTTTTACAACATAAAAACAACATGTTATATTCTTCGCTCTACCATCAATATGAGCTGCGTGAAGTGAATTTTTGGGGATCAGCTCAGCACAACACCCCCCCCCCTTCTTCGCCACCCCCAATTATTCCTAAACGGCAGAGTATGCAAGCTTGTGTATTGCGACGAAAAAGAAGACGAAAAGTGCAATTTTTGAGAAGATAAATTCAGGAAAATTCTGCGTTTTATGTCAATCCCCATTTTAATTTGGCAGCAGCGATCCTTGAGAAGCTCAGCGTAGGGGATCGCTGGTACTATCAGAGGTTTGTCCCCCATGCCAAGAAGAGGATGCCGGAAAAGATGCTAGACCGGTGCTGCATTGCTATCACTTTTGGTCAATACTCCAGAAATGATAACCAGTAGGAGAGCTATCGAAATTGGAAAATTGCAGCAGCCATTATAGGCTATTGTTATTGACAACACAAATTATGACTTTTAGGCTGTAATCCTGATAATGGCTGGTGTTCACTAGTTAGGTTAAGTGTGTCGATGTGCACATAATTACCAAAATCCAGCCGCAGACATCAGATTTTGCTAACTAAACAGGTATAGATTTCATAAAATCAGAATATCTGTGGCTGTACGATGGATCACACACGAGTGTCACATTGTAATTCCCTTGGCCTACAGTCCAGTCTAGTGCTTAGATCACTGCTGGTACTGTCACAACCGAACAAAAGAGTAACTTACCAGAGCCCGCTACTTGCTGCCAGCTTATAACTTGCGCTTTGAATCCTGCGCTGTGAGTGCAGCGTTTAGTCCGACAGAATGTTAAACAATGGAGCTAAGCGTGATGTCGCGTCAAGATGATTGTTGCCACAGAGTTCATAGCATGCTACAAATTCTCCGCAAAAAGTCCAATGCCGTTAAAAGATGCTCGTATGAGCCATCAAACCGGGCAGCATGGTTGAAACCTGGCAGCCAAACCAACCAGTCCCTCCTCAAATAAAATCAAAAAGGTAAGTTGCATACCAACAATGTTATGGAAGAGAAATATATGTTCTATAATAGATGAAAGATATAATGAAGAAGGATAACTATGATTCTGTTGTCAAATAGAGAAACAAGTTAAAATGTCTAGGAATAAGACTATAAACATGGAAATCAAAACAAGAGTTGCATGCCCTTGTTTAGTTATTCCTGCATCCAAGCATAAAACTGCTAAAATTAATCCCCATAATTGTCTACGGCCATATCACGTTGAAAACGCCAGTTCTCGTCCGATCACTGAAGCTAAGCAACGTCGAGCCCAGTTAGTACTTGGATGGGTGACCGCCTGGGAATACTGGGTGCTGTAGACTTTTGATTCTTTTCCACTTTTACAACCTAAAAACAACATGTTATATTCTTCGCTCTACCATCAATATGAGCTGCGTGAAGTGAATTTTTGGGGATCAGCTCAGCACAACACCCCCCCCCCCCCTTCTTCGCCCCCCCCCCAATTATTCCTAAACGACAGAATATGCAAGCTTGTGTATTGCGACGAAAAAGAAGACGAAAAGTGCAATTTTTGAGAAGATAAATTCAGGAAAATTCTGCGTTTTGTGTCAATCCCCATTTTAATTTGGCAGCAGCGATCCTTGAGAAGCTCAGCGTAGGGGATCGCTGGTACGATCAGAGGTTTGTCCCCCATGCCAAGAAGAGGATGCCGGAAAAGATGCTAGACCGGTGCTGCATTGCTATCACTTTTGGTCAATACTCCAGAAATGATAACCAGTAGGAGAGCTATCGAAATTGGAAAATTGCAGCAGCCATTATAGGCTATTGTTATTGACAACACAAATTATGACTTTTAGGCTGTAATCCTGATAATGGCTGGTGTTCACTAGTTAGGTTAAGTGTGTCGATGTGCACATAATTACCAAAATCCAGCCGCAGACATCAGATTTTGCTAACTAAACAGGTATAGATTTCATAAAATCAGAATATCTGTGGCTGTACGATGGATCACACACGAGTGTCACATTGTAATTCCCTTGGCCTACAGTCCAGTCTAGTGCTTAGATCACTGCTGGTACTGTCACAACCGAACAAAAGAGTAACTTACCAGAGCCCGCTACTTGCTGCCAGCTTATAACTTGCGCTTTGAATCCTGCGCTGTGAGTGCAGCGTTTAGTCCGACAGAATGTTAAACAATGGAGCTAAGCGTGATGTCGCGTCAAGATGATTGTTGCCACAGAGTTCATAGCATGCTACAAATTCTCCGCAAAAAGTCCAATGCCGTTAAAAGATGCTCGTATGAGCCATCAAACCGGGCAGCATGGTTGAAACCTGGCAGCCAAACCAACCAGTCCCTCCTCAAATAAAATCGAAAAGGTAAGTTGCATACAAACAATGTTATGGAAGAGAAATATATGTTCTATAATAGATGAAAGATATAATGAAGAAGGATAACTATGATTCTGTTGTCAAATAGAGAAACAAGTTAAAATGTCTAGGAATAAGACTATAAACATGGAAATCAAAACAAGAGTTGCATGCCCTTGTTTAGTTATTCCTGCATCCAAGCATAAAACTGCTAAAATTAATCCCCATAATTGTCTACGGCCATATCACGTTGAAAACGCCAGTTCTCGTCCGATCACTGAAGCTAAGCAACGTCGAGCCCAGTTAGTACTTGGATGGGTGACCGCCTGGGAATACTGGGTGCTGTAGACTTTTGATTCTTTTCCACTTTTACAACATAAAAACAACATGTTATATTCTTCGCTCTACCATCAATATGAGCTGCGTGAAGTGAATTTTTGGGGATCAGCTCAGCACAACACCCCCCCCCCCTTCTTCGCCCCCCCCCAATTATTCCTAAACGACAGAATATGCAAGCTTGTGTATTGCGACGAAAAAGAAGACGAAAAGTGCAATTTTTGAGAAGATAAATTCAGGAAAATTCTGCGTTTTGTGTCAATCCCCATTTTAATTTGGCAGCAGCGATCCTTGAGAAGCTCAGCGTAGGGGATCGCTGGTACTATCAGAGGTTTGTCCCCCATGCCAAGAAGAGGATGCCGGAAAAGATGCTAGACCGGTGCTGCATTGCTATCACTTTTGGTCAATACTCCAGAAATGATAACCAGTAGGAGAGCTATCGAAATTGGAAAATTGCAGCAGCCATTATAGGCTATTGTTATTGACAACACAAATTATGACTTTTAGGCTGTAATCCTGATAATGGCTGGTGTTCACTAGTTAGGTTAAGTGTGTCGATGTGCACATAATTACCAAAATCCAGCCGCAGACATCAGATTTTGCTAACTAAACAGGTATAGATTTCATAAAATCAGAATATCTGTGGCTGTACGATGGATCACACACGAGTGTCACATTGTAATTCCCTTGGCCTACAGTCCAGTCTAGTGCTTAGATCACTGCTGGTACTGTCACAACCGAACAAAAGAGTAACTTACCAGAGCCCGCTACTTGCTGCCAGCTTATAACTTGCGCTTTGAATCCTGCGCTGTGAGTGCAGCGTTTAGTCCGACAGAATGTTAAACAATGGAGCTAAGCGTGATGTCGCGTCAAGATGATTGTTGCCACAGAGTTCATAGCATGCTACAAATTCTCCGCAAAAAGTCCAATGCCGTTAAAAGATGCTCGTATGAGCCATCAAACCGGGCAGCATGGTTGAAACCTGGCAGCCAAGCCAACCAGTCCCTCCTCAAATAAAATCAAAAAGGTAAGTTGCATACTAACAATGTTATGGAAGAGAAATATATGTTCTATAATAGATGAAAGATATAATGAAGAAGGAGAACTATGATTCTGTTGTCAAATAGAGAAACAAGTTAAAATGTCTAGGAATAAGACTATAAACATGGAAATCAAAACAAGAGTTGCATGCCCTTGTTTAGTTATTCCTGCATCCAAGCATAAAACTGCTAAAATTAATCCCCATAATTGTCTACGGCCATATCACGTTGAAAACGCCAGTTCTCGTCCGATCACTGAAGCTAAGCAACGTCGAGCCCAGTTAGTACTTGGATGGGTGACCGCCTGGGAATACTGGGTGCTGTAGACTTTTGATTCTTTTCCACTTTTACAACATAAAAACAACATGTTATATTCTTCGCTCTACCATCAATATGAGCTGCGTGAAGTGAATTTTTGGGGATCAGCTCAGCACAACACCCCCCCCCTTCTTCGCCACCCCCAATTATTCCTAAACGGCAGAGTATGCAAGCTTGTGTATTGCGACGAAAAAGAAGACGAAAAGTGCAATTTTTGAGAAGATAAATTCAGGAAAATTCTGCGTTTTATGTCAATCCCCATTTTAATTTGGCAGCAGCGATCCTTGAGAAGCTCAGCGTAGGGGATCGCTGGTACTATCAGAGGTTTGTCCCCCATGCCAAGAAGAGGATGCCGGAAAAGATGCTAGACCGGTGCTGCATTGCTATCACTTTTGGTCAATACTCCAGAAATGATAACCAGTAGGAGAGCTATCGAAATTGGAAAATTGCAGCAGCCATTATAGGCTATTGTTATTGACAACACAAATTATGACTTTTAGGCTGTAATCCTGATAATGGCTGGTGTTCACTAGTTAGGTTAAGTGTGTCGATGTGCACATAATTACCAAAATCCAGCCGCAGACATCAGATTTTGCTAACTAAACAGGTATAGATTTCATAAAATCAGAATATCTGTGGCTGTACGATGGATCACACACGAGTGTCACATTGTAATTCCCTTGGCCTACAGTCCAGTCTAGTGCTTAGATCACTGCTGGTACTGTCACAACCGAACAAAAGAGTAACTTACCAGAGCCCGCTACTTGCTGCCAGCTTATAACTTGCGCTTTGAATCCTGCGCTGTGAGTGCAGCGTTTAGTCCGACAGAATGTTAAACAATGGAGCTAAGCGTGATGTCGCGTCAAGATCATTGTTGCCACAGAGTTCATAGCATGCTACAAATTCTCCGCAAAAAGTCCAATGCCGTTAAAAGATGCTCGTATGAGCCATCAAACCGGGCAGCATGGTTGAAACCTGGCAGCCAAACCAACCAGTCCCTCCTCAAATAAAATCAAAAAGGTAAGTTGCATACCAACAATGTTATGGAAGAGAAATATATGTTCTATAATAGATGAAAGATATAATGAAGAAGGATAACTATGATTCTGTTGTCAAATAGAGAAACAAGTTAAAATGTCTAGGAATAAGACTATAAACATGGAAATCAAAACAAGAGTTGCATGCCCTTGTTTAGTTATTCCTGCATCCAAGCATAAAACTGCTAAAATTAATCCCCATAATTGTCTACGGCCATATCACGTTGAAAACGCCAGTTCTCGTCCGATCACTGAAGCTAAGCAACGTCGAGCCCAGTTAGTACTTGGATGGGTGACCGCCTGGGAATACTGGGTGCTGTAGACTTTTGATTCTTTTCCACTTTTACAACCTAAAAACAACATGTTATATTCTTCGCTCTACCATCAATATGAGCTGCGTGAAGTGAATTTTTGGGGATCAGCTCAGCACAACACCCCCCCCCCCCCTTCTTCGCCCCCCCCCCCCCCAATTATTCCTAAACGACAGAATATGCAAGCTTGTGTATTGCGACGAAAAAGAAGACGAAAAGTGCAATTTTTGAGAAGATAAATTCAGGAAAATTCTGCGTTTTGTGTCAATCCCCATTTTAATTTGGCAGCAGCGATCCTTGAGAAGCTCAGCGTAGGGGATCGCTGGTACTATCAGAGGTTTGTCCCCCATGCCAAGAAGAGGATGCCGGAAAAGATGCTAGACCGGTGCTGCATTGCTATCACTTTTGGTCAATACTCCAGAAATGATAACCAGTAGGAGAGCTATCGAAATTGGAAAATTGCAGCAGCCATTATAGGCTATTGTTATTGACAACACAAATTATGACTTTTAGGCTGTAATCCTGATAATGGCTGGTGTTCACTAGTTAGGTTAAGTGTGTCGATGTGCACATAATTACCAAAATCCAGCCGCAGACATCAGATTTTGCTAACTAAACAGGTATAGATTTCATAAAATCAGAATATCTGTGGCTGTACGATGGATCACACACGAGTGTCACATTGTAATTCCCTTGGCCTACAGTCCAGTCTAGTGCTTAGATCACTGCTGGTACTGTCACAACCGAACAAAAGAGTAACTTACCAGAGCCCGCTACTTGCTGCCAGCTTATAACTTGCGCTTTGAATCCTGCGCTGTGAGTGCAGCGTTTAGTCCGACAGAATGTTAAACAATGGAGCTAAGCGTGATGTCGCGTCAAGATGATTGTTGCCACAGAGTTCATAGCATGCTACAAATTCTCCGCAAAAAGTCCAATGCCGTTAAAAGATGCTCGTATGAGCCATCAAACCGGGCAGCATGGTTGAAACCTGGCAGCCAAACCAACCAGTCCCTCCTCAAATAAAATCGAAAAGGTAAGTTGCATACTAACAATGTTATGGAAGAGAAATATATGTTCTATAATAGATGAAAGATATAATGAAGAAGGAGAACTATGATTCTGTTGTCAAATAGAGAAACAAGTTAAAATGTCTAGGAATAAGACTATAAACATGGAAATCAAAACAAGAGTTGCATGCCCTTGTTTAGTTATTCCTGCATCCAAGCATAAAACTGCTAAAATTAATCCCCATAATTGTCTACGGCCATATCACGTTGAAAACGCCAGTTCTCGTCCGATCACTGAAGCTAAGCAACGTCGAGCCCAGTTAGTACTTGGATGGGTGACCGCCTGGGAATACTGGGTGCTGTAGACTTTTGATTCTTTTCCACTTTTACAACATAAAAACAACATGTTATATTCTTCGCTCTACCATCAATATGAGCTGCGTGAAGTGAATTTTTGGGGATCAGCTCAGCACAACACCCCCCCCCCCCTTCTTCGCCCCCCCCCCCAATTATTCCTAAACGGCAGAATATGCAAGCTTGTGTATTGCGACGAAAAAGAAGACGAAAAGTGCAATTTTTGAGAAGATAAATTCAGGAAAATTCTGCGTTTTGTGTCAATCCCCATTTTAATTTGGCAGCAGCGATCCTTGAGAAGCTCAGCGTAGGGGATCGCTGGTACTATCAGAGGTTTGTCCCCCATGCCAAGAAGAGGATGCCGGAAAAGATGCTAGACCGGTGCTGCATTGCTATCACTTTTGGTCAATACTCCAGAAATGATAACCAGTAGGAGAGCTATCGAAATTGGAAAATTGCAGCAGCCATTACAGGCTATTGTTATTGACAACACAAATTATGACTTTTAGGCTGTAATCCTGATAATGGCTGGTGTTCACTAGTTAGGTTAAGTGTGTCGATGTGCACATAATTACCAAAATCCAGCCGCAGACATCAGATTTTGCTAACTAAACAGGTATAGATTTCATAAAATCAGAATATCTGTGGCTGTACGATGGATCACACACGAGTGTCACATTGTAATTCCCTTGGCCTACAGTCCAGTCTAGTGCTTAGATCACTGCTGGTACTGTCACAACCGAACAAAAGAGTAACTTACCAGAGCCCGCTACTTGCTGCCAGCTTATAACTTGCGCTTTGAATCCTGCGCTGTGAGTGCAGCGTTTAGTCCGACAGAATGTTAAACAATGGAGCTAAGCGTGATGTCGCGTCAAGATGATTGTTGCCACAGAGTTCATAGCATGCTACAAATTCTCCGCAAAAAGTCCAATGCCGTTAAAAGATGCTCGTATGAGCCATCAAACCGGGCAGCATGGTTGAAACCTGGCAGCCAAGCCAACCAGTCCCTCCTCAAATAAAATCAAAAAGGTAAGTTGCATACTAACAATGTTATGGAAGAGAAATATATGTTCTATAATAGATGAAAGATATAATGAAGAAGGAGAACTATGATTCTGTTGTCAAATAGAGAAACAAGTTAAAATGTCTAGGAATAAGACTATAAACATGGAAATCAAAACAAGAGTTGCATGCCCTTGTTTAGTTATTCCTGCATCCAAGCATAAAACTGCTAAAATTAATCCCCATAATTGTCTACGGCCATATCACGTTGAAAACGCCAGTTCTCGTCCGATCACTGAAGCTAAGCAACGTCGAGCCCAGTTAGTACTTGGATGGGTGACCGCCTGGGAATACTGGGTGCTGTAGACTTTTGATTCTTTTCCACTTTTACAACATAAAAACAACATGTTATATTCTTCGCTCTACCATCAATATGAGCTGCGTGAAGTGAATTTTTGGGGATCAGCTCAGCACAACACCCCCCCCCCCCCCCTTCTTCGCCCCCCCCCCCAATTATTCCTAAACGGCAGAATATGCAAGCTTGTGTATTGCGACGAAAAAGAAGACGAAAAGTTCAATTTTTGAGAAGATAAATTCAGGAAAATTCTGCGTTTTGTGTCAATCCCCATTTTAATTTGGCAGCAGCGATCCTTGAGAAGCTCAGCGTAGGGGATCGCTGGTACTATCAGAGGTTTGTCCCCCATGCCAAGAAGAGGATGCCGGAAAAGATGCTAGACCGGTGCTGCATTGCTATCACTTTTGGTCAATACTCCAGAAATGATAACCAGTAGGAGAGCTATCGAAATTGGAAAATTGCAGCAGCCATTATAGGCTATTGTTATTGACAACACAAATTATGACTTTTAGGCTGTAATCCTGATAATGGCTGGTGTTCACTAGTTAGGTTAAGTGTGTCGATGTGCACATAATTACCAAAATCCAGCCGCAGACATCAGATTTTGCTAACTAAACAGGTATAGATTTCATAAAATCAGAATATCTGTGGCTGTACGATGGATCACACACGAGTGTCACATTGTAATTCCCTTGGCCTACAGTCCAGTCTAGTGCTTAGATCACTGCTGGTACTGTCACAACCGAACAAAAGAGTAACTTACCAGAGCCCGCTACTTGCTGCCAGCTTATAACTTGCGCTTTGAATCCTGCGCTGTGAGTGCAGCGTTTAGTCCGACAGAATGTTAAACAATGGAGCTAAGCGTGATGTCGCGTCAAGATCATTGTTGCCACAGAGTTCATAGCATGCTACAAATTCTCCGCAAAAAGTCCAATGCCGTTAAAAGATGCTCGTATGAGCCATCAAACCGGGCAGCATGGTTGAAACCTGGCAGCCAAACCAACCAGTCCCTCCTCAAATAAAATCAAAAAGGTAAGTTGCATACTAACAATGTTATGGAAGAGAAATATATGTTCTATAATAGATGAAAGATATAATGAAGAAGGAGAACTATGATTCTGTTGTCAAATAGAGAAACAAGTTAAAATGTCTAGGAATAAGACTAATAAACATGGAAATCAAAACAAGAGTTGCATGCCCTTGTTTAGTTATTCCTGCATCCAAGCATAAAACTGCTACAATTAATCCCCATAATTGTCTACGGCCATATCACGTTGAAAACCCCAGTTCTCGTCCGATCACTGAAGCTAAGCAACGTCGAGCCCAGTTAGTACTTGGATGGGTGACCGCCTGGGAATACTGGGTGCTGTAGACTTTTGATTCTTTTCCACTTTTACAACATAAAAACAACATGTTATATTCTTCGCTCTACCATCAATATGAGCTGCGTGAAGTGAATTTTTGGGGATCAGCTCAGCACAACACCCCCCCCCCATTCTTCGCCCCCCCCCAATTATTCCTAAACGGCAGAATATGCAAGCTTGTGTATTGCGACGAAAAAGAAGACGAAAAGTGCAATTTTTGAGAAGATAAATTCAGGAAAATTCTGCGTTTTGTGTCAATCCCCATTTTAATTTGGCAGCAGCGATCCTTGAGAAGCTCAGCGTAGGGGATCGCTGGTACTATCAGAGGTTTGTCCCCCATGTCAAGAAGAGGATGCCGGAAAAGATGCTAGACCGGTGCTGCATTGCTATCACTTTTGGTCAATACTCCAGAAATGATAACCAGTAGGAGAGCTATCGAAATTGGAAAATTGCAGCAGCCATTATAGGCTATTGTTATTGACAACACAAATTATGACTTTTAGGCTGTAATCCTGATAATGGCTGGTGTTCACTAGTTAGGTTAAGTGTGTCGATGTGCACATAATTACCAAAATCCAGCCGCAGACATCAGATTTTGCTAACTAAACAGGTATAGATTTCATAAAATCAGAATATCTGTGGCTGTACGATGGATCACACACGAGTGTCACATTGTAATTCCCTTGGCCTACAGTCCAGTCTAGTGCTTAGATCACTGCTGGTACTGTCACAACCGAACAAAAGAGTAACTTACCAGAGCCCGCTACTTGCTGCCAGCTTATAACTTGCGCTTTGAATCCTGCGCTGTGAGTGCAGCGTTTAGTCCGACAGAATGTTAAACAATGGAGCTAAGCGTGATGTCGCGTCAAGATGATTGTTGCCACAGAGTTCATAGCATGCTACAAATTCTCCGCAAAAAGTCCAATGCCGTTAAAAGATGCTCGTATGAGCCATCAAACCGGGCAGCATGGTTGAAACCTGGCAGCCAAACCAACCAGTCCCTCCTCAAATAAAATCAAAAAGGTAAGTTGCATACTAACAATGTTATGGAAGAGAAATATATGTTCTATAATAGATGAAAGATATAATGAAGAAGGAGAACTATGATTCTGTTGTCAAATAGAGAAACAAGTTAAAATGTCTAGGAATAAGACTATAAACATGGAAATCAAAACAAGAGTTGCATGCCCTTGTTTAGTTATTCCTGCATCCAAGCATAAAACTGCTAAAATTAATCCCCATAATTGTCTACGGCCATATCACGTTGAAAACGCCAGTTCTCGTCCGATCACTGAAGCTAAGCAACGTCGAGCCCAGTTAGTACTTGGATGGGTGACCGCCTGGGAATACTGGGTGCTGTAGACTTTTGATTCTTTTCCACTTTTACAACATAAAAACAACATGTTATATTCTTCGCTCTACCATCAATATGAGCTGCGTGAAGTGAATTTTTGGGGATCAGCTCAGCACAACACCCCCCCCCCCCTTCTTCGCCCCCCCCCCCCCCAATTATTCCTAAACGGCAGAATATGCAAGCTTGTGTATTGCGACGAAAAAGAAGACGAAAAGTGCAATTTTTGAGAAGATAAATTCAGGAAAATTCTGCGTTTTGTGTCAATCCCCATTTTAATTTGGCAGCAGCGATCCTTGAGAAGCTCAGCGTAGGGGATCGCTGGTACTATCAGAGGTTTGTCCCCCATGCCAAGAAGAGGATGCCGGAAAAGATGCTAGACCGGTGCTGCATTGCTATCACTTTTGGTCAATACTCCAGAAATGATAACCAGTAGGAGAGCTATCGAAATTGGAAAATTGCAGCAGCCATTATAGGCTATTGTTATTGACAACACAAATTATGACTTTTAGGCTGTAATCCTGATAATGGCTGGTGTTCACTAGTTAGGTTAAGTGTGTCGATGTGCACATAATTACCAAAATCCAGCCGCAGACATCAGATTTTGCTAACTAAACAGGTATAGATTTCATAAAATCAGAATATCTGTGGCTGTACGATGGATCACACACGAGTGTCACATTGTAATTCCCTTGGCCTACAGTCCAGTCTAGTGCTTAGATCACTGCTGGTACTGTCACAACCGAACAAAAGAGTAACTTACCAGAGCCCGCTACTTGCTGCCAGCTTATAACTTGCGCTTTTAATCCTGCGCTGCGAGTGCAGCGTTTAGTCCGACAGAATGTTAAACAATGGAGCTAAGCGTGATGTCGCGTCAAGATGATTGTTGCCACAGAGTTCATAGCATGCTACAAATTCTCCGCAAAAAGTCCAATGCCGTTAAAAGATGCTCGTATGAGCCATCAAACCGGGCAGCATGGTTGAAACCTGGCAGCCAAACCAACCAGTCCCTCCTCAAATAAAATCAAAAAGGTAAGTTGCATACTAACAATGTTATGGAAGAGAAATATATGTTCTATAATAGATGAAAGATATAATGAAGAAGGAGAACTATGATTCTGTTGTCAAATAGAGAAACAAGTTAAAATGTCTAGGAATAAGACTATAAACATGGAAATCAAAACAAGAGTTGCATGCCCTTGTTTAGTTATTCCTGCATCCAAGCATAAAACTGCTAAAATTAATCCCCATAATTGTCTACGGCCATATCACGTTGAAAACGCCAGTTCTCGTCCGATCACTGAAGCTAAGCAACGTCGAGCCCAGTTAGTACTTGGATGGGTGACCGCCTGGGAATACTGGGTGCTGTAGACTTTTGATTCTTTTCCACTTTTACAACATAAAAACAACATGTTATATTCTTCGCTCTACCATCAATATGAGCTGCGTGAAGTGAATTTTTGGGGATCAGCTCAGCACAACACCCCCCCCCCCTTCTTCGCCCCCCCCCCCAATTATTCCTAAACGGCAGAATATGCAAGCTTGTGTATTGCGACGAAAAAGAAGACGAAAAGTTCAATTTTTGAGAAGATAAATTCAGGAAAATTCTGCGTTTTGTGTCAATCCCCATTTTAATTTGGCAGCAGCGATCCTTGAGAAGCTCAGCGTAGGGGATCGCTGGTACTATCAGAGGTTTGTCCCCCATGCCAAGAAGAGGATGCCGGAAAAGATGCTAGACCGGTGCTGCATTGCTATCACTTTTGGTCAATACTCCAGAAATGATAACCAGTAGGAGAGCTATCGAAATTGGAAAATTGCAGCAGCCATTATAGGCTATTGTTATTGACAACACAAATTATGACTTTTAGGCTGTAATCCTGATAATGGCTGGTGTTCACTAGTTAGGTTAAGTGTGTCGATGTGCACATAATTTCCAAAATTATTGCACATATTTTGCTTGGCTCATTACCCTGTATTACTTGAACGCGCGAGAAGCACCAGCCCCGGCAGAAATCATCACACGATTTCTGGCCGGCGGGGAAAGGATCATCTTTGACTTTTCTGATTCAGCAGATCAAGGTAACAATTTAATTCAACTTTATCTTGTGATTAATTCTCTTGGAATAATTTAATAATTTGAATCCTCAGCTTTCACTTGGCTTTTGGAGTGGCACACTCCTCATCACTTGTATTGAGCGGTAATTTCACAGCTTTTTTTCACTCCCTCTGTTTTGGCGGGAAATTTTCTTCGTGCAATTTGCATTTAGCTCTTGCAGCACACATTTGGCCTAGTTTAGGCACTCCTCTTTTTTTCACTCCCTCCATTTTGGCGGGAAATTTTCTTCGTGCAATTTGCACAAAGCTCTTGCAGCTTATATTTGGCCTAGTTTAGGCACTTCTCTTTTTTTCCCATCATGATTCTTTCTGCTGTCATCCAAAAGAGCTGCAAGTCTACTGATTTGGTATCACTTTTTTTTGCTGATCTAAAAAAGTACACGCCTCTCTCCAAAGTTAAGTCTGCCGTTCCCATTGGGGATGGCATTGAAGTTAGTTTTATTGATCAGACCAGTTTGTCGGAATTCCTTGCAAGTGCTCCTGTTGAGTGGAATATACGTTCAAAGCTCAAGAAGGAGCTGCTCCTAACCATTTCCCCTCAGTTTGGAGAGGGTCACTCTTTGGTCCCTGATGAGGCTATGTGGGCAGCTATGTCCACATACGGCAAAGTTTTAAAGGGTAGACGGATGAGGTTCAAAGAGCTCCCAACCATTGAGAATGGTGTGAGACAGTTTGTCATAGAGCCCAAGAAGGGGTTAATCATTCCAGGGTCGGTCAGGTTTAACAAATCAGGGTTCAGGATCGCGTATCGAGACCAGGTCAGAACTTGCTTCAAGTGCCATTCCACAGCCCATATTGCTAGGGACTGTCCCTTTGACTATTGTACCATTTGCCATCTGACTGGCCACACTAACGAGGAGTGCGATAGAGTAAAGGTGTGTAGTATTTGCAAGCAAAAGGGTCATAGCTACGACCTTTGTGATCTTTTGGACAAAGACAGTACAGTTGCTTTAAACAAAACATGGACTAAAAAAGACTCAAGTAAACAAAATCTTCCGGCCATCGGCCATATGACACCTTTAACCAGGAAGTATTTCGATTCTAACCCTAACTCCAAATCTAAAGATAACTCTAGTACTAACCCACAACCAACGGATTCGAGATCAGATTCACCACCCAAACCCAACGTATGGGCAAGCCCGGCAGCCGCCACCTCCATCTCCCAGTCCCAGTCGATTGAGTCCACCCAGGCAGCAGGGACAGAGGAAGTTGCCCTCTCTTCTGATGAGTCTTTCGAAAATGATTCTTTGCAGATTGACGTAGATAGCGATAACATCACTAACAACAATGCCAAAAGGACATCCTCTGTTCTGGATGGGGAGGGGGAAAAGGGGGTCACAGAACTAAAGAAAAAGCCAAACGTGGCGACAGATGACTGAAATTTTTTTTTTCCCAGTCCACCCTCCACTTAAAAAACCCCTCAGAGCTCCCTTTTTTTTTTCATGAGTTTTCTCCTCATCCTTCTTTTAAGCTTTCATAAACTAAACAACTCCTTCTTAAATCTATCTATGGCCGAGGTACTTAGAGTATCCTCTTTAAATGTTCGAGGCATAGCAGAATTTAAAAAAAGACAAAAAGCAATATCTATTCTCGAAAAACTTAACTCTGATATCTTTTTAATTCAAGAGACTCATTTAGAAACCTGTAGAGAATGGAAAGGTAAATCTTTCTTTAACTTTCTCACTTCACGTTCTGCCGGGGTGGCGATCCTTTTTAAACCCAATTTTTCAGGCGTCATAGACAATTTTTTTTCCAATAATGACGGCCGAATCTGCTACGTAGACTTTTCTTTTGACAACAAACAAATCAGAGTTATCTGTGTTTACGCACCAAATATACCAGCGGACAGGAAGATTTTTTTTTCAACTACACTTCCACCTTTTTTTTCTTCGTCCAAAATGAACATCATTGCTGGGGATATGAACTGCGTGAGCTCAATTCATTACGACACCTTGGGTCATACCAGAGGAGAGGTCCTGGTAGGCTCTTCTGAGTTAGAATCGCTAGTTATATCTTTCGGTTGCTCTGATCCATATAGAAGACCACCAGGAGCTTTAAAAAACGAATTTACCTGGTTTTCGGGTAGTGCTGCGTCAGCCAGCAGACTCGACAAATTTTTTGTTCCCAGAGATTGTGCCTCTTCTATTAAATCTGAATTTTTTCCATATTCCGATCATAAAATCCTACACTGTTCCATCAAAATCAATACAAGCACAATTGCCCCTGGTAAATCCTTTTGGAAACTTAATAATTCAATACTACAAGATGATGTTTACATTGACTTAATTAAAAACCTAATAGAGGATTGCAGATCACTACGCCTCGCTTTTAAAACAGTCGGGGAATGGTGGGACGACATTAAAGAAAGAATTAAAAAGGTAACAATTAAACACTGCGCTTTCAGAAAGCGAGAGCGCCATGAAATGGAAGACGATTTAAAAAATAAATTAGAAATGGAAACCGATCTGAACGAAATAATACACCTTAAAAGAGAACTGGAAGAACTTTATGACGAGAAATTAAAATCTCTTTTTGTAAGATCCAGGATAGAGGCAGACTTGCATGACGAAAAGTGCTCCTCTTTTTTCTACGAGAGACTTAAAGAAAGACAAGTTAAAAAAGATATTAAAAAAATAACCGACCCGCATACCAATCTAAAGTTCACAGATAATACCAATATCACCAGAGTTTTTGAATCTTTCTATAAAGATTTATACACCACTAAACAATGCAATCCACATTTTCAAACTCAGATCCTGCACCGAGTGTCACCTAAAGGGCAGGAAAATAACGAGTTTGCTATAAATAGGGAAACGTTAAAACACATAGTCTCGTCAATGAAAAATAATAAAACTCCAGGCATGGACGGTTTAACGGCAGAATTTTACAAATTTTTTTTTGATGACATACAGGACATATTAGTTGAAGTCTATACTGAAATAAACACCAAAAATACAGTTCCTAAGTCTATGACGAAGGCAGTAACCACTGTGATTCCAAAAAAATCAAACTGTGAAACACCAGCAGACTATAGACCAATCACACTATTAAACATTGATTATAAAATTCTCACCAAATACCTGAACAAAGTATATTTTTCTGAATTCCTAAAATCTAATATTTCATCAGAGCAGCTTTGCGCAGTTCCTGAGAGGAACATTCATAATGGGAACATCTTCATAAGGGATGTCATCACCTTCTGTAAAAATAAAAACCAAGCTGGGATCCTTATGTCTCTAGACCAGAAGAAAGCCTTTGATCTAGTAGACAGGGACTTTCTTTTCAGGGTCATGAAGGGCTTCAACTTCAATACTGAAGTCCTTAAAATGGTTAGAACACTTTACCAGAATACTACCACCTCTGTGCAAATAAATGGCCACCTTTCTGAAGACATTAAACTACAGAGAGGGGTAAGACAAGGGTGCCCACTTTCACCATCTCTGTACGTTATTTATGTAGAGTCTTTTCTTTTATATATACACAGCCAAGCTGCCTTCAGGGGTATCCCTTTAACCACAAACAAAGTAGCTAAAGTTACCGCCTATGCAGACGATCTTCTTTTTTTTTGCCAAGATAACGCCGATGTAGAATATATTTTTTTTCTTTTTTTGATCACATCCGGCAGGCTACAGGCAGCGAGTTAAATAGAGCCAAAACTCAGCTTTTGGCTTTGGGTACAGCAGAACTAACCAACGAGTACGCTGTCGATGAGATAAAAGTGTGTGGAATCATTTTTAAAGATACCGACGGCCAAGAAATGGAAAGAATTAATATGTTAGAATGCATCCGAAAGTTAAAAAGTAAAATAAACTTCTTTCAGACTATTCCCTGTACCATCAAAGGGAAAGTCATAATAGTTAATACAATATTGTACCCAATAATATTTTACATGGCACACACCTTTTTACCCAGTGCAATACACACAGCCCTCATGAAAAAGCTTGCCTTTTCTCTGATCTACGGAGAAGGAAAAACAGAATTAATTAAAAGACAATTCATAGAGCTGGCAAAAGAAAAAGGAGGCATGGGCTTATATGAACTGAAATCCTACTGTGAGGCAACTTACCTACAGGATAACCTATGCCTACCTGTACAAGAGTCCTTCGAACACCAAAGACTTGATCTTTTTTTGTATTTTTTCTCTTTCTGGACAAGAAATCTGTTTCCACATACATATACTAAAAACAGTGCACACTGCTTCAAACTTCTGGACCAATATAAAAAAGCACAAACTGTACTAGCTAAAATAGACGAAAAATCTAAAGACATTCTTAAAATAAGCCTTGTGTCAACCAATCAACTTTATCAATTTATCATAGAAGAGGGTGATCTCTTACCCATTAAAATTCATACAAACCGAGAGTTAAATGAAATTGAGAAAACCCGATTAATTAAGATACGGAACAATTATAAAGTGTCATCACAAAATTCCAGCTTTATGTGGAAGACAGCCACGAATGGCATAGTAAATGGAGCCACCCTTTTAAAATGGAAAATACAAGGAGTGAAGACAACTTGTAACTTTTGCATAAAACCAGAAACAGAGACATTAGAACACGTATTTGCATCATGCAGTTCCCTCCAGGTGTCAAGAAATATAATGATAGAATCTGTTAAAAAGCTGGGAACACACATTAATGCGGATAAAAACAACAAGCAAATCCTTTTCTGTTTAGGTTTGACCCCTAAGGACCAGGGAAACACCATCAATAAGAACGTGTTTGAATATGTAGCAGAGTGCAATAGGAAGATATGGAACGGCAGGCATGATATAGTTTTTGAGAGAGCGAATAGGGAAAATAAGATAATTGAAATAGAAAGGAAAATAAAAGCATTTAGTGACTTCTTCTGCAACGACAGAATAGTCCAAGAAAATAACTTAAAATGTAAGGGCAGGTGAGGTTGATAGAGGAGTAGCCTGTCCTGGTGACAGTAGTTGAGTAAACAGTACAACTGATGCCTTAAGCAAGTCACCGAAGACCTCTGCTCTTTATTAGTCTTTTTTTTCAGCAGCCACAATTTTTTTCTTTTTCAATGGCTAAGCAGAGGTAGTTTATTAGAGAATTTTTACCATCATAAAAAAACACATCCTAAGATAAAACTAGTTTCTAAAGACGCAGTACAGCTAAGTGAAATTTTTTTTTTCGTTCGAGTTCCTCTAATAAACAGGATTACCAAAATCCAGCCGCAGACATCAGATTTTGCTAACTAAACAGGTATAGATTTCATAAAATCAGAATATCTGTGGCTGTACGATGGATCACACACGAGTGTCACATTGTAATTCCCTTGGCCTACAGTCCAGTCTAGTGCTTAGATCACTGCTGGTACTGTCACAACCGAACAAAAGAGTAACTTACCAGAGCCTGCTTCTTGCTGCCAGCTTATAACTTGCGCTTTTAATCCTGCGCTGTGAGTGCAGCGTTTAGTCCCACAGAATGTTAAACAATGGAGCTAAGCGTGATGTCGCGTCAAGATGATTGTTGCCAGGGAGTTCATAGCATGGTACAAATTCTCCGCAAAAAGTCCAATGCCGTTAAAAGATGCTTGTATGAGCCATCAAACCCGGCAGCATGGTTGAAACCTGGCAGCCAAACCAACCAGTCCCTCCTCAAATAAAATCAAAAAGGTAAGTTGCATACTAACAATGTTATGGAAGAGAAATATATGTTCTATAATAGATGAAAGATATAATGAAGAAGGAGAACTACGATTTTGTTGTCAAATAGAGAAACAAGTTAAAATGTCTAGGAATAAGACTATAAAAATGGAAATCAAAACAAGAGTTGCATGCCCTTGTTTAGTTATTCCTGCATCCAAGCATAAAACTGCTAAAATTAATCCCCATAATTGTCTACGGCCATATCACGTTGAAAACGCCAGTTCTCGTCCGATCACTGAAGCTAAGCAACGTCGAGCCCAGTTAGTACTTGGATGGGTGACCGCCTGGGAATACTGGGTGCTGTAGACTTTTGATTATTTTCCACTTTTACAACCTAAAAACAACATGTTATATTCTTCGCTCTACCATCAATATGAGCTGCGTGAAGTGAATTTTTGGGGATCAGCTCAGCACAACACCCCCCCCCTTCTTCGCCCCCCCCCCCCAATTATTCCTAAACGGCAGAATATGCAAGCTTGTGTATTGCGACGAAAAAGAAGACGAAAAGTGCAATTTTTGAGAAGATGAATTCAGGAAAATTCTGCGTTTTATGTCAATCCCCATTTTAATTTGGCAGCAGCGATCCTTGAGAAGCTCAGCGTAGGGGATCGCTGGTACTATCAGAGGTTTGTCCCCCATGCCAAGAAGAGGATGCCGGAAAAGATGCTAGACCGGTGCTGCATTGCTATCACTTTTGGACAATACTCCAGAAATGATAACCAGTAGGAAAGCTATCGAAATTGGAAAATTGCAGCAGCCATTATAGGCTATTGTTATTGACAACACAAATTATGACTTTTAGGCTGTAATCCTGATAATGGCTGGTGTTCACTAGTTAGGTTAAGTGTGTCGATGTGCACATAATTACCAAAATCCAGCCGCAGACATCAGATTTTGCTAACTAAACAGGTATAGATTTCATAAAATCAGAATATCTGTGGCTGTACGATGGATCACACACGAGTGTCACATTGTAATTCCCTTGGCCTACAGTCCAGTCTAGTGCTTAGATCACTGCTGGTACTGTCACAACCGAACAAAAGAGTAACTTACCAGAGCCTGCTACTTGCTGCCAGCTTATAACTTGCGCTTTTAATCCTGCGCTGTGAGTGCAGCGTTTAGTCCCACAGAATGTTAAACAATGGAGCTAAGCGTGATGTCGCGTCAAGATGATTGTTGCCAGAGAGTTCATAGCATGCTACAAATTCTCCGCAAAAAGTCCAATGCCGTTAAAAGATGCTTGTATGAGCCATCAAACCCGGCAGCATGGTTGAAACCTGGCAGCCAAACCAACCAGTCCCTCCTCAAATAAAATCAAAACGGTAAGTTGCATACTAACAATGTTATGGAAGAGAAATATATGTTCTATAATAGATGAAAGATATAATGAAGAAGGAGAACTACGATTTTGTTGTCAAATAGAGAAACAAGTTAAAATGTCTAGGAATAAGACTATAAAAATGGAAATCAAAACAAGAGTTGCATGCCCTTGTTTAGTTATTCCTGCATCCAAGCATAAAACTGCTAAAATTAATCCCCATAATTGTCTACGGCCATATCACGTTGAAAACGCCAGTTCTCGTCCGATCACTGAAGCTAAGCAACGTCGAGCCCAGTTAGTACTTGGATGGGTGACCGCCTGGGAATACTGGGTGCTGTAGACTTTTGATTATTTTCCACTTTTACAACCTAAGAACAACATGTTATATTCTTCGCTCTACCATCAATATGAGCTGCGTGAAGTGAATTTTTGGGGATCAGCTCAGCACAACACCCCCCCCCCCCTTCTTCGACCCCCCCCCCCAATTATTCCTAAACGGCAGAATATGCAAGCTTGTGTATTGCGACGAAAAAGAAGACGAAAAGTGCAATTTTTGAGAAGATAAATTCAGGAAAATTCTGCGTTTTATGTCAATCCCCATTTTAATTTGGCAGCAGCGATCCTTGAGAAGCTCAGCGTAGGGGATCGCTGGTACTATCAGAGGTTTGTCCCCCATGCCAAGAAGAGGATGCCGGAAAAGATGCTAGACCGGGGCTGCATTGCTATCACTTTTGGACAATACTCCAGAAATGATAACCAGTAGGAAAGCTATCGAAATTGGAAAATTGCAGCAGCCATTATAGGCTATTGTTATTGACAACACAAATTATGACTTTTAGGCTGTAATCCTGATAATGGCTGGTGTTCACTAGTTAGGTTAAGTGTGTCGATGTGCACATAATTACCAAAATCCAGCCGCAGACATCAGATTTTGCTAACTAAACAGGTATAGATTTCATAAAATCAGAATATCTGTGGCTGTACGATGGATCACACACGAGTGTCACATTGTAATTCCCTTGGCCTACAGTCCAGTCTAGTGCTTAGATCACTGCTGGTACTGTCACAACCGAACAAAAGAGTAACTTACCAGAGCCTGCTACTTGCTGCCAGCTTATAACTTGCGCTTTTAATCCTGCGCTGTGAGTGCAGCGTTTAGTCCGACAGAATGTTAAACAATGGAGCTAAGCGTGATGTCGCGTCAAGATGATTGTTGCCAGAGAGTTCATAGCATGCTACAAATTCTCCGCAAAAAGTCCAATGCCGTTAAAAGATGCTTGTATGAGCCATCAAACCCGGCAGCATGGTTGAAACCTGGCAGCCAAACCAACCAGTCCCTCCTCAAATAAAATCAAAAAGGTAAGTTGCATACTAACAATGTTATGGAAGAGAAATATATGTTCTATAATAGATGAAAGATATAATGAAGAAGGAGAACTACGATTTTGTTGTCAAATAGAGAAACAAGTTAAAATGTCTAGGAATAAGACTATAAAAATGGAAATCAAAACAAGAGTTGCATGCCCTTGTTTAGTTATTCCTGCATCCAAGCATAAAACTGCTAAAATTAATCCCCATAATTGTCTACGGCCATATCACGTTGAAAACGCCAGTTCTCGTCCGATCACTGAAGCTAAGCAATGTCGAGCCCAGTTAGTACTTGGATGGGTGACCGCCTGGGAATACTGGGTGCTGTAGACTTTTGATTATTTTCCACTTTTACAACCTAAAAACAACATGTTATATTCTTCGCTCTACCATCAATATGAGCTGCGTGAAGTGAATTTTTGGGGATCAGCTCAGCACAACACCCCCCCCCCTTCTTCGCCCCCCCCCCCCCAATTATTCCTAAACGGCAGAATATGCAAGCTTGTGTATTGCGACGAAAAAGAAGACGAAAAGTGCAATTTTTGAGAAGATAAATTCAGGAAAATTCTGCGTTTTATGTCAATCCCCATTTTAATTTGGCAGCAGCGATCCTTGAGAAGCTCAGCGTAGGGGATCGCTGGTACTATCAGAGGTTTGTCCCCCATGCCAAGAAGAGGATGCCGGAAAAGATGCTAGACCGGTGCTGCATTGCTATCACTTTTGGACAATACTCCGGAAATGATGACCAGTAGGAAAGCTATCGAAATTGGAAAATTGCAGCAGCCATTATAGGCTATTGTTATTGACAACACAAATTATGACTTTTAGGCTGTAATCCTGATAATGGCTGGTGTTCACTAGTTAGGTTAAGTGTGTCGATGTGCACATAATTACCAAAATCCAGCCGCAGACATCAGATTTTGCTAACTAAACAGGTATAGATTTCATAAAATCAGAATATCTGTGGCTGTACGATGGATCACACACGAGTGTCACATTGTAATTCCCTTGGCCTACAGTCCAGTCTAGTGCTGAGATCACTGCTGGTACTGTCACAACCGAAAAAAAGAGTAACTTACCAGAGCCTGCTACTTGCTGCCAGCTTATAACTTGCGCTTTTAATCCTGCGCTGTGAGTGCAGCGTTTAGTCCCACAGAATGTTAAACAATGGAGCTAAGCGTGATGTCGCGTCAAGATGATTGTTGCCAGAGAGTTCATAGCATGCTACAAATTCTCCGCAAAAAGTCAAATGCCGTTAAAAGATGCTTGTATGAGCCATCAAACCCGGCAGCATGGTTGAAACCTGGCAGCCAAACCAACCAGTCCCTCCTCAAATAAAATCAAAAAGGTAAGTTGCATACTAACAATGTTATGGAAGAGAAATATATGTTCTATAATAGATGAAAGATATAATGTAGAAGGAGAACTACGATTTTGTTGTCAAATAGAGAAACAAGTTAAAATGTCTAGGAATAAGACTATAAAAATGGAAATCAAAACAAGAGTTGCATGCCCTTGTTTAGTTATTCCTGCATCCAAGCATAAAACTGCTAAAATTAATCCCCATAATTGTCTACGGCCATATCACGTTGAAAACGCCAGTTCTCGTCCGATCACTGAAGCTAAGCAACGTCGAGCCCAGTTAGTACTTGGATGGGTGACCGCCTGGGAATACTGGGTGCTGTAGACTTTTGATTATTTTCCACTTTTACAACCTAAAAACAACATCTTATATTCTTCGCTCTACCATCAATATGAGCTGCGTGAAGTGAATTTTTGGGGATCAGCTCAGCACAACACCCCCCCCCCCCTTCTTCGCCCCCCCCCCCTCCCCCAATTATTCCTAAACGGCAGAATATGCAAGCTTGTGTATTGCGACGAAAAAGAAGACGAAAAGTGCAATTTTTGAGAAGATAAATTCAGGAAAATTCTGCGTTTTATGTCAATCCCCATTTTAATTTGGCAGCAGCGATCCTTGAGAAGCTCAGCGTAGGGGATCGCTGGTACTATCAGAGGTTTGTCCCCCATGCCAAGAAGAGGATGCCGGAAAAGATGCTAGACCGGTGCTGCATTGCTATCACTTTTGGACAATACTCCAGAAATGATAACCAGTAGGAAAGCTATCGAAATTGGAAAATTGCAGCAGCCATTATAGGCTATTGTTATTGACAACACAAATTATGACTTTTAGGCTGTAATCCTGATAATGGCTGGTGCTCACTAGTTAGGTTAAGTGTGTCGATGTGCACATAATTACCAAAATCCAGCCGCAGACATCAGATTTTGCTAGCTAAACAGGTATAGATTTCATAAAATCAGAATATCTGTGGCTGTACGATGGATCACACACGAGTGTCACATTGTAATTCTTTTGGCCTACAGTCCAGTCTAGTGCTTAGATCACTGCTGGTACTGTCACAACCGAACAAAAGAGTAACTTACCAGAGCCTGCTACTTGCTGCCAGCTTATAACTTGCGCTTTTAATCCTGCGCTGTGAGTGCAGCGTTTAGTCCGACAGAATGTTAAACAATGGAGCTAAGCGTGATGTCGCGTCAAGATGATTGTTGCCAGAGAGTTCATAGCATGCTACAAATTCTCCGCAAAAAGTCCAATGCCGTTAAAAGATGCTTGTATGAGCCATCAAACCGGGCAGCATGGTTGAAACCTGGCAGCCAAACCAACCAGTCCCTCCTCAAATAAAATCGAAAAGGTAAGTTGCATACTAACAATGTTATGGAAGAGAAATATATGTTCTATAATAGATGAAAGATATAATGAAGAAGGAGAACTACGATTCTGTTGTCAAATAGAGAAACAAGTTAAAATGTCTAGGAATAAGACTATAAAAATGGAAATCAAAACAAGAGTTGCATGCCCTTGTTTAGTTATTCCTGCATCCAAGCATAAAACTGCTAAAATTAATCCCCATAATTGTCTACGGCCATATCACGTTGAAAACGCCAGTTCTCGTCCGATCACTGAAGCTAAGCAACGTCGAGCCCAGTTAGTACTTGGATGGGTGACCGCCTGGGAATACTGGGTGCTGTAGACTTTTGATTATTTTCCACTTTTACAACCTAAAAACAACATGTTATATTCTTCGCTCTACCATCAATATGAGCTGCGTGAAGTGAATTTTTGGGGATCAGCTCAGCACAACCCCCCCCTTCTTCGCCCCCCCCCAATTATTCCTAAACGGCAGAATATGCAAGCTTGTGTATTGCGACGAAAAAGAAGATGAAAAGTGCAATTTTTGAGAAGATAAATTCAGGAAAATTCTGCGTTTTATGTCAATCCCCATTTTAATTTGGCAGCAGCGATCCTTGAGAAGCTCAGCGTAGGGGATCGCTGGTACTATCAGAGGTTTGTCCCCCATGCCAAGAAGAGGATGCCGGAAAAGATGCTAGACCGGTGCTGCATTGCTATCACTTTTGGACAATACTCCCGAAATGATGACCAGTAGGAAAGCTATCGAAATTGGAAAATTGCAGCAGCCATTATAGGCTATTGTTATTGACAACATAAACTATGACTTTTAGATTGTAATCCTGATAATGGCTGGTGTTCACTAGTTAGGTTAAGTGTGTCGATGTGCACATAATTACCAAAATCCAGCCGCAGACATCAGATTTTGCTAACTAAACAGGTATAGATTTCATAAAATCAGAATATCTGTGGCTGTACGATGGATCACACACGAGTGTCACATTGTAATTCCCCTGGCCTACAGTCCAGTCTAGTGCTGAGATCACTGCTGGTACTGTCACAACCGAACAAAAGAGTAACTTACCAGAGCCTGCTACTTGCTGCCAGCTTATAACTTGCGCTTTTAATCCTGCGCTGTGAGTGCAGCGTTTAGTCCCACAGAATGTTAAACAATGGAGCTAAGCGTGATGTCGCGTCAAGATGATTGTTGCCAGAGAGTTCATAGCATGCTACAAATTCTCCGCAAAAAGTCCAATGCCGTTAAAAGATGCTTGTATGAGCCATCAAACCCGGCAGCATGGTTGAAACCAGGCAGCCAAACCAACCAGTCCCTCCTCAAATAAAATCAAAAAGGTAAGTTGCATACTAACAATGTTATGGAAGAGAAATATATGTTCTATAATAGATGAAAGATATAATGAAGAAGGAGAACTACGATTTTGTTGTCAAATAGAGAAACAAGTTAAAATGTCTAGGAATAAGACTATAAAAATGGAAATCAAAACAAGAGTTGCATGCCCTTGTTTAGTTATTCCTGCATCCAAGCATAAAACTGCTAAAATTAATCCCCATAATTGTCTACGGCCATATCACGTTGAAAACGCCAGTTCTCGTCCGATCACTGAAGCTAAGCAACGTCGAGCCCAGTTAGTACTTGGATGGGTGACCGCCTGGGAATACTGGGTGCTGTAGACTTTTGATTATTTTCCACTTTTACAACCTAAAAACAACATGTTATATTCTTCGCTCTACCATCAATATGAGCTGCGTGAAGTGAATTTTTGGGGATCAGCTCAGCACAACACCCCCCCCTTCTTCGCCCCCCCCCAATTATTCCTAAACGGCAGAATATGCAAGCTTGTGTATTGCGACGAAAAAGAAGACGAAAAGTGCAATTTTTGAGAAGATAAATTCAGGAAAATTCTGCGTTTTATGTCAATCCCCATTTTAATTTGGCAGCAGCGATCCTTGAGAAGCTCAGCGTAGGGGATCGCTGGTACTATCAGAGGTTTGTCCCCCATGCCAAGAAGAGGATGCCGGAAAAGATGCTAGACCGGTGCTGCATTGCTATCACTTTTGGACAATACTCCAGAAATGATAACCAGTAGGAAAGCTATCGAAATTGGAAAATTGCAGCAGCCATTATAGGCTATTGTTATTGACAACACAAATTATGACTTTTAGGCTGTAATCCTGATAATGGCTGGTGTTCACTAGTTAGGTTAAGTGTGTCGATGTGCACATAATTACCAAAATCCAGCCGCAGACATCAGATTTTGCTAACTAAACAGGTATAGATTTCATAAAATCAGAATATCTGTGGCTGTACGATGGATCACACACGAGTGTCACATTGTAATTCCCTTGGCCTACAGTCCAGTCTAGTGCTTAGATCACTGCTGGTACTGTCACAACCGAACAAAAGAGTAACTTACCAGAGCCTGCTACTTGCTGCCAGCTTATAACTTGCGCTTTTAATCCTGCGCTGTGAGTGCAGCGTTTAGTCCCACAGAATGTTAAACAATGGAGCTAAGCGTGATGTCGCGTCAAGATGATTGTTGCCAGAGAGTTCATAGCATGCTACAAATTCTCCGCAAAAAGTCCAATGCCGTTAAAAGATGCTTGTATGAGCCATCAAACCCGGCAGCATGGTTGAAACCTGGCAGCCAAACCAACCAGTCCCTCCTCAAATAAAATCAAAAAGGTAAGTTGCATACTAACAATGTTATGGAAGAGAAATATATGTTCTATAATAGATGAAAGATATAATGAAGAAGGAGAACTACGATTTTGTTGTCAAATAGAGAAACAAGTTAAAATGTCTAGGAATAAGACTATAAAAATGGAAATCAAAACAAGAGTTGCATGCCCTTGTTTAGTTATTCCTGCATCCAAGCATAAAACTGCTAAAATTAATCCCCATAATTGTCTACGGCCATATCACGTTGAAAACGCCAGTTCTCGTCCGATCACTGAAGCTAAGCAACGTCGAGCCCAGTTAGTACTTGGATGGGTGACCGCCTGGGAATACTGGGTGCTGTAGACTTTTGATTATTTTCCACTTTTACAACCTAAAAACAACATGTTATATTCTTCGCTCTACCATCAATATGAGCTGCGTGAAGTGAATTTTTGGGGATCAGCTCAGCACAACACCCCCCCCCCTTCTTCGCCCCCCCCCCTCCCCCAATTATTCCTAACCGGCAGAATATGCAAGCTTGTGTATTGCGACGAAAAAGAAGACGAAAAGTGCAATTTTTGAGAAGATAAATTCAGGAAAATTCTGCGTTTTATGTCAATCCCTATTTTAATTTGGCAGCAGCGATCCTTGAGAAGCTCAGCGTAGGGGATCGCTGGTACTATCAGAGGTTTGTCCCCCATGCCAAGAAGAGGATGCCGGAAAAGATGCTAGACCGGTGCTGCATTGCTATCACTTTTGGACAATACTCCAGAAATGATAACCAGTAGGAAAGCTATCGAAATTGGAAAATTGCAGCAGCCATTATAGGCTATTGTTATTGACAACACAAATTATGACTTTTAGGCTGTAATCCTGATAATGGCTGGTGTTCACTAGTTAGGTTAAGTGTGTCGATGTGCACATAATTACCAAAATCCAGCCGCAGACATCAGATTTTGCTAACTAAACAGGTATAGATTTCATAAAATCAGAATATCTGTGGCTGTACGATGGATCACACACGAGTGTCACATTGTAATTCCCTTGGCCTACAGTCCAGTCTAGTGCTTAGATCACTGCTGGTACTGTCACAACCGAACAAAAGTGTAACTTACCAGAGCCTGCTACTTGCTGCCAGCTTATAACTTGCGCTTTTAATCCTGCGCTGTGAGTGCAGCGTTTAGTCCCACAGAATGTTAAACAATGGAGCTAAGCGTGATGTCGCGTCAAGATGATTGTTGCCACAGAGTTCATAGCATGCTACAAATTCTCCGCAAAAAGTCCAATGCCGTTAAAAGATGCTTGTATGAGCCATCAAACCCGGCAGCATGGTTGAAACCTGGCAGCCAAACCAACCAGTCCCTCCTCAAATAAAATCAAAAAGGTAAGTTGCATACTAACAATGTTATGGAAGAGAAATATATGTTCTATAATAGATGAAAGATATAATGAAGAAGGAGAACTACGATTTTGTTGTCAAATAGAGAAACAAGTTAAAATGTCTAGGAATAAGACTATAAAAATGGAAATCAAAACAAGAGTTGCATGCCCTTGTTTAGTTATTCCTGCATCCAAGCATAAAACTGCTAAAATAAATCCCCATAATTGTCTACGGCCATATCACGTTGAAAACGCCAGTTCTCGTCCGATCACTGAAGCTAAGCAACGTCGAGCCCAGTTAGTACTTGGATGGGTGACCGCCTGGGAATACTGGGTGCTGTAGACTTTTGATTATTTTCCACTTTTACAACCTAAAAACAACATGTTATATTCTTCGCTCTACCATCAATATGAGCTGCGTGAAGTGAATTTTTGGGGATCAGCTCAGCACAACACCCCCCCCCCCCTTCTTCGCCCCCCCCCCCCAATTATTCCTAAACGGCAGAATATGCAAGCTTGTGTATTGCGACGAAAAAGAAGACGAAAAGTGCAATTTTTGAGAAGATAAATTCAGGAAAATTCTGCGTTTTATGTCAATCCCCATTTTAATTTGGCAGCAGCGATCCTTGAGAAGCTCAGCGTAGGGGATCGCTGGTACTATCAGAGGTTTGTCCCCCATGCCAAGAAGAGGATGCCGGAAAAGATGCTAGACCGGTGCTGCATTGCTATCACTTTTGGACAATACTCCAGAAATGATAACCAGTAGGAAAGCTATCGAAATTGGAAAATTGCAGCAGCCATTATAGGCTATTGTTATTGACAACACAAATTATGACTTTTAGGCTGTAATCCTGATAATGGCTGGTGTTCACTAGTTAGGTTAAGTGTGTCGATGTGCACATAATTACCAAAATCCAGCCGCAGACATCTGATTTTGCTAACTAAACAGGTATAGATTTCATAAAATCAGAATATCTGTGGCTGTACGATGGATCACACACGAGTGTCACATTGTAATTCCCTTGGCCTACAGTCCAGTCTAGTGCTTAGATCACTGCTGGTACTGTCACAACCGAACAAAAGAGTAACTTACCAGAGCCTGCTACTTGCTGCCAGCTTATAACTTGCGCTTTTAATCCTGCGCTGTGAGTGCAGCGTTTAGTCCCACAGAATGTTAAACAATGGAGCTAAGCGTGATGTCGCGTCAAGATGATTGTTGCCAGAGAGTTCATAGCATGCTACAAATTCTCCGCAAAAAGTCCAATGCCGTTAAAAGATGCTTGTATGAGCCATCAAACCCGGCAGCAT
Organism: Membranipora membranacea; assembly: GCA_914767715.1. NCBI lineage: Eukaryota > Metazoa > Bryozoa > Gymnolaemata > Cheilostomatida > Membraniporidae > Membranipora > Membranipora membranacea. The sequence goes on from OU612065.1 coordinate 39,826,181, forward strand.
GGTTGAAACCTGGCAGCCAAACCAACCAGTCCCTCCTCAAATAAAATCAAAAAGGTAAGTTGCATACTAACAATGTTATGGAAGAGAAATATATGTTCTATAATAGATGAAAGATATAATGAAGAAGGAGAACTACGATTTTGTTGTCAAATAGAGAAACAAGTTAAAATGTCTAGGAATAAGACTATAAAAATGGAAATCAAAACAAGAGTTACATGCCCTTGTTTAGTTATTCCTGCATCCAAGCATAAAACTGCTAAAATTAATCCCCATAATTGTCTACGGCCATATCACGTTGAAAACGCCAGTTCTCGTCCGATCACTGAAGCTAAGCAACGTCGAGCCCAGTTAGTACTTGGATGGGTGACCGCCTGGGAATACTGGGTGCTGTAGACTTTTGATTATTTTCCACTTTTACAACCTAAAAACAACATGTTATATTCTTCGCTCTACCATCAATATGAGCTGCGTGAAGTGAATTTTTGGGGATCAGCTCAGCACAACCCCCCCCCCTTCTTCGCCCCCCCCCCAATTATTCCTAAACCGCAGAATATGCAAGCTTGTGTATTGCGACGAAAAAGAAGACGAAAAGTGCAATTTTTGAGAAGATAAATTCAGGAAAATTCTGCGTTTTATGTCAATCCCCATTTTAATTTGGCAGCAGCGATCCTTGAGAAGCTCAGCGTAGGGGATCGCTGGTACTATCAGAGGTTTGTCCCCCATGCCAAGAAGAGGATGCCGGAAAAGATGCTAGACCGGTGCTGCATTGCTATCACTTTTGGACAATACTCCAGAAATGATAACCAGTAGGAAAGCTATCGAAATTGGAAAATTCCAGCAGCCATTATAGGCTATTGTTATTGACAACACAAATTATGACTTTTAGGCTGTAATCCTGATAATGGCTGGTGTTCACTAGTTAGGTTAAGTGTGTCGATGTGCACATAATTACCAAAATCCAGCCGCAGACATCAGATTTTGCTAGCTAAACAGGTATAGATTTCATAAAATCAGAATATCTGTGGCTGTACGATGGATCACACACGAGTGTCACATTGTAATTCCCTTGGCCTACAGTCCAGTCTAGTGCTTAGATCACTGCTGGTACTGTCACAACCGAACAAAAGTGTAACTTACCAGAGCCTGCTACTTGCTGCCAGCTTATAACTTGCGCTTTTAATCCTGCGCTGTGAGTGCAGCGTTTAGTCCCACAGAATGTTAAACAATGGAGCTAAGCGTGATGTCGCGTCAAGATGATTGTTGCCAGAGAGTTCATAGCATGCTACAAATTCTCCGCAAAAAGTCCAATGCCGTTAAAAGATGCTTGTATGAGCCATCAAACCCGGCAGCATGGTTGAAACCTGGCAGCCAAACCAACCAGTCCCTCCTCAAATAAAATCAAAAAGGTAAGTTGCATACTAACAATGTTATGGAAGAGAAATATATGTTCTATAATAGATGAAAGATATAATGAAGAAGGAGAACTACGATTTTGTTGTCAAATAGAGAAACAAGTTAAAATGTCTAGGAATAAGACTATAAAAATGGAAATCAAAACAAGAGTTACATGCCCTTGTTTAGTTATTCCTGCATCCAAGCATAAAACTGCTAAAATTAATCCCCATAATTGTCTACGGCCATATCACGTTGAAAACGCCAGTTCTCGTCCGATCACTGAAGCTAAGCAACGTCGAGCCCAGTTAGTACTTGGATGGGTGACCGCCTGGGAATACTGGGTGCTGTAGACTTTTGATTATTTTCCACTTTTACAACCTAAAAACAACATGTTATATTCTTCGCTCTACCATCAATATGAGCTGCGTGAAGTGAATTTTTGGGGATCAGCTCAGCACAACCCCCCCCCCCTTCTTCGCCCCCCCCCAATTATTCCTAAACCGCAGAATATGCAAGCTTGTGTATTGCGACGAAAAAGAAGATGAAAAGTGCAAATTTTGAGAAGATAAATTCAGGAAAATTCTGCGTTTTATGTCAATCCCCATTTTAATTTGGCAGCAGCGATCCTTGAGAAGCTCAGCGTAGGGGATCGCTGGTACTATCAGAGGTTTGTCCCCCATGCCAAGAAGAGGATGCCGGAAAAGATGCTAGACCGGTGCTGCATTGCTATCACTTTTGGACAATACTCCAGAAATGATAACCAGTAGGAAAGCTATCGAAATTGGACAATTGCAGCAGCCATTATAGGCTATTGTTATTGACAACACAAATTATGACTTTTAGGCTGTAATCCTGATAATGGCTGGTGTTCACTGGTTAGGTTAAGTGTGTCGATGTGCACATAATTACCAAAATCCAGCCGCAGACATCAGATTTTGCTAGCTAAACAGGTATAGATTTCATAAAATCAGAATATCTGTGGCTGTACGATGGATCACACACGAGTGTCACATTGTAATTCTTTTGGCCTACAGTCCAGTCTAGTGCTTAGATCACTGCTGGTACTGTCACAACCGAACAAAAGAGTAACTTACCAGAGCCTGCTACTTGCTGCCAGCTTATAACTTGCGCTTTTAATCCTGCGCTGTGAGTGCGGCGTTTAGTCCGACAGAATGTTAAACAATGGAGCTAAGCGTGATGTCGCGTCAAGATGATTGTTGCCACAGAGTTCATAGCATGCTACAAATTCTCCGCAAAAAGTCCAATGCCATTAAAAGATGCTTGTATGAGCCATCAAACCCGGCAGCATGGTTGAAACCTCGCAGCCAAACCAACCAGTCCCTCCTCAAATGAAATCAAAAAGGTAAATTGCATACTAACAATGTTATGGAAGAGAAATGTATGTTCTATAATAGATGAAAGATATAATGAAGAAGGAGAAGGATGATTCTGTTGTCATATAGAGAAACAAGTTAAAATGTCTAGGAATAAGACTATAAACATGCAAATCAAAACAAGAGTTGCATGCCCTTGTTTAGTTATTCCTGCATCCAAGCATAAAACTGCTAAAATTAATCACCATAATTCTCTACGGCCATATCACGTTGAAAACGCCAGTTCTCGTCCGATCACTGAAGCTAAGCAACGTCGAGCCCAGTTAGTACTTGGATGGGTGACCGCCTGGGAATACTGGGTGCTGTAGACTTTTGATTATTTCCATTTTTACAACCTAAAAACAACATGTTATATTATTTGCTCTACACTCAATATGAGCTGCATGAAGTGAATTTTTTGGGGGTCAGCTCAGCACCACCCCTTCTTCACCCCCCCCCCCCAATTATTCCTAAACGGCAGCTAAGCAAGCTTGTGTTTTGCGACGAAAAAGTAGACGAAAAGTGCAACTTTTGAGAAGATATATTCAAGAAAATCCTGCGTTTTGTGTCCATCCCCAGTTGAGTTTGGCAGCAGCGATCCTTGACATGCTCAGCGTAGGGGATCGCTGGTACTATCAGAGGTTTGTCCCCATGCCAAGAAGAGGATGCCGGAAAAGATGTTTGACCGGTGCTGCTTCGCTATCACTTTTGGACAATACTCCAGAAATGACAACCAGTAGGAAAGCTAGCGAAATTGGAAAATTGCAGCAGCCATTATAGGCTATTGTTATTGACAACACAAATTATGACTTTTAGGCGGTAATCCTGATAATGGCTGGTGTTCACTAGCTAGGTTAAGTGTGTCGATGTGCACATAATTACCAAAATCCAGCCGCGGACATCAGATTTTGCTAACTAAACAGGAATAGATTTCATAAAATCAGAATATCTGTGGCTGTACGGTGGATCGCACACGAGTGTCACATTGTAATTCCCTTGGCCTACAGTCCAGTCTAGTGCTTAGATCACTGCTGGTACTGTCACAATCAAACCAAAGAGTAACTTACCAGAGCCCGCTACTTGCAGCCAGCTTACAACTTGCGCTTTTAATCCTGCGCTGTGAGTGCGGCGTTTAGTCCGACAGAATGTTAAACAATGGAGCTAAGCGTGATGTCGCGTCAAGATGATTGTTGCCACAGAGTTCATAGCATGCTACAAATTCTCCGCAAAAAGTCCAATGCCATTAAAAGATGCTTGTATGAGCCATCAAACCCGGCAGTATGGTTGAAACCTGGCAGCCAACCCAACCAGTCCCTCCTCAAATGAAATCAAAAAGGTAAATTGCATACTAACAATGTTATGGAAGAGAAATGTATGTTCTATAATAGATGAAAGATATAATGAAGAAGGAGAAGGATGATTCTGTTGTCATATAGAGAAACAAGTTAAAATGTCTAGGAATAAGACTATAAACATGCAAATCAAAACAAGAGTTGCATGCCCTTGTTTAGTAATTCCTGCATCCAAGCATAAAACTGCTAAAATTAATCACCATAATTGTCTACGGCCATATCACGTTGAAAACGCCAGTTTTCGTTCGATCACTGAAGCTAAGCAACGTCGAGCCCAGTTAGTACTTGGATGGGTGACCGCCTGGGAATAGTGGGTGCTGTAGACTTTTGATTATTTCCATTTTTAAAACCTAAAAACAACATGTTATATTATTTGCTCTACACTCAATATGAGCTGCGTGAAGTGGATTTTTTAAGGGTCAGCTCAGCACCACCCCTTCTTCACCCCCCCCCCCCCCCCAATTATTCCTAAACGGCAGCTAAGCAAGCATGTGTATTGCGACGAAAAAGAAGACGAAAAGTGCAATTTTTGAGAAGATAAATTCAAGAAAATCCTGCATTATGTGTCAATCCCCATTTGAATTTGGCAGCAGCGATATTTAACAAGCTCAGTGTAGGGGATCGCTGGTACTATCAGAGGTTTGTCCCCCATGCTAAGAAGAGGATGCCGAAAAAGATGTTTGACCGGTGCTGCTTTGCTATCACTTTTGGACAATACTCCAGAAATGATAACTAGTAGGAAAGCTAGCGAAATTGGAAAATTGCAGCAGCCATTATAGGCTATTGTTATTGACAACAGAAATTATGACTTGTAGGCGGTAATCCTGATAATGGCTGGTGTTCACTAGTTAGGTTAAGTGTGTCGATGTGCACATGATTACCAAAATCCAGCCGCGGACATCAGATTTTGTTAACTAAACAGGTATAGATTTCATAAAATCAGAATATCTGTGGCTGTACGATGGATCACACACGAGTGTCACATTGTAATTCCCTTGGCCTACAGTCCAGTCTAGTGCTTAGATCACTGCTTGTACTGTCACAATCAAACAAAAGAGTTACTTACCAGAGCCCGCTACTTGCTGCCAGTTTATAACTTGCGCTTTTAATCTTGCGCTGTGAGTGCGGCGCTTAGTCCGACAGAATGTTAAACAATGGAGCTATGCCTTATGTCGCGTCAAAATGATTGTTGCCACATAGTCCATAGCATGCTACAAATTCTCCGCAAAAAGTCCAATGCCGTTAAAAGATGCTTGTATGAGCCATCAAACCCGGCAGCTTGGCTCAAACCTGGCAGCCAAACCAACCAGTCCCTCCTCAACTAAAATCAAAAAGGTACATTGCATACTAACAATGTTATGGAACAGAAAGATATGTTCTATATTAGATGAAAGATATTATGAAGAGTACGAGAACGGAACATTAAGTTCATTGGAGCGGCTTGATAGTGTGTGAGAGTTGTTATGATAAAACGAAATAAATCGGAACTCCAATTTGTGGTTTTTGTGTGTAGTCAAGGATTTGTTTATCAACTTTGTGGGGTTTCTCATTGACTGTTAAAACAAAATGATTGTAGCAGTAAATGCCACTCACCCTCGAGGAATTTAGGTTTTAGTACTTTTGACAGTTTCTCTTATTTAACTGACTAACCTGACATCTTGATATGTCCTCTTTTTTCAGTAGTGATGGTCGTATACTAAGTGAACTATTCTACCAGCTACCAAGTCGTAGAGAACTAACTGACTACTATGATGTGATCAGGAAACCGATGGACTTCAAGAAAATCCGTAAATACATCAAGATTCACCAGTACAGATGTCTGGATGATATTGATGCTGATCTGGCCTTACTATGCAAGAACGCACAGAACTACAACATAGAGGGCACTTTGTTTAGTAACTTTGTTTATGATAAATAGATGCTTCCATTCAGTACACCACTTTACAGAACCTATGAGCTAAATGCAGCACTGAATCTCTTGTGTTGTGACAGTAGAGATTGTTGCTGTTTTATTAGATCTATGAGGACAGTATATGTCTGCAGTCTATCTTGTCTAACGCTCGTGAGTTACTGGAGAATGGTGAGCTCAAGACTCCAGAAAACTCCAGAGATGAATAGGAGGAGGAAAACACCCAAAGTTCTTAGTTAACAATAGATAATTGCCAAACTTTAGTGAGGTTTCGAAATCTGACCGAGAATGTGAAAGCATACATGATATGACAACTTCATGACACCGTTAAAATATTACATTTAATATCATTTGAAAAATTCTACCTGTCAGGGTGTATTATTTTTTATTTATGTCAAGTAGTATTTTTCACTGTTGTGAGAGTGTAACTCCGAATCTCATAAATTCTCAAAACTGACCAATCAAGAAAACGTATACATGACGACAAGTTCATGTATTGAGAAAAGGCATATACGAAATTTCGTAACCTCTCTACTAAGACCAAAAGAATATGTGATAATCTTATTAAAGTCATTGTGTATGGAACTGGAACAAAAACTCAAATCAGAAATCAGCTTGACTTGAAGTTTTATGTTTTTATGATTTAAAGGAGAGAAAAAGGAGAGAGGCAGGACCCGTAAACAGAAGGTAGTTATAGAGTCAGATGAAGATGAGCCCTTACATACTTATACTTCTCTAGAGAACGCTGGAGCTGCCGGCTCTGCTGCTGCCGCTGCACCTTCTTCTGAGGATTACGACGCTGCCTCTACATCATATACCAACAAATCACAGGTCGGTATAGTTTTATAGTATGTTAAAGTATACACAAAGATGTTTTGATAAAGTGATGTAAGGTTTGCATACTTCAAAAATTTCAAACCTCTTCTTGGCATTAATCATTGATGGTGCAAGGGAAGGAATCTTCCATACCTTGAAAAATGATGTCACTCAGCAATTTTTGTGATTGGCCGAAGCAGCTCTCAATTTTTTTTACATATATTGATCAGTTAGAGTAACTGTAACTCTAACTGACTCTAACTCTTGGTTAGAGGATATGCGTTTGGTAGTGTATAGGAGTCGCCTTCCCTTGTGGGAGAATTCTTACTGCCATCAATCAGGGGCGTATATTCTAAAAAATTTCACTCACAGACTTTTTAGAGATAAGCATAATGATCGGGCGCAGCACGATCCACACGCCGTAGGTGTGGCGGGGAGGGTGTGGGAGGGGCGCTTATTTTTGCATATCGGTAGCAAAATAGTGCAAGGAGAGAGGTATTTCAATAGCTCACTGAGCTGTTGAGTACTTTCAGAAAACAACTCAATAGCAGTAGAAGATTACGGTAAAAATGCTCCAGTTATAAAGCACCCATTTTAAAAAATCTGACTATGTTGGTATACAAACCCACAACATTCTTGTTAATGAGCGATCACTAGGCAGACGCTCTACACACTGAGCTATTCGGCCATTCACAAACTTCGAGGTCCGTGATTGCTAATATACGTCATTGCCATCAGTAATTCATGCCCAGAAGACATTTTTCATTTTTCCACATGCAAATCTTACATACCCTTATCATCAGTTACTGACTGAGTAACATGCATTGATGATTGTAGACAAAAAGTAACTTATTGAGATATTGGAACAGTAATACATTATTCTACTTACAAAATATCCTGTGTTATGTTTTATTATCTAATGTCCTAAATAATCAGTCATATGCTGCCTGTATTTTACAGGACAGAGCTACACTTGCAATGCCTGATTTTGTTCGTTATTTACTCAGATTATTATTGACCTCATATTTTATATTTATTAATATAGTCAGAACCAGGACCATCCTATACAGATATGGAGCCAATGCAGGAGTGAGATAGGGCTGACCATGCAGGATAAAAGCAATATATACTCAATTCTTAGTGTCTCGGATGAATATGTCACCTAATTTTTTATCAGACTGTATCAGTCTGATCAGACTGATCCAGACTGATACAGACTAATCCCTGTAACTCTTTATAGTAATTCTGTCTAGGAAGGTATATTAGTAATGTTTGTTGTCTCATTGCTCCAATATTTAAACACTTGGACTTTCTTTGCGCATTTAGCTACTGTACAGCGATTTTTTGTTGTAACTTAATGTTTACTAAACATAAGGGTAGATAAATTAATATTATCATGTCATATTATATCAATAAAATGGACATATATCGCAAACCACTTTTCCACAACAAGTCATTTAGTATAAATGATCACAATGCAGATCAGTCAACAGTTAATAAAGCTACCCCAATTCAACTCAATTCAGTTTCCAGATCTTAGAATGGAGAATTCCTTATGGTAACATTTAACTAAGAATATTGTTATCCGCAATCTCAAGCCTGCTAAAAATTTCCTGATATTTAATTGTTATATCATTTCCCAGTTATGAACTGTTCTGTAGGAAAATTATAATAATAAAATTCGGTATATACACGATGAAAAATGCGCTGTGAAAAAGAACTCTTCTTCAAAATTAAAAGAAAATAACACACAACCTCACATATTCTACATAATTACAATGGATGAATTATGGTGCAAACTTGCCCCAGAATCCTAAAATAAAACTGAAGCCTCATTGGCCAGTCCATTCTTCTGTGTGCAATGGTGAGTCAATTCTGTGTTGTTCATACATTTAAAATGGCTGAGAAAATCAATTAGATGCACAGATCGAATATTTAACGCAAATGGCTGTTAATTGATCACTTCACCTCCATATTAGTTTGTATTTGATCAAATACACTCAGATTATCATCAGCATCATGATATGAAAGATGTTTATAAGTAGGTGCAGAGCCGTCAGGTGACGAGAGGAAGGAGGATCTCATTGTGTGTTCTTCTCAACTAACCACTGGTAATAAGTCGTTGTCTCCACCTTCCCTCCCGTTGTGACTGATTGTATCTTGTCTAAAGAAAGAAATCAGATGGTATATATTGTTTAGGATATGGAATTGATAGCTTATTTTGATGTATGGGAAATGCCATATATAGCTCTGTTTTGGAGTACTTAGGACTCTGAAAAGAGTTCTCTGAAGCTTTTTTTACCTATATAAGTGTATGTACATCTCCAGTGTTAAACACCAAAACACAGTGCCCAAGCAATATGTTGTTTATTGGAGCCGAGGTGATTTTTTTGTTGTTCAACTTACAGTTTGGAATCATGTTTTAGTTCAGTTAAGATTAGCTCACAATTTTGGGCGTACAGAGAAGCTGTAGAAGTCCAATACCCTAAATCAGGTCAGTGCAGTTAACAATGGCTAGACCCTTGCCAAGAAAAAGAAGCCATCTCTTTACAAACTACATCAATTTGTGATCATTTACAAGGATCTTATATTTAATAATTCAACTATGCCATACTATACTGATAAAATATGCTCTAATTTTGGATGTATTTCCCCAGAAGTTGACCAAATTCAGTGGAATGAAGGGTCGATAGTTACAACGCAAGGAGGATCATTGATTTGGGGGGCATGAGGACATGAGAAGAGTTTTCTGAATTGCCAGTAGACCAGGAAACCAGGGGTGAGGATTTCATGCCTGAATTTCCTCTATAGAACATCATCAGATTCTCCTCTATGATGCAGCTGTTTGTATTTACCTGGTAGTTCTTTAATCCTCGTAGCTGCAGGATTGGGTAGCACAGGATGTCTCAGGGATTCTGGGTGGTCCTCTGTTCTCATATTGATACCAGGCTGCAGATAGAACTTATTACCCAGGAAAGTACACCTAGTCTGCGGCATTGAGGCACGATGAGCTTTCACAATGCTCCTTGGATTCGTCCGGGTCCTCAGTAGATATTCTGTTCTCTTAGTCCCAGCCTTAGCCACTACCTCTCTGACCTGTTAATTCAATCATAGTTGTAGAAGTGGGTAAATAACCACTTATATATAAGTGTGAGGTACGAACTAGTACTGGTCTTTTCTTAAAAAAAGGTTTTGAGACCTGAAATCAACCAACTTGTTATTTATTTGAAAATAATTTTGGCGTTATTAAGCGTTGATTTAGTTGTTTAGGAACAAACTTATTTGATGCTTAGTTTATGGGACCAAATGCCTGGGATGCCAGCCAGCCAGTACATGACCCTTCTTGGATAAATTGAAGAGTTTGATACTAGTTAAAACGGTATCTCAATGTGAAATACTGAACTGAGATACTATTGAGGATAAAAATGGATTTCTAAATGTCATTGAGTTACGGTATATTTATGTGTTATGCGAACACACCGTATATCATAGCTCAAGCAGAGTTCACCTAAAGGGAGATATTTCACTTGTGGTGCATGTTCAGAAACTTGGGCATGGCAATTTAACATTCTTGGCGAAACCAAAGAGTTAACGTAATCAGACAAAGAGTGTACTAAACACTATTTGTCTGTTGCAAAACTTCTCCAATGCGTTGGGTATAATAAACATAGCAGTAGTGGCTATTCTCTAAAACTTACAATTGCTGCCAGTTCCTCAAGGTGATGTGTAGCAGCGTATCTATAGAATGTTGATACCAGGCTACGAATAAATACTGAACCGACTGCAAATCTCCGAAATGACATAAACGCTGAAAAATGTAAATGAAGTTTCAGATTGTCAGTTTTGTCAGTTTTGTCAGATTGTCAGTTTAACACATACACAACGTATTGATTTCTTACTGCATGACATATCATGATTGCGTTATCTTTGCTGATCTATCACATAGTAAGATCTTTGATCTGACTCTTTTTCATTTGTGTATATTATTCTACTTATGCTATGTAGTGGAATACCCTACAGAATGAAACCTTGGATTAAACTTGGTGACTGGCCAGGAATTGCTTACTAAATCAATCTCTTATTGAACATGGTAATAATAGGTAAATTCGCGCCCTTGGTATCTATGAAACTTAGAATTATCTCCTGATTGGTAATAGGGAGACAACTTGAATTCAAGTTGGATTCAGTTCGATTTCCCCATGAAAATGGGATTTCTATTGATTATTTAATATAGATACCAAGGGCGCGAATTTATCTAACATATACAACTCTCTGAAAACTTACAATCAAAGCTTGACTGCATGATAATAAAGTCGGCTGTAGAGATATCATGAGCGACAGCAGTAGGTGATTCATCGATGTGGTCAGCGCTTTCCTCATCATTGTCCTCATCACATGAGACAGAAGGCTGATTGAGGGTCTCTACCGTAGGTGGACTTTGATGGAGCGTTACTTGAGGCGAGGGCGTATCTGTGAGAAACATTTCTCTTCTACCTACCAAGTGACAAATCAGGATGAATTAAATAAGTTCGACCTGATCATCTATTTTCAGAGGCTTCAACAGTTTATCGAGGTTAATAATACTAAAGAGTATTTTCCGCTATGCCCAATAACATGTTTTCCCATCATCAACAGTCTATAGTAAAGGTGTGGCTTATCAGTGATGATGAGGTGTAATGAAAATATAAGTATGGCATCTGTAAGTATGCAAAATGGCATCAACACCACGTGTAAAACTGATAACCAACAAATAGCAATCATAACCCCTGAACAATATAATATCCAGTGCGGCTCCACATGGTAATCGATGACGATATCGAAAGCGTCCGCTACGCAACGCAACGCAACGCTACGCAACGCTACAATGCAATACACCACACTACGCAACGCTACAATACACCACACTACGCTACAATACAATACACCACACTACACCTCACTATAGACACATAAATTATTATAATTATTACAACTAGTACAATCATTCGGAATAGAAGCCTACATTTTATTAAATGGAAATATTTGTTAACGCGTACATTTTTATGAAATCATATATAATCCATGTTTACTACTTTCATAATTTTAGATTTTAGTTACTAATTTCAACCGACAATACTTTTATAATTTACTAGATGAGATTATTTTAGATTTTCATAATTTTAGATTTTTATTGCTACTTTCAACCGACAATACTTCTATAATTTACTAGATGAGATCATTTTAGATTTTCATAATTTAAGATTTTTAGTTATCCAAGTATTTGATTGTCAAGTGATGCTTACTGAAGAAAGAATAACTCAACAAAAATAAAAATGCAATTTTGGAAAACCAAAACTTAATTGTTTAAGCGCTATATCTGAATAAGATCAATCGATGCCGCCGATGCCCTTGATGAATCATAATAATCATAATATCAACTTTATTGCTATTCAAGACCCCTTTCGCGGCAAATGAGAATATGCTTACAGTAGAATGAGAATTATCACATCTATTTAGCGCACTCCTGCACAAGGTAGGAGTGGGCAAACTAGGCTATTTTCCGGAGAGCTCACCTCCTTAAGAAGCATGGGTAGTGTCCGGGATTCGAACTCGCAACTCTCAGATTGAGAAGCTCAAATCCTAACCACTACGCCACCCTGCCTGCCAGGATGATGAAAAGATCACTATCTCAGGAGGAACAATAGTTACACCAGAAAAAGAGTGTTCGAGAACTCTTTAGAAAGATGGCAAGACCATTGTATGCAGACACAAAGAAAATGTCGCAGTAATGTCGACATTTAAGCGACCGATTAGAGCGATTAGGATCGATACTTGCTGTGACTATATAAAGAACTGCAGAAAACGAAAGCGGCAGCTCATCTTAAGGATAGTTAAGGAGTAGTTCACTTTTGATTCTCTCTGATAGAATACTAATTTTCAAACTGAGACCTTCAATGAAGATAGGGCACAAACAAACTACTTGTTGAAACTATCGAATCAATTTGAATCACAAAATAAAGATGAACATAAACCAACCACTTGGTGAAATTATTGAACTAGTTCAAATCACGCATATCGAATTCCGGCCGAAGGGAGCAAGGAGCAGACCTTCATTTGTTGGCGAGGTAAGTTAATCACATTGTTGAAAACTCTTAATTTTTATTTCAAGGCAATATTCGAGGTTGAAACCCTTCCAATTAATTATTGATAAAGCTCCAGTTCAAGGCAAGAAAAAGTCCTCGGTTCTTTCGACTGATCGTCGAAAACGTTGTTGAGGGTCCATTTGATATTGGCAAAACAGCCACTTGCAACCTTCCCGCGGAAGATCAAATAAATCTTGAATCTGATTTCTGAGAGAAGCAATTCTATTGGCATTTTCCTGGTTAGTGTCATAACCATAGAAGCTAGCTATTCTTTATCTTTGTGCTTGTTATATTTCCGTTTTAGTCAAGCCATATTAATACTGGATTTTCACTCTTTATTGTTATTCATAAATAGTAGTATCCATAATCTCTAATAGCAAGGAGTAACAGGGGACTGTTACTCCTTGCTAATAGTACGGGACACCCCTTGCTCATAGCTCAAACAAATTAAATACCAATTAGATCTATAAACCAGACAAGATTAGCCAAGTTACAATAAACCAAAGTTGCATCATTACATTACATCATTATACCATTGCACAGTTATACTATTACACCATAGAGAACAACTACCGTAAGGTCGCGTATTGTAGCCGCATGGTTAATGTCCATGAGTGGTTAAAACTTAGTCAAGCATACCGCGGTAATAATAAGGGCATTGTTTCCAAATTCTAAAGGCAGGCGGCTAATGAGTGAACATACATACTAACTCAGTTGTAACATGCTAGCATCGATTATATATCTCTTATTTTTATTAACAATATCCGACCTCAGAAGAGACATATAAAATTGGAGAGCTCAATGTATTGACCTTCAAGGTCAAGCAGTTGTTGCCTCGTTACACCTACATAAAATTATCATCCAATTAGAAACGATCTGACCAATACTTAACCAATCAGCATTCTTCTTCTCCAACCAGTCGATGCAATGCTTATTATTATGGCAGACAGAAATGTATCATAATGTTTTGTTTTGAAGAAGTAAGTAAGTCAGCTGTGGGCTGTGGTCAGGTCTGTGCAGTGTGGTGGGAGGGCATTAGCATGTAACACATAGTGTGCACATTTCTCGATCATTATATTGCCTGGGCGGCTAGATATTGTGGTTAAATGACAGTGGGCTTGCTGGTGTGATATGGCTAAAATCTGTGTTTTGTTTCCTAAATTAATCCAGGCCTGTTCACCAACAAGCCACGTGGTTACAATACGCGACCTTACGGTATAAAACAACTATAATAATATTAGTACTTAAATCATACATTCATATAGTAAACACAAGAAGTGTGAAGGACGGAACCTATTGCTCTTGTAATTGACGTTCAATACGAGGGTCGTGTGTTTTCGCCCCTCACACATCTAAAAACAAGTTAGTCTCTTTGTTGATTTTATCAGAAATATATCAAAATGGTAAAACTAATATCAAATAAATATACTTACTACCAGCGCAAGCCTGTATAATTACAAGCTTGGGCTTCCCTTTCATAGCAGGAAAGTTCTTGGGTGAGAGAAGTCCCAATATTTCTGTGATTTTGAGATGTTTACCATCATAACCAGATACAGACCCTTCAAGACCGTGACTTGTAATGACTAGCACAAATGAGTTGAGATGTTTATGTACTGATTCTCCTGTGTCTCCATCTGTGAGCTGTGTTTCTGAGTTGATAGCTGCGACGATCCTCTAAACAAACGGTAATAGAAAGAGTGAGTGAGTGAGTGAGTGTGTGTGTGAGTGAGTGAGTGAGTGAGTGAGTGAGTGTGTGAGTGAGTGAGTGAGTGAGTGAGTGAGTGAGTGAGTGAGTGAGTGAGTGAGTGAGTGAGTGAGTGAGTGAGTGAGTGTGTGAGTGAGTGAGTGAGTTAATGAGTGAGAGAGTGGGTGAAATATTGTAATGCAGTAAGACAGTTTACAAGCTTGAATCTGAGCCTATTTATCGAGTTGTGTTCTCCCCATATTGGTACTCTTTAACACACGCAGCATAAATGGGAGCAGAAATGGGAATATCTTTAAAACATCTAATCAAAGAGAAAAAAATCTTTCTGAATCAGCATCTTCCCCAATGAAATTTCATGGGGACATGGCTTGGGAAATTCTTTTTGGTATTGACTGTCTGTTTATGTCAATTTCTGCTCGTTTTCTTGACAAATTCTCTGGAATTATTCGCAGTTTTTGTCACTGAACCCGAGATTTATCAGCTCTCAAACCCTTAATGATTTGAAAAAGCATGCCACTCTAGGTTTTTAATGATTCTAAAGCTGACGAGATATAATACAAAGCAGACGGTACAGTACCCAAATTGAGAGAGGACAACTCCAATTCGAGCTCAGAAAACTCTTTTTTCTATGTAATTGAATGAAATTCCATGTGTTGACTCATCACACTTCATGATCATAGGATTTTATTGCAACAGTGAATTTCAATATTGACAGCGGTATGTAGGGAAATCATAAATCATAAACCTCAACCATAAATCATAAACTGCCTTTCCTGAACACCGCTTTTGAGAAAGATCGTGAGGACATAGTGTGGGAAAAAAATTTTGATTTTGGATGGTTATTTATATTGATGTCCGCCTGGTTTGTTGCCAAATTTTTAAGAACTTGATTTTGTCACATAAATTGAGATCAATCAGCTTTCAAATACCTGATTACTTGAAAAACCTTGTCCCTCGAAATTATCAATGATGCCAATACTGATTCAAAACAGTTCTCAATATAAAATATATATGCTGTGTGTGTCAAATTTAGAGAGGACAACTCAAAATATGGTACATTGAGACACTAAAATCAATTTGGAATGGTGATGGGTTTGCAGATAAAGAGCTGTGCATGATATGATATTACAGAGTAGCAATGCAGATCCATTACCTGTGCAGTGTAGTTTTTGTGACCTCCTGCAGTAATGAATCCGAATTTGTCAAGCATTTGTTTGATATTCTTATAATCTTGAGCTGACCCTTCTCTCGTGTCGTTGTATGAGTTTGATAAAATCAGAGCTCTTCCTCGAGTTTCAGACATTTCGTAAACCCTCTGCAAATTACATAAACACTTGTACAGATAATGACATAATATGCTGACTTCTGCAGAATTTCAAAGATCTGATTGGCTTACTGCTTCCAGTGTTATGCATTTTCATTTCTATCTTCTCTGTGAGGAATAGGTTTCAACAAACTGTTATATTCTCGTGTACAACTCTTACCTGAGTAGCAAAGTGAGCACCGGATGGATCGGCTGTTGTTGGGTCCAGGGTTATCAATGCTGTATCTGAGTTCACCATACCCACAATCTCATCCATCTGTGCTGTCTGTAGATCAGCCGGAGGTGGTACATCAGGAGGGGTAGATGGTGATGAGGCTGTAGCTGGAAAGAAGATATAAAGTTTATAATGGATTGTAAGGCTTTTGCGAAACTTTGGAGATGCCTCCAACACCTGTAGCGTTGTGGATAGTAGCAGGTTGCCTAACCATTAAATTTAAATAACCATTCAAAAACTTGATTCAGCCAAACATATTCATTTTTATCAAGATTGTTAATTTTAGAAGAATCTTGAATTTCAATCATTCATCAAGGCACACTAAGAAATGGAAATGGTATAAATAGTCAACCATGCACAAAGTGATCCCTCTTACATTCACAATGTTCATCACCGGTTTATGATAGTGATATGTTATAATAAGGAATATAAATGACTGACCTAGTTGTCTCTTCTCCGCTTCAAGGCCTGACATATATTCATCTAAAGTATGTATCCCCCTCTCTGTGATGCTGCTACCTAATAAATGAATATGTTACAAGAGAATAAGTTATTAAAGTAGAAATCGACACAAAAATAGTATATTCTAGTGGTTTTGATCATAAGTAACAGATGATCTAGATTACAAAAGTTGTGAGATGAACTTACATGGATAGAGGAATGGATGAGGAACCGATGATCGACCTCCAGCTGTTTGGCAGACACAAACTTCTTTCCCTGTATACTGTCGCTCTGCTCTATTTTGCCATTCAGGATCGATCTGAGTTGTTGGGTCTTCCTGTTTGGTAAGCAGACAGTGTGAGCAGTAAAACACTGCCTCCCAGTGAGCTCCCTTCCACACTTCTTCTAGCTGTGATGCCAAATGTTGCAAAGTCTTCAGCAGGCTGTCCCAGGATGTGGGTACTTCTTCTGTTGGTGATAGTATGATAAGTGTAACGGTTTTCTCAATACAGTCGTGAAATAAATACTTGATTGTGCGGTTGCTTTCACTAACACAAGCACCGTTGCAGCCGACATCAATGTGATTGGAAGGTGTGATATGGAGGTTGACATATATTGCTGTAAGCAGATCATATGCATAGCTTGGAAGTGCCAATCCATTGAAACAAATGTCAACTTTCAAAGGGATGTATTTCCCAGATTCCTCTACTGTGATTACTCTCGGACTGAAGTATGGGATGACGTAGTGACTCTCACTACCCTTCTGTACTGGACCGCAGATCAGATGGAACACCTTCAATACTTCTATTGCCACCTCAGGTCTAACCTCAGACTCTTGGCTGATTAGATGATGTAGCAGAATATCCCTTATGACCCCAGTGTCTAGGAAGGATCTAATCATGTCGTTGTATTTCCTTTTGTTTATTCTCACATTCTGACTCACATCCTCAAAAGCTTGGAAACTCTTTATCCGCTGATCCCAGGTATCCTTTCTGGAATGGTCGTAGAGCAACTCGATCAGGTGTGTGAGCAGCTCGATTCGATGGAACACTATATTGGATAGTTTTCTCTATTACTGTACCACTTGATTCTTCCTATTTCATTTAGGTATTGAAGAATTACACGGTCTTTGTCACCAGGAAATAGCTTGTCCAGCTCTTCCAGCGTCAGGTATGGCTGCTTGTTGTTTGCACACAGTTCCATCAGAACATACCAGCTACCTGGTATTTCTGTGAGCAGCGATAATCCAATAGACACGAGGAAGGTTTTCAGATCACAAATTACTTCAGTGGCAGAATCTTTGTAAAAGAAGCGTGGTGTGTGATGAGTGAGAAGGGGCTGGGATGTATCCTGGAAACTTTTCATGATCAAAATTGGGCTTTTCTCTGGTACCATGGCTTTCTCCTCCTTCAATAATATTGATCGTAAGCGTTCTGATACTTCTATCAGCAATCTCAGCCTGGTTTCGCAGATTTGGCTATCGATAACATCACAGTGGGTCAACACTACAAATGGCGGGCCTGCCTTGGGGCTTGCAAGGTAGAGGTGGGAGAGCCATTGAAAACAAACTGTTTCACAGGCAACTTCTTCTCCCTGTTCAGTTACCAGACGGTCAAATTCAGCAATGTCTATGACGAGCATGGGAATGTACTGGGATCTATCTGACAATTGGTAGGCAAACTGATAAATCGCCTGCCCACCAAAGTCATGGAATACTAATTTGTATTTGTCATCGACCTCTGCCTCGCACACCTTGAACACTTTGGTAGCCTCATCTAGCTTGCTATTGTCACATCGCAAAGTCAAAACACGTTCATTTTTCTGCATTGACAGAACAAGACTGGTTTTTCCGGCCATGGTTTGACCAAAAACAGTTACTGGAACAAACTTTATGTTCGTCTCCCTTGTTCTTCCAGATCTGTAAAGTATTTTCTCATTGCAGCAAGCCCCTGTGTACAGACAGCATATGGAGGACTCGTCAGTGCTTTACAATCACCACAGTCTATTTTGTACAGTTTACTGAGTTGACAGACACCAGCAGGGATTGAGAGGAGAGAGGGGTTATCTCTGAGATCAAGTGTCTCCAAATTTACCAGTTTTGACATGCTACAAAAGAGAAATAAGTTCAGATACCAGTCTTGATTATCTTGTATTAGATTGGAGGAATAATATACCAATCAAATGGACAGAAATGTGGTCGATGGAGCCGCAAAGTATCAGCTTTTTGGTTGGTGCAGCTTATGATCAACTACCGACCACGGCGAACCTGGAACCATTTCAGGGACAAACCTCTGCAAAGGTTTGTCAATGATATACTTACAAGGCACTACGGCCAACAAATAGGTAAACATGTATCAGATTTTCACAAGCAGCCATGTCACACTGTATTAGGTATTAGGTAACAGGACATCTCAAACAGATGTATCATATTATTGTTTCACCAGAGCATTTGTCATCTTGAATTGTTAACTGCTCATGATTCCAATATTTGATGTTTTAAGGAGCTCATTCATCATTTTTGTTGTTGAATCCTCTATAAATTGCCAATATTTCAGACTTAACACAGTGTTTAAACAATTATTATCAGTAGAACCAGTTGAACAATTAGGAGAAGGGTGGCACAGAGGGCAATTTCACCTGAATTTATTCATTTGCATGTTATTTGTTATATCCTCTCAACTAATGAATATTACCAATTCGTGATATCAGTGTACCCGAATCACTATTGGGTATATTTTATGTAGCCTGTGATATTTTTCTCTAATCGACTAAAAAGACTTCAAAAGGCAGTATCGCATAGACTAACAGACATAGACAAATATCTGACTAAAATTGAACGAGGATTAATTCCAATCATGATTAAGTATTTTCAGACATATTATATACCCACATGCAACAAAAAATCAATTGCTCCTTGGTCAAACTAACAAAGATTTTGTCACAAAATTATTGACATGACTTTTGAAACGTAATTTGTTATCAAAGAGTACTCCCAAATATTTAACATGGTCATAACAATCTATTTCCACACACTTTAATTCTAAAATTGGGCTGTCAGGTTTATCTCGTTTAGTGGAGCATTTTGAGTATCTACGTACATATTTTAGCTACGACCTATAGTGGCATTAGAACATTCGCTATTGTGAATGCATCACAAACAATTTCAGGGATAAACCTCTGGGATCAAATGATATACTTACAAGGCAGTACGGCCAAAAAGAGGTTAACATGTTTGAGATATATGTTGCGACACTATCGCACAATTAATACTTATTTGTTAAGTTCTCTCGACTTGTGAATATTACCAGTTTATGATATCATTGTATCTTGATCACAAAGTGTCTCTTAGTTTCTCAAATCAATTTTGGGTGTATTAAATAGATCTTGTTATTTTCTCAGTACACTGCAACCAGACTATTGTTCTGCCAAATTGTCGTTTCAATGATTGTTTATATACAGGTGATATATGGGGGTATTGCAACCGTTGTTGGCCACATCTGGGCTATTTATGATGGCAGACCCATGTGAAATTGTAGATCCACAAATTATGACATGCTCTTTCAGATTTTAGATGTTTTGAAACTATTTATCATCATTTTTTCACCACTTTCCCTTTCGTTGGCAGCGTTTTTCAGTTTGTCACTTTTTTAAGGTTGGTCATTCACTCAATATTTGAGATATCATGCTGATATTATACCTAAAGCTGACCAAGGTATGTATGAATCTGATTGCAGAGTTTGAGTAGCCCAACTCATAAGGTGAGCACAGGACAGGCCTTTGAAATCTAAAAAAACAGCAATTTTGGCCATTTTTGGCAGCGCTTTTGGCAATTTGCTGCCTATGGTGCAAATTTGTGTAATGTACATCGTCACCATTGCGACCGCCTCAAAAAACTACCCTAGAATCCACTCTTAGAATTTATCCATCCAAATCCGTAAATGAAGTTGCATTTCTAGACACATTTTTGGTAGGCTGCCACTGGAGTAGAACTAAAATACTGTTTTATACACTACTGTAGTTGAGAACTGATCCCTCGTTATGAACATGCTGGAGATTTAAAACATTTAATTATTGTTAAAATGTAATAATCCAGTCCAATAAGAGTTAGAAATTACTCTCCCATAATCTTTCTGATCAACAAAGGGTAGCCTTGGCAGGCTGTTGGGGATGGGTGGATGGGGAGGGGGGACAGCCAGGGTAAATCCATTTGGAAAAAGAGGACAACTCAAAAATAAATTGCAATAGTTGTGAATTCGGAATAGAATAAGAGTTGTCCGATTTTATTCTATGGTCTACAGATCATGTGATCACAACATGACTAATAGAATAAATTGATGTCTCTGTGTTGATGCCTGTAGATCACAATAATGAATTTAAAAAAATCTACTAACTCCAGGTAGTCTCTACTAGCTAAGCCATGGGCCCCTTGGACTAACATGCCTTATTTTGCCAATGTCCAGTATCAACCACCCCAAAAACACGCGGTTGATACTGGACATTGGTAAAGTAAGGCATGTAAGTCCCAGGTGCCCATGAGCTAAGAGTAAGAAAGAAGTAGTTTTTCAAACAGTATGACATGCCAAATGATAAGGGAATCACAAGGAATAAGAAGGAAGAATCAAGTACTCCCAAATATCTAACATTGTCACAACAATCTATTTCCACACCATTTAATTCTAGAGTTGGACTGTCAGGTTTATCTCGTTTAGTGGAGCATTATGAGAATTTACGTACATATTTTAGCTGCGACCTATAGTGGCATTAGAACACTCATTATATCTATGGAAGGCTCAGTACAAGGTTATACTGCTTTACCCAGAGATATATAGAGAAACTGCTTCCTACTTTTCCTATGCCAAATTTTTAATGTGTTATAGGAATGAAAATACTGCTTACAATTTTATCAGAATATGATACTCATATTCTGAACCAGTGCAACTCTTTTATCGGAAACTCATACAGGATGCCAAGTATTAAGACAGAAAGGTTTTTACATAGTTTTATACCTACCAGTATCAAAGTTTTAAATGATATTATAAACATATTGTAAACTACCTTTTTGTCAGATCTGAAATCACATTTAGAGTGATTTGATCACTAATGAAGACATTGATGTAAGAATTATTATTGGGAATCATGAAATCATAATGTTTATGTACCTGTTAGGCAGGTGAGTGAGGCCACATCTAGACACATCTATCTTCTTAAGACTCGTGAGATCTCCAATCCAGTCTGGTAAGGATTTCAGATTCCTATTCCAGGATATGCTCACTTCCTCTATACTGGTTAGTGTTTTGACACTGCAACAGGGAGAATAACTTAGTGAGGTTAAGATGGTTTATGCTCCCTTATACACAAATATAAGTTTATAAGTATATATGATCCGATGTGTATATTATCTGGTTTCCTACTGCTAAATTTGTAAGTAATCTCAATTATAAGAAGTATCAATTTTGGGAAATTTTGTAAAAAAAATTATAATTCATATCTAATACATTAAGTTACGAGTTATTTGATGTTGACTGCGTTCATTTTTTGTCTATTTTGAGGTGAATATTTCACCACCATCATTTCTGAGTGCAATTGATTATTAAAGGATAATTATTTTGAAAAAAGTTGTTACAGTTTCAAACTGGAATAAAAGCACACAAAAACATAATTTTATGCTAACGCCCCGTCCTAAAGACCAACACAACTGGTAGTTTCCACCAGAAAGAAAATTTAAGCATAAGACCATCCGCACCCTTGGATTGGCAGCATTAACTCAGGGGGATAGATACTTCTCGAGCAATGAAATGAACACACAACTACACATTACTCTACTACCTTGTCTGACCTATAAGTGAATACCTATGTTTCCAAATGAAGTGGATTCAATCTCTAGAGGTTACCCCTTGCCCCCAAGCCGCCTCACTGGGTCTTTTAAAATCAGGCATACAAATTCAAATTATATTTTACATCAACTCTAACCTGTACTGACAAGCTTTGTTTGGCAAGGACACTGTTATCTCATTGGTTTCTGATGAGATATATATACTTTTATTGGCAACCAAAGTCATCTCATTTGAAATGTTTTTCACTCAGTGCAAGAAAAAAAAAAGGATTTCCAAACAAAAAAAGAGAAACAGCAAATATATGATAAAAGTAGGTGTCCTGAAGACAACTGATCAGGCAAATGTTCACCAGCATAGAAATTAAATAATAAAAGAATCAAAAGACAAAAGTCCTCCTCTGTTTCCTTTTAATTGTGAAAGATCAGGACAAGGTTTCGCTGATTCACCCAGGTTAATAGAGAGTAACTGCTTCCTACTTTTTTATGCCAAATTTTTGGTGTGTAATAGGAATGAAAATACTGCTTACAATTTTCTCAATTTTGATATTTATATTCTTAACCAGTGCTACTCTTTTATCGGAAAATACAGGATGCCAAATATTAAGACAGAAAGGTTTTTACATAGTTTTATACCTACCAGTATCAAAGTTTTAAATGATATTATAAACTTATTGTATAATGTATATCTACCTGTGAGGCAGGTGAGTGAGGCCACAACGAGACACATTCAGCTTCTTAAGACTCGTGAGTTCTCCAATCCAGTCTGGTAAGGATTTCAGTTCCGTATTCAAGGATATATTCACTTCCTCTATGCTGGTGAGTGTTCTCATACTGCAACAAGGAGAGTAAATAGGTGAGGATAAGATGGTTAATGCTCTTTAATACACAAATATAAGATTATAAGTATAATATATGATCCGATGTGTATATTATCTGGTTTCCTACTGCTAAATTTGTAAGTAATCTTAATTATAAGAAATATCAATTTTGGGAAATTTTGTAGAACAAAAATTTATATCTAATACATCAAGTTCCGAGTTAATTGATGTTGACTGCATTCATTTTTAGTCTATTTTGAGGTGAATATTTCACCAACATCATTTCTGAGTGCAATTGATTATTAAAGGATAATTTTTTTTGTTATAGTTTCCAACTGGGGTAAAAGCACACAAAAAAATTAATTTATGCTAACACCCGTCCCAAAGAACAACACAACTGGTAGTTTCGACCAGAAAGAAAATTTATGCATAAGACCATCGGCAACCTACGATGGATTGGCAGGATTAACTCAAGGGGATAGATAATTACTGAGCAATGAAATCGACTACACATTATTCTACTGCCTTGCCTGGCTTATAAGTGAATAACTATGTTCTCAAGTGTGGTGGACTCAATCTCTAGATGTTAACTTGCATCCCCAAGCCCCCTCACTGGGTCTTTTAAAAGTGGGCATACAAGTTGCTTCTTATTCATTATAACTGAAGCTGAATTTCTCACGGATTAAAACTAAGATACAGCATTGAAAATGGAAACCTTGTCTGTGGGAACAGTTTGAATCCTTGCTCATACTTAAAATTGACAGAGTTCAGACTATTATGACTATGACTATTATGACTATTATGAATGCATCACAAACAATTTCAGGGATAAACCTCTGGGATCAAATGATATACTTACAAGGCACTACAGCCAAAAAGAGGTTAACATCATTGAGATATATGTTGCGAGACTATCGCACACTTAATACTTATTTGTTAAGTTCTCTCGACTTGTGAATATTACCAGTTTATGATATCAGTGTATCTTGATCACAAAGTGTCTCTTAGTTTCTCAAATCAATTTTGGGTGTATTTAAAAAAGCTTGTTATTTTTCAAGTACACTGCAACCAGACTATTTATTTGCAACAATGTTGCTTCTGTTATGTTCGTGACTTTTTAATTTATATCCAAATTTAAAAAAGAAATCAACTGCTACCACTGATGAATACTACCCAGCAGAAACGAAAACTGCAAATATTATGTAGCTATATAACATTAATCAATGTATATTTGTAAAATTCTCCACTCTCAAGAAGTCATTAGTTAATATCATATCCTATTATCATATTGTTGCTGGGTTTCAGGCATGCTAATTGAAGCCAATATTGTATTAAAAGTACAAGATGAGTGATATAAAATTGCATTTAGAGACACTAATAAAGACACTGAAGTAAAAACTATTATTGAGAATAATGGAATCATAGTGTTCACATACCTGTCAGGTAGGTGAGTGAGGCCACACTGAGACACATCTAGCTTCTTAAGACTCGTGAGTTCTTCAATCCAGTCTGGTAAGGATTTCAGATTCTTATTCCAGAATATATTCACTTCCTCTATACTGGTTAGTGTTCTCATACTGCGACAAAGAGAATAACTAGGTGAGGTTAAGATGGTTTATGCTCTCTTATACACAAATATAAGTTTATAAGTATAAATGATCCGATGTGTATATTATCTGGTTTCCTACTGCTAAATTTGTAAGTAATCTCGATTATAAGAAGTACCAATTTTGGGAAATATTGTAAAGAAAAAAATCATATTTCATATCTAATACATTAAGTTACGAGTTATTTGATGTTGACTGCGTTCATTTTTTGTCTATTTTGAGGTGGATATTTCACCACCATCATTTCTGAGTGCAATTGATTATTAAAAGATAATTTTTTTCTTACAGTTTCAAACTGAGGTAAAAGCACGCAAAAAAATGAATTTATGCTAACGCCGCGTCCCAAAGAACAACACAACTGGTAGGTTCCCCAAGAAAGCAAAGTTAAGCAAAAGACCATCGGCAACCTAGGATGGATTGGCAGGTTTATCTCAAGGGGATAGATAAGTTCTGAGCAATGAAATCGACCACACATTACTCTACTGCCTTGCCTGACTTATAAGTGAATAACTATGTTCTCAAATGAGGTGGACTCAATCTCTAGATGTTAACTTGCATCCCCAAGCCCCCTCACTGGGTCTTTTAAAAGTGGGCATACAAATTGCTTCTTACTCATTATAACTGAAGCTGAATTTCTCACAGATTGAAACTAAGATACAGCATTGAAATTGGAAATCTTGTCTGTGTATTGACCCTCTCATCGCATAACACCAGTTTGTAATGCTCTGAGTGTGTCGTCTTTCAAAAAGCGCGTATTCTTAGGTTTCCTTTATAGTATCATAAAAATCGCCTTTATAAGGTTATATAGCGTGTAAAGCAAAAGTTAACCCCTTCAAGTACCATCAGAAAGGTGCGTCATGCTGGAAAATTTTTTTTTGCTCATTGATGGAGTCAATACAAAACCACCATGAAAAAATCAGATCAATACGAACATTTGAAGTCAGTTTTCGAGGCGTCTGCAAAATTGAAAAAGTAGTGTCGTTTCAATGATAGTTTATATACAGGTGATATATGGGGGTATTGCAACCGTTGTTGGCCACATCTCGGCTATTTATGATGGCAGACCCATGTAAACTTGTAGATCCACTAATTATGACATGCTCTTTCAGATTTTGGATGTTTTGAAACTATATCATCATTTTTTCATCACTTTCCCTTTTGTTGGCAGCGTTTTTCAGTTTGTCACTTTTTATAAGGTTGGTCATTCACTCAATATTTGAGATATCATGCTGATATTATACCTAAAACTGACCAAGGTATGTATGAATCTGATTTCAGAGTTTGAGTAGCCCAACTTTTAAGGTGAGCACGAGACAGGCCTTTGAAATCTAAAAAAACACAGCAATTTTGGCCATTTTCGGCAGCATTTTTGGCAATTTGCTGCTTATGGTGCAACTTTGTGTAATGTACATCATAACCATTGCGCCTCAAAGAACTACACTAGAATCCACTCTTAGAATTTATCCATCCAATTTCGTAAATGAAGTTGCATTTCTAGACACATTTTTGGTAGGCTGCCACTGAACTAGAACTAAACTACTGTTTTATACACTACTGTAGTTGAGAACTGATCCCTCGTTATGAACATGCTGGAGATTTAAAACATTTAATTATTGTTAAAATGTAATAATCCAGTCCAATAAGAGTTAGAAATTACTCTCCCATAATCTTTCTGATCCACAAAGGGAAGCCTTGGCTGGGGGGTGGGCGGATGGGGAGGGGGATAGCCAGGGTAAATCCATTTGGAAAAAGAGGACAACTCAAAAATAAATTGCAATAGTTGTGAATTCGGAATAGAATAAGAGTTGTCCGATTTTATTCTATGGTCTACAGATCATGTGATCACAACATGACTAATAGACTAAATTGATGTCTGTGTGTCGATGCCAGTAGATCACAATACTGAATTTAAAAAAATCTACTTACTCCAGGTAGTCTCTACTATGCTAAGCCATGGGCCCCTGGGATTAACATGCCTTATTTTGCCAATGTCCAGTATCAACCACCCCAAAAAACACGCGTTTAGTGGAGCATTTGGAGTATGTACGTACATATTTAGCTACGGCCAATAGTGGCATTAGAACACTCATTATATCTATAGAAGGCTCCGGACAAGGTTATTGCTTTACCCAGGGTAATATAGAGAAACTGCTTCCTACTTTTCCTATGCCGAATTTTTAATGTGTAATAGGAATGAAAATACTATGATACTCATATTCTGAACCAGTGCTACTCTTTTATCGGAAACTCATACAGGATGCCAAGTATCAAGACAGAACGGTTTTTACATCGTTTTATACCTACCAGTATCAAAGTTTTAACTGATATGATATCATAAACACATTGTAAACTACCTTTGACATATCTAAAACCGCGTGAAGCGTCATTTTATCACTGATGAAAGCACTGATGTAAGAATTATTAATGAGAAAAATGAAATCATAATATTTACATACCTGTCAGGCAGGTCACAATCAAACACAACTAGCTTCTTAAGACTCGTGAGTTCTCCAATCCAGTCTGGTAAGGATATCAGTTTCTCATTCCCATATATATTCACTTCCTCTATACTGGTTAGTGTTCTCATACTGCAACAAGGAGTATAACTAAGTGAGGTTAAGATGGTTTATGCTCTCTTACACACAAATAAAAGTTTATAAATATATATATGATCCGATGTGCATATTATCTGGTTTCCTACTGCTAAATTTGTAAGTAATCTCAATTATAAGAAATAACAATTTTGGGAAATTTTTTGAAAAAAAACCAAATATATTTCATATCTAATACATTAAGTTACGAGTTATTTGGTGTTGACTGCGCTCATTTTTCGTCTATTTTGAGGTGAATATTTCACCATCATCATTTCTGAGTGCAATTGATTATTAAAGGATAATTTTTTTGTAACAGTTGTTACAGTTTCAAAATGGGGTAAAAGCACACAAAAACATAAATTTATGCTAACGCCCCGTCCCAAATACCAACACAACTGGTAGTTTCCACCAGAAAGTAAATTTAAGCATAAGACCATCCGCACCCTCGGATTGGCAGGATTAACTCAAGGGGATAGATACTTCTCGAGCAATGAAATCAACACACAACTACACATTACTCTACTACCTTGCCTGAGTCATAAGTGAATACCTATGTTTCCAAATGAAGTGGATTCAATCTCTAAAGGTTACCCCAATGCTCCCAAGCGGCCTCACTGGGTCTTTTAAAAGCAGGCATACAAATTCAAATTATGTTTTACATCAACTCTAGCCTGTATTGACAAGCTTTGTTTGGTAAGGACACTGTCATCTCATTGGTTTCTGATGAGATATATATATACTATTCATTGGCAACCGAAGTCATCTCATTCGAAATGTTTTGCACACAGTGCCAGACAAAAGAAGAAGAAGAGAAACAGAAACAGAAAGGAAATAATATCATCAATGATGTTGGTCAAGTCGATAATATATGGTTGAATAGTAAAGTTTTGAATGAACTGAACTTCTCTTTAGATCTCTAATGTAACGGTAAAGAGATGATGTTTGCGTTGATCGGAGTCAGTGCAAGGAGTTTAGGATATTTGTCTTGATATTGCATTAGCACGCACACTGAAAGATTAAATGTTTAATGAAATCGTTGCTCTGGATCATGTCACAGAATGAACGACACAAAGTTAAATGCCAGAGGGAACAAGATGGTAACAATGGAGCAGCCACCTGATGTCAACAAAACTGTACCAAAAACTGAGGTGTCCAGATTAATCAAGATGATTGATAGTAATGATTGATGATAGTAATGATTGATAGAATGATAGTATGATAGAATGATTGATAGTAATGATTGATAGGTAATAGTAATGATTGGTCAATATAGTTGCTTGATTGATAGATCAGGGTAGAGTTATTAGACCGACAAATCTAGTGTAAAAGCAAAATCGTTTTAACCTATATTATTACACCGACATTTACTGCCAACAGTCCGTGTTGTTCAATTATGCAGATTAGTTGACAATGTAAACGCAGCTTTGGGTTATTGGCCTTACATGGCCCATTGCTGGGACCCCTTGTAGTAGGTTTAGCTGTCTTTCCAACTTGTCAGCATGTCTTTCCATGCTGTCACATGTCTTTCCATGAGTCAGTCAGTAAACAAGTACACAGTAGTACACAGTCTTTGTTGGGAATGGTGAGATGGCGCAATCGGTTAGCGCCCTTGCTATTCACTGCCAGGTGATTAGTGCTGCAGGAGTTGTGGGTTCGAGTCCCACTGGGGGAGCTTTCATTGTTGATTGTTCCAGCCCCCAGCACCCTCGGGTGGATACCTCTACTGTGTACTTGTCTACTGACTGACTCATGGAAAGACATGTGACAGCATGGAAAGACAGCTAAACCTACTACAAGGGGTCCCAGCAATGGGCCATGTAAGGCCAATAACCCTAACACGTACGCTGTGTTTCGTAGGGTGGCAATGGTGGATTGTAACGGGCTGTGGGATGAGAGAACACAACTCCGAGTAGTGAATAGCGGGCTATCTAATTAGCGCAATCGACCCATTCTTTTTTGGGGATGGTGAGATGGCGCAATCGGTTAGCGCGATTCCAATACAGTCTGTTATATAGATTTTAATCTACTTACTTCTCTAATTGGTCATGATAAGTTATATCCCTTATCTTCAGCGCTTTTAGATGAGGTGCTATCTGACTGAGTTCTGGTGGTATATCTCCACTGATTGACATATGAGTCACAGTGAGATCCTGTGTAGCTGATATAAGCTCTTCTAGTGTAAATCTCCTGTACTCTGGTCTATAAGGTAACTTGTCTATATCTGGTTCACTGTCATCTCGATACCAGATTCTATAATACTCTGTGAACATCAATATAGAAAAAATAGAGAAGTTCACTGATTATAAGATGTTACATATTTTCCCTAAAATTTTAACTTTGATAACTTGCCTGAATCATCATAACGTACCACCTAGTTTGGTTGATGTTAGCACCAAAGAAGTTTCAGCAATCGCATATGAATAGAATATAAACGAAATTGGGGTATATTCACCACACCTAAGCTGACCAGCCAATCATATAGGAAATATTCTGGATATTAAAACTATTGATATGACGTAATGGTTAGAAACTAGCTCACAAAACTGATAGGGCTACCTTAACTATTTAATTTTTTTGACCCGATATCTTCACATTTGATAAATATCAAAAGCAGCTTGGTCGTCACTTAATATATTATGTTCTAGAACAAGATTGTAAGTTATGGTGAAAAGTCAGTGGCACAATATGTCTTTTTTCCTTCAATCAACATTAAAACAGAAGAGAGTTTGTGTCAAATAATATCAGTGTTATCTCATATAGAAACAGGGAAATGGTTGATCGGTTGTGCAATATTCTATCCATAGAAAGTTTACGTGATGAGAGGAGTTATTATAGCGGGGAGCCTGAGAGCCTTGACAATATGACACCCGGTGTGGCCTAACACTACCATAAAACATTTGCATGCTTTGGCAATAACGAGGGCTGTCTTCCTGTTTGTGAAGAGAGGAAAACAACGAAATGTGACGTCCTATTAGGGAGTATTTCATTTCTTCTTCAGGTTCCGTCCAGGTGCAATTGAAATTAGTGATATTATGATATATGGAGCAGGCATGATGTTTACTCAGAAATGAAACTTGTTAAGTGTCTTAGCGCTGTGGATAAAAGAGTAAATGGTTGAATCCACTGAAAAGTATTATAATCTTTATAATTAGGGTCTTTGCATTGTGAATAAACCAAACTTACTCTGCATTTCATGAGCAGGTAGACCCGTTCCTGTAGCCTGAGCTTCCTCATTGTCTTCTGCCTCTTGTGGGTTAAGTCTTCTTCTCTTAGCAGAGTATTTTGGTGGATGATCCATGATATGGTCAGCTAAGGCTGATCTGTTGTACTAATTAGACCAAACCAGCATCTTAAAGATTAAGCGAACATTGATATGATTATGCATATTTTCACATTCTGCGCATGCGCAGCTCTGGGCATGAGCTGATCTCTGCAAAATTGAGCCTCGGAATTCCGAAGCCATCTGATTGGCTACCTGCTCTGGTGACATACTTCCCAAAGCGTGCGGATTTGTTATCAATAGTTATCCTCTCTTGTCATAATTAGCTGATTTTGATTGACAGTTCATGCAGGGGATATCCCATTTCCCCTTTCCAAAGTTGCAATCAGAACCCAAACTAAACTCATTGTTCTTGCACATGCGCGAATTCAAGTCACGCATGATGCATACTTAGCCTTACGACACCTGCTTTGTGGTAATGATAACCTAGTTTATCAGTGATCTACATGCCCAGTCAGATCACGAGAGTCAGTATGATATTTTCATTTATGAATAACTCTGCGACTTTGACTCTTTTGTGTTACAGTGACTAACGAAGACAAGGGTAACACAAAACCTTGACATACATCTAAATGAACTCAACAAATTCCTAACTAGATTTTTAAATTCTTGCGGACACGGTCATTCCAGACTTACTAATTTGGGTATGAACTGAGTCTGTGATAAGCGCTGTCTGATAACATCTATTTCCCAGTAGTATTCAATGTTTTTTTTTTCAAGCATATCTATGTTCCCATGTTTGCCGGCTATATGGTACACAGGAGAAAAAGTTTCATGTTCATTGGGCTGACATCAACTGCTGTCAATACTAACCGCTCAACTTGATGTTAAGGTGATGCCCAATGATATTCTAATCAATATATCAGACAAACTGGTATCAACATGCGATGTCAGAAAAAGATTGAAACTTAAAAGGGAAAATATTCTCTGAGTGGCCAATGGACACGTTATTTTTGTATGCGTTGTCCTCTCTCCAATTTGTTACCAAAATGATCAAAAGTTCTTGGGCTTGTATGCGCCATAAGAACACTGTCTTGGCTCACTATCCTTGCTGTTAAAGCATGCTGTGACAGCAAGTTGAGTGAGGCAAGCAACGTAATCTAGTAGGCCTCTAATTTTGATGGCTTGATCCTCTTTTGTATTTTTATACAAAAGATGGGCAAAGAATTTGTTTGTCTGCTATATGGTCAGCACTTGATCACGGACATTTATGCAATTCAAATATCCACCACAAAACTGCTGTATACAACAGACATACATACCGTACAGATAACTGAGATATACTTATGTTATAATGAAGCTGTGATCCTTTTCTCACCACCCCACCCCACCAAAGCCAAACGATAAGAATTTCAGTAGTCCAATTCACAAATAGTCCTACTTTACAAATATTATTAACACAGTTCTGATGGGTGGATAGTGAGGAATCCATGAAAATCAGATTGATGAAATGTATTAAATTTGTGCGCAATCTTATTCTTATTGTGAGAAAGCACTTTGGTCTACTCCCCAGCGGGCAAATAGTTGTCTAAACTGAGTTGGAAAGAGGTTACCGGGAGGGGCTGAACACTGTTGCCAATTGTATGCCATATGGACCAGTGGAAGAGGTTTGCTAAAAAGGGATTTTTAGCAACCTCTTCAAGAAGTTAAATAGAGGTTTTATATCCTTCTCAGGGAAGGATATATCAGGGATATTTTTAACTGTGTCTATCCAATTTCGATATTAAGAGCAAGCTCCTTTATTGACAATTTATGTATCCTTTTCTCGCAACATGTCATGTTTGTGATAGCAAGTAAATCAATAAAAACCTAGAGCATTTCTTATAAACATAAATAAATAGTAAAAAGTAAAATAATTTTAGATTTGATCCACATGAACCAATTCATATGGACTAACCAAGGCCGTCACCACAGGTGAAAATGAATCCCCATGAATTTAAAATATGATGTAAAAATATTGATTTAAAGGCTGACGAATCGAGGCGCCAGGGTAGAAAGGCATAATTAATGTACTGTGATGATATTGAAATCATCACATGGATTTATCCGGTTCACCTGCAAAATCACTTTTTTAACATGTCTAAAATTCCAATTTCTATTTAGCCATAATAATCTCTTTCGCAAATCTCTGGGATTGGCAGTTCAATAAGAGCATAGCTTATCACAAATGAAATCAAATACCCACAACAAATACCACACATTATTCTCATGCAAAAGTTTGATGTTATCTTTATTATTCATCTCAGTTGGGGTGTAAAGTGTTGATATTCTATAACGCTTAGAAATCATTGTTTTTTCAAACAATTTTAAAAAGAGTTTCATAAATGAACTTTATTATTCTTATCATTGTATTCAAATTAGAGACTAGATTTTTTAAAAGCATTCTCAAATGCAAATTGGAATTTAGAAATGCCTTGAATAGGCAGTGCAGTGAGAGTATTATTACAGTGAGTGCAGTGAGAGGCATTATTAGTATAGGCAGTGCAGTATTATTTACATAGCTTATCACAACTAGAATCTTATACCGGATCATTCATTAATAATATGGCATAAATTATTGCAAGGCAACATTTAGCATTGTTTATATATTATTCATCTCTGCCGACTGAGTTTTTAGCTAACATTCTAAAATCCCCTGAGCACAGACAGTGGGTCACTGACAGTTGATTTGATGAGTTGAAGCCTTGTGTGTGTGTGGTTTATGTTTGTTGTGGTGAAGATGGGAAGCTTGCATGAACCGGGTTAACCTGGTTCATGCACAGCTTCCCATCTTCAACACAACAAACACAAGGCTGCAACTCATCAAATCAACTGTCAGTGACCTGCTGTCTGTGCCCTGAGTAGCCTGAGTAGCCTGAGTTGACCCCAAAAATCTGTGTAACTCGGGCTAAACCTGAGGGGTTGAGAGCCCTGTCAAAAACAATGGGGAGTAAACTGTTCTCATGCTGGAGCCATACTAATAGATCGTAAATACATTAATATTTGAGTTTTGGCTATGTGTTGTCAGTCCAGAAAAGGTATTTCTGCAAACGCCAATGGCAAGAAAATAGAGTACAAAAGCAGAAGCATCTACAACCAATTATATCTGTTGCTGGGAATGGGGATATCTGGCTCCCTCTGGAATACCTATCAAAGACAGGTGATGTCAGATATTGGCTAACAATAAAGCTGCCCATTGGCAACCTCTACAGAAGGTTGCTGGCTAAACCTTGCTGGCTGGATCACTAGGTCTCACTCACTGAAACAACAATGTATTGTTACTGAATGGTCTGCAAGACAGCGTTAATCTCAAAATTCTTCACTCAAAGCTTTCACACAACTTTGTCTGATTGCTATCCCTTTAAATGTCAACCACCCCTCAAGGCTGCCAACAACTGATACATGATAGTATAGAAACTAGGTCAACTCTATTTTCATAAGGCAGTTTCTAAACTAAAGAGAGACCTATACTGGGTCAAGGATTGATAGGGGGATGGGAAAGTGGTATATATTAAGCTTAAATTCATTTGACTGGATGTAGTTTTCTGCATGAGTGTGTAAAATACACTCCCCCAACTCACCCCAGTGCCACTCACAATATTGAACCACTTTTATATACTTTTCCTGTGGATTCAAACTCATATCCAAAACAATGGGCTGAACAAATTTGGAGCTATCTGCTCTCATTTTGCATTCTGCGCATGCTCAGCTCTGGGCATGAGCTGATCTCTGCAAAATTGAGCCTCGGAATTCCGAAGCCATCTGATTGGCTACCTGCTCTGGTGGCACACTCACAAATGCGTGCGGAATTGTTAGAAAGAGTTATCTTCTATTGTCACTATTAGCTAAACTTGACTGGCAATTTATGCAGGGGGTGTCCTATCTCCCCAGACCAAAATTGCAATTAGAACCCAGACTAAACTCATTGTTCTTGCACATGCGCAAATTCAAGTCACGCATGATACATACTTAGCCTTACGACATTCTCTTTGTGGTAATGATAGCCTAGTTTATCAGTGATCTACATGCCCAGTCAGATCACGAGAGTCAGTATGCTCATTTTGCTAAAATAATTCATTTGACTTTTTACCTGCAAGCTTTTTTTTGGGACTATGATCAACGATGGAGAAATTAAGTAATGCAGAAATTCTCAAATACATAGAAAAATAATTTTAATCTTGACATTGCTTTCTTAAATTTGACCATCAATCATTGTCATCACTCTTATTCAATGCCGAGATTATTCAAGATTGACAAATAATAGATGTTACAAGGGTGAGTAGTACAGATCATGAATAAATTAGAAATTGCCTTCCCCTGGTTAACTCTGGATGGAGTATAGTAGTCCTATTTGTGATTTTATTTTTATTCAAAAGAGCGATTGCATTCATGAAAGGTTAATGATAAGCTTTCCACTGAATATAACAAGAAAAGCCTTAATGGTTAAGCTGTTTTCTCTCAATCACCCCTCCCTGTTAACTTGGTGTCAAATCATAGTCAAGGATTTACCTGTTTTGCCACTAACTGTTATGATGTTCTTCACAGTTTCCATATTTGCTGAAAATCCCAAACCGGAAACCAAAACATGAAGGGGTTCACTAAAATGCGGAAATGCGGAATCTCTCTTGAAAGTACGCGTCAGCACGCGTGTTTCTCAGTTTTACGATGAAATGACTAAAATGCGGAAATTTCGAAAACACATTCTAATTGGTTAATTGAATCCCACCAAGCCAATCAGGGGTAGTCATCTCATTTTCTGCCTAATCCAAAACATGGTCAGGATTTTGGTTGATGCCTGGTGGTGTTCTTCATGACGAAGCTCTGTAAAGCTGCATACTCTTCTCTCACTCTGCTAATGAAGACTATACTGCTTTAGTGTTTTCCTTTCCAGTCTCAGCAAGTTTCAGGTAACAGTTTCCATCCTTTTATAGTAGTAGCACTCACTAATTTAGCTAAATATTTCCAACGTTGGTAGGTTAGGTATGTATTGTATAAATAAATAATAATAATAATCATCATCATCATTACTTTACTAACTAATCACTTCTTTTTCTACTTTACTCATGGGTCCCAGGGGCCCATGTCTTTCCCATAGGCCCTACAGGCATCTGGAGTTACAAGCATGTCCAGTGAGTATGGTTGATACTGGACATGCTTGTAACTCCAGATGCCTATGGCCTATACCTTGCTTGGAAAGGACTAGGATCAGGATGGGTGAGCAACCAATGTCCATGATCATGGACATTGGCAAAGTATACATGCTTGTAACTCCAGATGCCTATGACTTTACTGTAGATAGTACTATTACTACTACTTACTCAGCTTACTAGTCATAAGTCTAGTAGCCTTCCCACTCACTGAACTAAACCAATACTCTGCTGTTATATACCAACACGTTACACTTACTCAAGTCAGTGCTGTATTGTGTGCTTAGATCAGTGACTGTGTGGAGGTTATAAGCATGTATACTTTGCCATAGCCTGTCTTGACAAGCTTTTTTCGGCGCCCACCCTCAAACAAAGCTTTTCAAGACAGGCTAACTTTGCCAATGGACATCGGATTGGTGAAGTATACTAGTTCTCCAGATGCTGATAGTCCCATGGTGCCCCTGGTCTGGGACTTACTTGCAAGCCTTATTTTACATTATATATATAAGCCTAGGTAGGAACTCAAGTCCATGATCTTGTCAAGGTCTTGGTTGGTTTGGTGCGTTCAAACTAAACTTTTAACTTCAACTTGATCCAACCCCCTGTGTCACATGGCGCACAACACATTAACCCTGGGTTGTGATGAGTTGTGTGTGGATGTTACGGCCCTCGGGACATGGGACCTGTGTGTGGTTGCATTATACTCACTCACCGTACAACAGCACAACAATGAGTGACTTTAATTAATATTAATTCGATATAAAAATGCCATTTATTTGTACTCATTTGAAACAACATGTGCTGTGCTTCAAAGGCTTCCTTGGTCAGTAGATCGCCTAACGCTCAGTTAATTCCTCTTACATTGGTTGTTGGGGAATCAATGGGGACATATCCTTAAGCATTGTCCGTGTCGTAATTGATTTTGTACTCGACCACAGAAATATCAATGGTCGATGGAATTCTCAAAATTTGTTTGCTCCTGTAATTGCTATAGCTATGTATGGGCATAATAACACTACACTACACTACTGTTGCCAGCTACAAAATACCGATGTTTTTCCCCTAGCTTACTTGCTGGTTTGATCAAGCACAGTTGCTGTAGCCTACATTAGAAGGTGTGATAAAAAAGTTCTTGTTATGATATGCATACACTTCGTATCACACCAAAATTGGGCTTTGGTTTGTTTATGCCATATGGCTAAATGAAAAAAAAAGATCTTTCAAGCTAACTTAATCATACACTATACACCCCTCCTTCTTATGATCTCCACTTTAGAAAGCTGAAAGTAGTGAGGCTTGGTGGTTCTTAGAAATGTACATGTAGTTATATTCAGATTACTAGAAATTTGTCAATTTATCCATAGTATTGCTTCTGAATGTATTACTTCTGAAGATCATAACCCACATTGCATTGAAAGAATATGCAGAAAAAAAACAATGTACAGTATGGATATTACCTGGGCCTGTAAGTGCATGATATTTGCTTGTTGCAGGAAAAAGGTTTTTTTCTCTTGCTGGCGATGGTTTTACTGTGAGAAGAGCGATTGGTGGTGATCATACTCATTTCTATTCATTGAGAACTGCGACTGAGTCAAAGCTCAGTGTGAGTAGGCTACCTCTAGTCTTTTAGGAAAATCAAGTCTAAATGACAAAGATGTCTGTGGGCTTTTTATTTTTCCCATAAGATTACTTCATCATATTTCAGACCCTGTGTAGAAATATGCTTGATTTGATGATGATGATTTGTTTGCTGAGTTGTCTGCTCACACTTATTGGGTAGGTAACTTTGAATGGAATTTAACGCTAGCTATGTGTGAGCAGTGAGGGTGCAGGCAGGTATAGATAGGTCATGAGGTTGTAAGCCCACCCATTTAGACCTAACTTAATTGTGCTCCACATCATTCAGATGCTATTATTAAGTTTCATAGACCAGCACGCTAGACAGTGCACCGTTTGGAATAAAAATGACACTTGGGCCATATGCCTACACTGAACAGCTTAGTGTTAATGTACTTACCGCCTCTTTCATCATTAAAGCTGATGAATTTGTCATGGAGATCCTAGGTATTTGGTTTTGGCTCACAGAATTATTCATTAGACAGCTTATAATGCATTAATCCCAACAGTCTTTTTTTTTTAAATGGATAACCATTAAGTGAAATACTTGCACTACAAAAAAAAGCGGCATCCTCGCTGCTCTTTGCCTTGAAAATATAAAATTGTCTCTAAACACATTGCTGAGAAGTAGCATATTTAGTTGCACTGATTGTCCATGTACAATTGAATTTGGCATCAGTAATTCAGTGCAACTTTTGAAATGAAGGTGAAGACCACTTGCCATTTTAGATGTGCGGTAGCGAAGATGTCAGATGTTCACTGATTACTCACAGGCAATGCCACTGTTTCGTCTGCAGTACTCAACACTATACAGTGTGCCTGTCTAACCAATGAGGGAGTTCAATGGTCTAACAAGCAAAAGCCATTGTAAGTTGACCTAGTCATAAAACTTAAAAAATTGCCGAATAATGTGGAATAATGTGAAGAAAGCTTGAGTTGCTTGGTGGTAAGGTAATTAGTGTCATATTATGACATACTATGTGAAAAATCAGCAGTTTTTCATTTTTTTTTCCCATTGAGCTCCCTTAACTCAATTTGATTCATCAATTGTGGAACAACTAATATATCTGTATCCTCATCATTGATCACTTTGTCCAACGATGTTCAATTGTTTGTATCTTACCTCAAAAATCCATCGCAGGCGTTTTTTGAAGTAGCTTGGCACTGATTTTGTTTGTTATTGGTACTTGTAGAACTGAGTGTCACTAAAAGTTAATTCAAAATGTGAGTGAATACAGGTCGATTACTCTCATCATACCATGCAAGGACAATCCTGCATGCGTGATCATGACTATCCAAAGAGTGGGAAACATGGGAAACAGACTTTATGTTGAGGTAATTTTTATAACTTTTGGCATTACATGCTGCGAGTGATATGTTCTAGACCTATCTCGGTTACCTCATAATCCCTGAATGATCACATGGTGGGAGTAGGTGTTCATCGTAGCTCTTGTCCCATGATCAAGACTTTTCTGACAACATAATTAGTCTGATACATAGGGTTGACAGCAGGTAGTTGATAACAACAATTGTCCAAAATACCTCAAATAAGTGAGTGCCCTATCCACCAGTCCATGACTTCTGAAAATCTGTTGTGTCGATTGCATGGCCTGAAATACGGAGCACATCACATAGTGTGCTATTATGAAAAGGATTGATACTGGTAATTAGCAAGTTTGATAAGCCCCACACACAGTTGTATGTGGAGTAATTTTACAGACTACTTACAGTAAATCCATCTGATTTATACCCTCCCCACCCACAGAAGTCCCTTACATTGTTGGGTTGGCGTAAACAAACCACTAACGGTAACAATGGTTCCTACATATTATATATTTTATATTTCAGGTTGTTCCCAGATTTCCAGTTCAGGTTGAGGTTATAAGTGTGCTGATGTTATGATGCATGTTTATGTGTTAAGGCGATGAAAAACATTCAGGTAAGAAATACCCGTCAGAAAGAAGTATAATGTGAAACTTCACTTATCCCGTGGCTGCATGTGTGAAATCCAACCATCGTTCAGTACTTCATACTCAAACTACTTTATAACCCATATAAATATTAGCTTTTGAAGACAAGCTTAAAAAACAGTACGATCTCATAATGTCACTTCGCACAACGCCTTAAGTTTTGAAAATTGGTTTGTGTACATTCTTCATAAATAACCCAAGAGAAGTAAATAAATAAGCTAGTTAGGAGGTGACTTTATGTTAGCACACCCCAATTTCCACAAAGCCATTTTATTAAAACTCCTCTTGGGTAGTTCAAAAGAACCTATCCTCTTCAAACACGGTTTTTTTGTGCTCTTGGGTAGAGAGGATATACACCCCTAAGAAGTAAGGTGCTAGAAATGCTCTTCAATTTCAATTTGAATAAAAATCCAGCTTCAGTAGTACTGATTGCATGGCCTGAAAATTTATTTTGAGTAACGTAACAGACTATCTGTAGAAATTCCATATCACATGTACCCTCCCTGCTGCCAAAAACTTACCCTTCCTTACATTCTAGGGTTGGAGTAAACAAACCATTAATGTGTTTAACAGGCAGTAACAATGGTTCCCCATATTATAGAAGAGGTATACACTTGAGGGTGCTGGGGGCCGGAACATTCAACCTTGAAAGCTCCCCAAACGGGATTTGAACTCACAAATCCTGCGGGACCGATCACCTGGCAGTGAATAGCAAGCGCGCTGACCAATCTCACCGTCCCCACAAATTTTATATTTCTTTTTTTTTCAGATGATTTCCAGACTCCTTGCTCAGGTTTGCAGTATTAGTATACTGATGATATGCAGCATGTTTATTTATAATGGTGAAGAACTGTGTACAATAAGGTCAGTGATATATATATATATATATATATATTGAGACATGTTGAATCAAACCACATCATTGTTCAATACTTCAGAATCCCACTTTCAAATTTTTCATCATACTACTGCTGGTCAGGGACTTGCATTATACAGGCCTGCTGCAGCAAATATTATTTTACAAATAACCTGTCTTAATTTCAATTTTATAACTGCGAGACCCTTGGGCTTGATGAGTATAATGTGCATAAAAAACATGTTTCAATACCTCCAAAATCGCTAGGCATCTCACAACTGGGTGGGAAGCGATACATGTGGTGCGGAACCAAAAGTGACTAGGAAGCTAGCGTGTCAAACAAACAGTTCTAATATTGGAAGCTGATCTTGAGAAAAGACTGCCAATCTTGCCATGACATGCTAGAAGTTGATCGCTCTTGTCCAAAAGACTTACCTACCGTGCAGTTAGCAGTTAGATTTAATACCAAGGATGGCCTGTGTGTATCTAAAGCATAACCTTATGTCATATGATACTGTGACAGGATAATTTGTCCGATTGGAGGCATATGCCCTAGTTGTAGGTAAAAGATATGAAATAAATTCTGAAACATTAGACCTTTAGAGATCCGCACAATGATCAACCATCAGTTTTTAGCTAGGGGGTGGTCAAAGCATTTTCAATATCATTAGGGAAGAAGCTGCGGTCTGTTTGTTTCTGTCCAATCAGGGAGTCTCCTTTTCGGCAGGGAGGACGGGTGGGATACCCTCCCTGCTCCCTGTTTTTTTTTTCACTTCAAATTGAGACAAATCATAGACTTGTTCTCTCTTTGACATGTAAGTTCAATGAGGGACGGCCGGTGATAAGTTGCCCCCAGACTGCTCAGCTGACAGTTGGCATTTTTATATTTTCTTCTAGGGATGCATCTACCGAGTTCTGTGATTGCTGAGAATAACTCTTGCTATGGACTGAAGCTGCCTCATGATCGATAGATTCTAGTCCATCTTGTTCAGAAGGTCACAACAGACTCTCCAATCAACATAAATTGTGTCTTTAAGCCGAAAGACACAGCCATCAAAGCTGGTACCTTCGTAGAAACGATAGAGAGCTTTTTAAAGAAAAATGTAGTCTATCTATAAATTTCAGATCGTGAAATGTCAAACTTTTCCTCCTGCCAAAATTCAACTCATCTAATGTAGGTCAGTTTTATTTCATAAACACCACAGTGAATCAAGTTACAGATGTATGTACCCCTGATTTTAGTAAAACATTGGCTGATATTACGCATCTACACTATCAATACCTGAAACAATGAATTGTTTTATAAATATCTACCAACTACATTGTTGGACTCACTTGTGCTTTTATACAGGCTGATCAATATGATATTGTGTGGCTTATGAAAATAAAGAATATAATTTCTCATCACACAATCTTGACTATGTGCTTAGATATTATAAGTTATAATTAGTTCATTAGCACTTCAATAGAGCAGAAAGAAAAACCAAAAACACTCCTATGAATTGTTGTGACAAGGACCACCCTGCCTTTCCCAAAAATGATCTTTGGTGTCAAAGTGGGTGGCTTTGCTCTACTGTATACGGTTCCGCTACGAAGGACTTGATCACCAATAGACTGATCTACATGTTTTCACGGATGTTTTTCTATGTTCTCCGATGAATTTTTTGCTACTATCATGATAATCACCCAACGTCACTACTTGTAAGATATCAGGTTAACTATAGATGTGTAAACGCCTGGGTTGCTAATTGCATATATATATTATATAGCTTCACACTCAATGTATACTAGTGTCCTATAGCTTCACTCTCAATGTATAATATGCCCATAAAAGCATTTCTGCTCAATAAAACTTGCCTCTATCAAAATCTGCATTTCAGAAATAGTAACTATCATGGGAATTTTGTTTGACAAATCATCATATTAGAGTTATCTTCTCCTGAATACTCATGTACATATTTCACTGGGAATTCCGCTTTACATAAATAGTGCTACACCTGTACTATAACACATCATTTCTAACCCAGATTGCCCATACACATGGCCTATGAGATGTTTTCATAGAACACATATCAATTTTATTCTTATAGGCCACATTCAGTGGTAAAAAAAGCTTAATATGAAATTTCCGCATTTTAGTCAATTTTGACTAAAATGCGGAAAAATGCTTTTCAAGGTCACAAGTAGGTCACAAGGTGATTTCCGCATTTTAGTCAATCCCACACAGGATTGACTAAAATGCGGAAATACGCACTAATTCCCGCAACACGCACGTGAATTTGCGTGATCACGGATTTCCGCATTTTAGTGAACCCGAAACATGAATAAAATAAAAACCTTGATAAGTTATAAGCTAGACTCACAATGCGGAAGAAGAAGGCGGCTAAGCCAATGAATGGAGTGGACTAGTCTTCTTGATTTCCATAGACATATGTCTATGCGGATTTCCGATGAACACATTTATCTTAGGTAGTCTGTCTTTGTTGTGTGGGTGGGTGGGTGGGTGGGTGTACCCCCACCCACACATGACAGACTATCCAGGCTAAACCACATTGTTCAGTTCGGTGAATGCTATTTTCAAAAGAATTCGCGAATTAGGTCAATATTCACTCACCAGCTTCCATATAATCTTCCAAACTGTCACCAAACGATTTCTCCTGAGAAAATATAGAGAGCTGAAGCTGATGTTCTGTCTAGTGCTGCCTTAGATGGTCTCTTGCTAACGTCTCATTAGTATGATATGATACTAAATCCATTTTGGCAGTCAGTCCAACACAAAATCCAATGCTTTTGCGGCAGCTGATGTCGCAGTTAAGAATGGGTTTGCCTCTCTTTATCATATACTAATAGGTACTAAGAAAATAAAAATGAATGTTCACTCTTGAAGAGCTTAATTACAAATGACATAGAACACAATTTACAACACACCGATGGAGTGAAAGGGAAAGCACTACATGTGCGCAGGGATGCGCTTTCACTTTACCTTTAAATCTGTACTTGACCTATATTTTGAATTCTATGTCATTCAGCATGCACCGTTCAGTTCAGATTTATTCAGTAAGATTGGTAGTCAGAGAACTTCATCATTATTTCAAATTCAAACAAAATGGTTCAGTGCATCTTTGCTAGTTGTAACAACAGGACAGATAATTTCTCTGGGAGTTTCTTTAGGCTTCCAAAAGCTCTAGCCAATGAATGGTTTATCAGGGCCAAGAGAAATGACATCTCATTTGAAAGTCTCACTTCGGCGGCCAGGGTCTGTGAGGCACATTTTGGAAATTTGGCCCACTGGCAGCAATGAACTAAACCTTTAGTTTATTTAGTTCATTGCTGGCAGCTGCAAACAAAACTCTCAGGTGGCTGCAGCATCAAAAATACAGTTAAGTTTGGAGACATACAAAATAAAGTACAGTTGTGAAATACCCTTTACCAGTGGTTCCTACATATCGTAGCAGCGGGTGGATTGTGTATACCCACAAATGAGTGTAGCAAAAGTAGAGAGCTGAGCCTAGCATACACGCGCCCCAGCATGCAATCACATGAATCCAAAATGCATTCAGACAAGCACACTTTGCCTGCCATTGTACTCCTTTGTTCACCAAACAGGCCTTTTGTTACACAACTCTCATAGGTGCATTGGGGCATGTCTCCCTGACATCGGCCCCCAGGGCCTATCCAACATACTACAGCATAGGTGTACTTTATTTTGTAATGGAGTTACCATACGAGGACGGTGAGACTCCCCCTCTACACCAATCTGCAAGGCAGATTAGGTCTGCCAGAGAGTCAGAGCCAGAGAGACAGCTGAGCTTGCAGGAGGCAAACCAGTTCCTGGCCAAAAAGTCCATTCTCTGATAAGAAGTCTACATCAAGCTCAGAAGTGTACATTACAAAATAAAGTACACCTATGCTGTAGTATGTTGGATAGGCCCTGGGGGCCGATGTCAGGGAGATATGCCCCAATGCACCTATGAGAGTTGTGTAACAAAAGGCCTTTTGTTTGGTGAACAAAGGAGTACAATGGCAGGCAAAGTGTGCTTGTGTGAATGCATGTTGGATTCATGTGATTGCATGCTGGATTCATGTGATTGCATGCTGGGGCGTGTGTATGCTAGGCTCAGCTCTCTACTTTTGCTATTCTCATTTGTTGGTATACACAATCCACGCGCTGCTACGATATGTAGGAACCACTGGTAAAGGGTATTTCACAACTGTATTTTATTTTGTAATCAAATCAGATATTCTGCTAACAGTCTTCATAACAACACTATGTTCCAAAAGGAGAAGAATGATGCATCTTCTTAGTAGTAGGCCAAGCCACCAAACTCTCTTTAGCTGTCAGTGCAAGTTATATAAATAACTAGTCTAGTCCTTCTATCTATGCCAACCTGTGACTATACCATACAGGCTGGCAGTTATTTATAGTACTTGCACTCACAGCTAAAGAGAGTGTGTCATAGAACACAACCACACAACACATTGTTCACAGGATATGCCTGTTGTTTA
This sequence comes from Membranipora membranacea, assembly GCA_914767715.1. Taxonomy (NCBI): domain Eukaryota; kingdom Metazoa; phylum Bryozoa; class Gymnolaemata; order Cheilostomatida; family Membraniporidae; genus Membranipora; species Membranipora membranacea. The sequence goes on from OU612065.1 coordinate 39,871,039, forward strand.
TAAGCTTGTGAATCTTGGAATCAATTTGCATCAGAGTGCTTAGTTACTGGGTGCAGGTCCCAGAGAACTAACTAAAAGGTTCTATGTGTCAGGCGGTCCTTGCACTCTGCTCTGCCATGTCTTATTTTTTATATTATCAGGTCCAACAACTCCCATTAGTCAGTGGACTGCAATGGGATTCGAACCCAAGACCTTCAACACTTGCGTGCTGAAGGACAGGCACTCTATCCACTGAGCCACCTCCTACTCTTACTCCTACATCTAACTGTTGTTCATTTATTGTTCATTTATTGTTCATCGTAAGTCTTTTATTGTTCATTTTACATTACACAAAGTTTATTATTTTATGAAATTACTGATGCTACCTCGATCATGATCTGCCAACCATTTTATGCTATATAACACAGGAAAATGTACAATTTCCTCATAAGATGGATGTACCAACATTACAGAAAAAGTCCAGCTCTGTATGGGAAGTAGCAAGTTTTATGAAACAATCATAGCAGAGGGTTTGTTGAAGCAGCCCAATTTCGTGCTAAGACATATTTTAGTCCAATCCGACATGTGTTGTGAGATGTGTAGCTGGTGCTGTACGTCCTGAAGCACTCGCGCGGCGGCCCCTTCAGCACAAACAGCAATGCTATAGGCCTTGAGTGCTGTACACATGTCACATTCAGCATGTGCCACATGTCGAACAACACCCATCGTTAGTGACGGGTTTTAGTGCCCATTCAGAACAGGATAAATTTCTATAATGAATGTTGCTTTTCTTGAATTTATCAATAACCGTTCCAGTAGCTACACAAACGGGTTAGGTACTGTTAGCTCAGTATTATTTCCATGTAGTACCATTATGAGAAACAAAAAGCCGTATTTGGCACTTTAGCCACCGTAACATAAGAGATAACTAGTGAATAAAGAATCCGCTTTGTTGTTGTTGTGATTCCAGGGAACACAAACAGCTATGATGGAGAGTCCAGTCACGATTACCTGTACACCCTGGATGTACAAGGTCCATCTGCTGTTACTACGGGGACCCAAACTATGATTCAAGAAAAGTCGGAGCCGATGGAGGTTGAGCCAGACCAGGCGAGGTTTCCATCAATTGATTTGTCGGAATCATCTGATACTACAGATATCAGTGATGATGATATTGGTTTGTAAAATTCACAGTAATGCATTGCAATTTATAAATCTATACAGCACACTTGTTTTGCTTTATTAACATGGAAACTAAAATCTTAGCAATCATCCACTGTGTTCTCCTTGATAGTCATTATATCACATGAGTTATTTTACAATTTGCTGTAATAGTATTTTGTCTCATAGATTTTGGTGATCTGTCCTTAGATATTACTTTACCGTGGATTTGTACATGAAAGTACTCGCATACCCGTTTGGTACTTGGTTTGAAAAATCAATCAGCTACCAACTTAAACCTAACTCATGTTTTAAAATTGAAACGTTGTTTTTTCCTCGGTGGATTTCAATGAGCCAAGTTGAGTTTTTGTTATGGTATCATTCCCACAAGGATAGATTGTACATGTCATATACAAAATGCTTTATTAATTCCAGGTGTTGAAAAGAGAAGGGCTCTGAGACTCTGGCTGATTGTGACAAGTGGATTGTTATCAACACACAACTCCGTTTGCTATTTAAAGACGTAAGTTATGTTCAAGAATATTGAAATTCTATCATTTGTGGCTAAAGGGTCAGTCTGTTTAGATTTTCCCATCCAAATACAATGTACTACAGTGCCACGCTGCCCGGGGTACAAAACAATCCTGCCTGTGTTAACACAAAACTCCCTGACCACACAGTCTTTCCCGTATTCTTACATAAATTTACCAGTGTTATTGTCTCCTGCAACTTGAGAATGCAACTCCTAAAATCAACATATGCACAGGGAGTTTTGGACTAACTCCCTGGTCTGCTGTGGGGTAACAGCACCAACCTTTGTGTAATGCTGCATGAGCCATTGATGTAGTTTTTATCTGGTTTCTTGTTTTTCATAAGGTATCATGTAGAGAATGTCGATGGCCTGCTTTGATATCGATGAAGTTTAGACAACAAGGATCAGCCCTTGTTGTCACAGGTAAATGCCCGTCATGCATCCACACATATAGGTGGGATTCCCAACCCAAGGTTGAAAGGAAGTATGCAGGGAATGTTATGCTGGCAGCATCTGTGCTACTTTCGTGAGTACAAAAACAATTCACATGGCTTCTTGTCTCGCCAACAATACCAATTTTATATTAATGAATTATTTATTAATTACTAATTTATTATTAATTACGATAGCCATAATCACTCCGTTATGATTGGGGACGCAGTATCCAAGTATTTTACTTCTGTGGTGAAGAAAGAAAACTGTAATTGCAAGTTCATGTTGCTGACTGCGTTTCCTTTACTGAAAAGAAATGACAGGAAAACAACACATTTTGCGAAAATAATATCTTTGTTTCAACAAAAATGTTTGCAGTTGATGAATATCTCTCTTGTAGTGGAAACACCTATGGCACACTAGAAAGCATGATGGGCATGATTAATGTAAGTGTGATATCATGCACACTCTTTTATGTATACCAGCGCAGCCTCCTATTTCCAATCATTAACCAAATGTACGATGAGACTATGAGAGTGGCTAGGATGATCATTGCTGAAAAAAGTAAGTCAGATTTATTGTGATTTTATAATAACGAGTAAGTCAGACTCCTGTAGTGCAAGCCACTGATCAACAAGTATTGGCTAGTAATCTGATGAGCCTGTTGACAAATTCCATAACACTTCTGTCTAGATGGAATTCAGTAATATGAGCCCTAACATACGGAGCTGAAGCTGTACTACACATGCTGTTTTATTTTATTTTAGTGATAACTAACATCTTACGGTATTGTATTGTTTAGGTGTACAACCTGACCTGGCAGGAGATGGCAGGCATGACAGCCCTGGCCATAATGCCCGCTATTGAACATACACGCTCCTTGATGTGGTAAGAATTGGATTTTTATTCTGTGACTCAACATATTAATCATCAAATCCAAATAACATAATTAAAACACAACATAACTATAAACTCCCGAACTCCCAGATATAGTTGTATATAGAATGTGAACAAATTTGAGCATATTTATCAAAATGAAGACAAAGGCATTTGACTGATGGATGACAATTTCCAGATGATGAGTATAATATATTTTTTATATTTAGTTTGATATTGGTAACCTTAGACTAGATCACCTCACCAGTGGCGTATATTAACAATCACAGACCACGGATATCCCTAAATCAAAATTTTTGATTACGTTTTGCAAGCCAGACTGAATAGCTCAGTGTGTAGAGCGTCTGCCTGGTAATCACTGTTTATTAGGAATGTTGTGGTTTCGAATCCCAACAGATTTTTTTCAAATGGGTGCTTTATAACTGGAGCATTTTTACTTTTCCCAAGGGTGATGTCTTATAAGTGAGGAATTACGGTAAATACAGAGTTTGACTTTTGACCTTGAGCTGGACAAGCCAATCAAAAGCCCGGTGTATTGACACACCCACACCCTCCCCGCCACGCTCATCTCTAAAAATTCAGTGAGTGAAATTTTTTAGAATATACGCCCCTGCACCTCACATCATTGCAATGTTACCCTTAATTGAGTATGGAGGTGGTTTTGCTGAGAGGAGAATCGAGTTAATTTAAATTTCCATTACAGTCAACTGGATTGGTCACCCATTCACTAACATTAGAGACTAGAGCTGTCACATCCTCTCAGGCAGCTGAAAAGCAGGCTTTCTTCGAGATCATGGAAGACGCAACATCCGAATTCAGTATAAGGGTTGTCACCACAGACGGTCATCTCGGTATTGCTCTACTGATGCGGACTGTTTATCCCCACATCATTCACAATCAGGTAAACCTACAAACACAAAATATAAATCGGCTTCGACGCAAGCGGACGATGACAAACACCACAAATGAGGCTCTGTTCTCAAAGATATGCAAAGCGCATGCTCAGTTTAATCACGGCTCTCAGAATAAAGGAAAACTAGTACCATAGTCACCTCAAAGAACAAGTTATTGTGCGTTCATGCTGGAAGTCAGAATTGAGTAAACCTGTGCGCTTTGATTTAATTGTTTAAATTTTACACTAGCATCTCTATATTATATTTCCACTCATTTTTAGGACGTGTGGAGTGTAAGACTAAAGATCAAAAGGAGCTTGTGCCTTGGATTTCTCACATAAAGAATCACATATGGTATTCCAGCACTACCTGTAATGGGGATGCAGAGCTTCTGGTGGAGATGGTGAAGTCTATGCCTCTCCACATCTCAAATGTCCATGAAGGATTCAATGGGCATGAGAAGTTCACCAGATGCCATCATGATCCGATAGGTAGGTAAGTTTTGCTTGATCTGACAATATATCTGAAATGACAAAGCGAAGGGTCAGAGTGGCCTGAAGTGGTAGAATTTATTATATCACCATAGATACGCTCCTTAATTTATTTGGTGCCGTATTAGATAAACCAAGCTCGAGAGTGATAATTGAGATGATTCTGCGAAATATCTTCCAGACCCAACCAGACAGAAATTCTGTGCCGGCTCGTTTGAAGTAAAGTATCTTAGAGTCTGGAAAAATGTTTCCAATTCCAACTTAATCTAGCTCTGATGAAACCTTGCAAGAGTATACAGCCAATCAGTGAGTAACTAGAAAATAATTTATATCAATCACATGTTTTGCTGGATATTTCGTGTGCCTCCAATTGCATCACCCCAGCCTGGTATTAGAGTTGAATGTTTTTAATTTAATTTTGTGCCTAGGAATCATTGGCAGGTACTGTCTTGTATGAAATGTCGTTGAATAATACTAGGAAAATATGCACTTGATAGACGATATGATAAATACACAAGCGGTCCTGTGTTCGTTCTTCTCGGACAGCCCAAAGAGACAAGCCAAGCTGACACATACGATCGAATCAACATCAGAAACCACTGCTAAGAAGAAACTATGCTCACTCTCAAAGACAAGATGGGTCGAACGGTAACTATTTATGCCATCCTAAAATAGGGAAAACTGAAGGTAATACTAAAGGTAATACTGAACTGAACAGATCCTACCAATTTTTTGTTGGTGTGAGGTTGAGCCATTGTGTTGAAATTGTATGGACCTTTATTGAATCATGAGACAAATAAAAAGAGTTTAAAAAGAGGAGGAGAATTGACAAACAGCATGAAAATGAAAGACCAGTAATCCACAGGCTGCACTTGTTTTAGATACACTGCTCTGGAGACCACAATCGAATTGTTACCACACATCGGAGAAAGTCTACAGGCAATGTTGTCAGAGAGAGAGAGTACCGTACTGACTGGGATAACATCTCTAACATGCTCAGGGCTCTGATGAGCTTCTCGTTTATATAGTCGTTGGTCGTCTGCTCCAACATCATGGCTTCCGGTAAGGAACTATGTGTGAGACTTCAAGGTAAGAGAACATTGACTTGTGTTATCTCGGGCAAAATATGATGTTATAATTTTATGGCTGTATGTCAAGCCAGCATGCATTAAGTATATATGGATAATTCTATTTACCAACTTCTACTCATTTAACGGGTAGTTCACTTAGCCATTCACTTTTTACAGAAAGTCAAACCACCAACCCCAAAAATATGATACAGAACGGTGCCCCGTCGTATCGTATGTGCTCTTACAATATTCATCATATTTGCTGTTTATATTCCAATTCCACCAGGTGGTAGCATTGATTTGGGTAGTGCTAACACACTCATCAACAACACTGAAAGGAAGTTAGTTGACTTCAGAGAGAATATCAATGACTACCGCAAGATGTGGTATGTACAAGCTGAAGAGCTAGCTGCCAAACTCAATGTTCAGCCATCTATCCCCAGACGGTGTGGTCATCAGCAGCACAGATCGAATGTACCAGCCAGCTCTCCAGAAGAAAACTACTCTCTAACGGTGACAGTAGAGTTTATAGGTGAGTAACACTCAACCGTCAAAATACAGCGACTTCTATTACTTTTGACAAATTAAGTAATCAAAGTGTTGTCTTCTTACGTTTTCTGATTAAGTGAGAGGAAACAACTCCAACATTGAAACACCATGCAAACAAGGATTAGGAACTCCTTCCTAATCATTGATGCAAAATTATTTATTTATTTTTAGTATAATAACCTATACTGTGCATCACTTTGTAGACTTTCTTCTCTCAGAGTACCACGGACGGTTTGATGGAACCGAGCAGCTGTACCCGTTACTGAACTTACTCCCTCTAGCAGCTACTGCTCCCAGCTGGCAGAGCAATGACACATGGCATGAGACTGTGTACGATGCAGCCCAGTTATATGCTGACCTCCTGTGAGAGATGGTGAGAGGTCATATGTCACCACATCAGCTCTTACACGGAGGTAATAAGAATAGACTGGCTCCAGTAGCTAAACCTCCTGGTATCGATCCACAGGACCTTCTCCAGGAGAGAGAAAACAGGTAGGATTACACAAATATACTATGTAATGATATTGGAACGCAGTATGCCAAATCAGTAAAATAACACAAATTTTTGAGTAATCATCAAGGGCATTAAACAATATCAGTATGCTGTAGGAAGATCCTGTACACAGTTTTAATAGTTTTCTATTCTAGTTTTGACTGCTAAATATTTCTCATTATATTCTCATATAGTGTAGGTGGTTTAATCCTCTTACATTGAATACCTGATCACTAGATGATACATATCTTTATAGTTTCTAGACTTGCTAACAGAATACAGTTGAGATTATTGGCTTTGGAAAATCTCCCCTCTAGTATTCCACAAGATCTACAAACTAAAGCTACAATAGAGATGTAAGCTCTCAGGCTACTAGACTTTCAGTCCGTTTCAATCTTCGCTTTGGTTTTTGTTGCCTCACTATAATGTGCTTTGGTCTTTGGGTAGAATTAAATTCAACCCCTCAATCTGCTTCGCTTTTGTCAAATTAATAATAACTAGATGTGCTTTTCAACGAGGGAGCTCAAACTACCGCAACACTCTACACAAGTGAACACTGTATCAGTAGCATAAGAAGCTACACAAAGAATATTCACAGAAGACTTCCACCCACTCAGTTTATTGTATACACTCATCATCACATAGGCTCAGGTGCTGCGTTGTGACACAGGCTAGTAAAAACTGTTATGATTGTAGCACGCTAGCCAACTGGACTCTGGAGTTTGAGAAATGGGCTCCGTCTGTAGTAAAGTTTGCTTATAAAGGAACTCCTAACAGCCGACGAGACATTCAGGCCCATATGAGAGGCACTAAATTCAATGTTCTCATCACCACATACGAATATGTCATCAAGGACAAGAATATCCTAGCTAAGGTATGACTCCTTATACACAAATACTAAAAATCTCCTGAGATTTTGTGCAATCTTTTGTCTCCTGATTTACTACGATACTATTCTATACTATGAAGGATAGCAAAATAAAATTTGTTGTAAGATATTTTTTGTTGTTGATGAAAGTGTCTATCTTTTGCTTGAATAAATTACTGCCAGTTCATTTGAGAATTTTCATAGACCAATTTTAAGATGATGGGTTTTTTCCACTAATATTGATGGTTTTTACTGTAGTGCTGTAGATATTATTGTTTTGTAAGATTAGTAGATTTTCCAGTATATTGATTAAGCTGTACTGCATATTTTTCACTGGATATTTCATGTTTTTATACTGTAGATCCGCTGGAGGTTGATGGTGATAGATGAAGGTCACAGAATGAAGAATCACCACTGTAAGCTGACTCAGACACTGAACCAGCATTACATCGCACCTCACCGCCTACTGCTCACCGGTACACCCCTACAGAATAAACTGCCAGAGCTCTGGGCTCTACTCAACTTCCTGCTGCCCAGCATCTTCAAGTCTGTCACCACATTCGAGCAGTGGTTCAACGCTCCCTTCGCTCTCACTGGTGAAAAGGTGGGAAAGCAATCTATCTAAACAGTAATGTGATTGCAGTCACATGTGAGAAGTATATTGTACTGTAACCCTAGTACTGGTGTTCTTGAAGTTTACTTTGGGTCTCTTCGTCAATTTATGTCCATTTTTTCTATGGTTGTACCAAAATTGCCATGTAATCTTATATAAGATTCCACTTTCCTACCGCGCATAATATAATGCATTACTAGATGGGCCCAGTGTGCATCCATCCGCAAAGCAGATACAAGGGTGTGTTGTATCTGTTCTATAAACTGTCAAAGGTTTTGTATGCCTGAGCCACATAAATCTTAGTGACACTTTTAGAATCTTATTCACTCCTGTCTCAGGTTGAGCTGAATCAAGAAGAGACATTGCTGATTATTCGTTGTCTGCACAAGGTGCTCCGCCCCTTCCTGTTGCGTCGTCTGAAAAAAGAGGTGGAGTCCCAGCTACCAGATAAGGTGGAGTATGTGGTGAAGTGTGACATGTCTGCTCTACAGAAGGTTCTATATCAGCATATGAAGAAGAGAGGTATACTCCTCAGCGATGGATCTGAGAAAGGCAAACAGGTACATACTGTCATGATAATCAACCGCTTCAGCAGTGTCGTAATCTCAAGAATGATGATGAGATCTTTTCTGCTGCTCTCCTTTCATGTCGCTGCATTTTCAATGTGCTGTTAAAAAGTAAGATGGTGCTCCCTGCATGAAGGACTCAAATATTTATACATGTATAATATTTATTTCAGGGTAAAGGCGGTACAACGGCTCTAATGAACACAATCATGCAGCTGAGGAAACTGGCTAACCACCCTCTTCTCTTCGCCCATATTGAGGAGGCCTTGGCTGATCACAAGGGACTGGCCAGCAATGTGGTTCAGGGGTATGATTAACTAAAAATTGTATGATTTTACATAATGTCGGTTTTTAAATTACTCTAGAAGGATTCCACAAATAATTAACCTTCTCTTTGAATCAAATCTACCAACAGCAAGCATGACTATCAACACTCAACTTGAGAAATAACCAAACTCTGCAGAATGATTAGAAACCCCTGTTATAACCTTACAAATATTCATCCCTGTTATAACCTTACAAATATACACCCCTGTTATGACCCTACATCTTGTATGTACTGCAGAGCTGACCTGTACAGAACAGCAGGAAAGTTTGAGCTGTTAGACAGGATATTACCTAAACTCAAGAGTACAGGTCACAGAGTACTTCTCTTCTGTCAGATGACTGCTGTCATGACTATCATGGAAGATTACTTCAACTACAGAGGTATGTGTAAGCGAGCGCTGTGTATGAGTTACTTGAGTAATGTATGTGTGTGCTATTAGCGAGTTCTGTATGCGTCTACTGTTCATCTTCTAGTTCCTAAACCTTTAGCTTTCTTAGTTGAGCACACAGGTTTTACTAACTGTTTGTATTGGTTATCTCTCATACTTGCGATTTTCATAAAATAATCTGTTTTTTCGATTCCAATCAATGCTTTATGATTACTGATATACATTATACCGTGATGTGGTTGTCGCTGCTGGCTGTATACAGACAAACTGTATACAATACCCTGGTACACAGACCTTGCTACGTTAAAGTTTACTTTGTATGTGTTACAGAGTATAAGTATCTGCGTCTAGATGGTACAACTAAAGCCGATGATAGAGGTTCACTTCTCGCCACGTTTAATGCTAAAGACTCAGAGTATTTTATATTCTTACTGAGTACGAGGGCTGGAGGTCTGGGTCTGAATCTACAGTCAGCGGATACTGTCATCATCTTTGACTCTGACTGGAATCCTCATCAGGTATTATACCTCTACATATACATGTCTTGTTGTTTAATCCAACGATTTTTTTTGTTATCAACTATCATACTCATGTTGGGTGGGATATTAGCTATGCTGCTAAACATTGTAGATAAGAAGCAGCTTCCCCTCCCCTTCTAAAGTCTTTCTGATTCCCAGTATGATACCCAGCACTGCGCTGGTAAGATAAGATATACAGATCTTCAGCGATGACTCACAGTGCTTACCCTTCATCAGTGTTAAGTGCTGTAAGTGTTGTCGACCGCTTTGTTTGTATCTCTAAGACACGATGAGACATATTTAATATTTGTATTACAGGATCAGCAGGCTCAGGACAGAGCTCATCGTATTGGACAGAAGAATGAGGTTAGAGTCCTCAGGCTACTCACTGTCGGTACTGTAGAGGAGAAAATCCTAGCTGCTGCCAGGTATGTTACGTAACGTTATGTTATCAGCTCGCCTAGAAGGAGAGGCAACTCCAGCATTCCTATAGTGCAATATTAACCCATGCAGACCATACAGATCATCTAGACTTGTTGTCCCCGGGAACTCGGGGATTGTGTTTCTTGAGGTGCAACTAAAAAAACGCTTTTGCTTTACGGGGATGACTGATTAAATAGGAGCCTAGATAGTAAAATTTGGTATGTTTTAATAAAATTTGGTGAATTGAAAGGGCATAACAAATTAACACTGCACTGGGATTTTTGATTTGCCAAAATTATCATCCATATATCTTGATATGTTTTACATAAACTGCTCCGTCACATGGGAGGTATTTTCATCAAGTGAATGGTAATTTTCTAAAATTTAATTCAGAGTTTTCATTGCCTAATTGATATTAAATCTGACATTAATCATGCACAGGTACAAGCTGAATGTGGATGAGAAGGTAATACAGGCCGGTAAGTTTGACATGAAGACTTCAGCCTCAGAGAGACAAGTTCTACTAAGGAATATTCTCACTAGAAATGAAGAAGATGATGTACGTGCCTCTCTTACTTCATTAGATCATTGGGAGTGGCTCCTTACGGTGTGATATTCAAGAGAGTCCAGACACCAATATTTAAAATCCAAAATTGAGGGATTCCTCGAATCCTAGTGTCTGTCTTGCGTGAATTAAGTCAATCATTTAACTAAGTCAAGGTTCATACTTGCTTATTTGGTTGGTAAATCACCTTCTTATCGTGAACAAAATGGAGCACTTACCCCGATGTATCAAAACTGAAGCAGCGATGGAAACAAATATCAGTGTTAGGGTCACTAGGGATAAACTCCTCATCATTGGGTGTTTGTTGATATTTAGGATGAGGATGAGGTACCAGATGACGAGACTATTAATCAGTACTTGGCTCGTTCAGAAGAAGAGTTTGAGCTGATGCAGGGTATGGATTTAGAGAGATGTCGCGCCGAGGCCAGAGATGTTAATTGACAGCCCAGACTGATCGAAGTCAGCGAGCTGCCTCAGTGGCTTGTTAAGGATGAGGAAGAGGTAGGCCTATGGAGTGATTCACTTCAGCTTAGCATGTTCACAAAAACCGTGTGATAACGTGGGTACATGATCCCAGTATGATGAATATTGACCAAACAGCCTAATTAATGATTATGGCGAGCTTTATCCTGATCCTGATCCTGATCCCATTAAAGTGTTGTTAACAGACTGTATATCGACGATATTTATAATTCTTTTTTATCAATAATGGTGTATTTGGGTAACGCTCAGACAGGCCAGTATCTTACCCACTTTTAACTCTAAACTTCCCACTGTTGTTTGATTGGTGAAAAAAGTAAAATAAAACTTTTTCTCACTCCTTGCCTGTAATGCTCTCTTGACAGTGTGACAATGTGACAGATATAGATGTAATATATGCGTTTAGGTTGTGAGGCTGGCGTTTGAGGAAGAGGGAGATAAGATATTTGGATGAGGAAACAGGGAGAGGAAAGAAGCGGATTATTCTGATCAGCTGACGATCGGGAGTTTATGGATGTGAGTGTTTTACTATATACCCTTACACAATAACAAAGTTCAAACTGCATGTGCTGAATTTTTTAACTTTGGGGGCCGCATTTTTTGCCATTTCTATCAGTTCCATCAATGATGAAAGAGATTAACTTATTGTTGCTAGAGGCGACAACTCCCAAAACACTACGATTAACACTGATCAAAGATTTATTTTGAGGCTCATTTTTAACATAAGGGGACATCAAACAGAATTCCTTAAAATTTAAAATTAGGTAAAATGTTAAAATAACATGTCTTGATATCTTGTAGGTGTATGTATCATTATGTGCTGCTGATCTCAGAATTTATGTAAAATAAATCTTTTCAATCTGTCACTATACAGGCCATTGAGGAGGGTGGGTTAGAGGAGTATGAGGATATGAGGCGTAGGAAAGCTAGTAAGGGTCCGACTGACTTTGATGAGCAGCCTGAAACAACTAACCCTGAGAAGAGAAAGAAGATCGAATCTAATGTAGCCTTAGAGAAGGGAGCGCCCAACCCTCCGGAGGTCACTAAACAGTTCAAGAAACTGCTGCAAACTGTGCTGTCACATGAGGACAGGTGAGACAAATATATTTATCTATGTATTTATATATTATATATTCATTCCTATATTGTATATAATAATAATAATAATAATAATAATATATGAACTTTATTGCTATTCAAGGCCCCTTTTCGGGGCAAATACGAATATGCTTACAGCAAGGAGTATCTCCCTGCTTACAGTAATAAGAATTATCATCTATTTAGCGCACTCCTGTACAAGGTAGGAGTGGGTAAGCTAGGCTATTGTCCGGAGAGCTCACCTCCTTAAGCAGCATGGGTATACACAAATTAGGAATGAATATACAATAATATTTAGAGGCACGAGAACGGAACATTAAGTGCATTGGAGCGGCTTGATAGTGTGTGAGAGTTGTTATGATCAAACAAAATAAATCGGAACTCCAATTTGTGGTTACTGTGTGTAATCAAGGAGTTGTTAATCAACTTTGTTGGGTAATTCATTGACTGTTAAAACAAAATGATTGTAGCAGTAAATGCCACCCACCCTGGAGGATTTTAGGTTATAGTATTTTTGATAGTTTCTCTGATTTAACTGACTAACCTGACCTCTTGATCTGTCCTCTTTGTTCTCAGTAGTGACGGTCGTATACTAAGTGAACCATTCTACCAGCTACCAAGTCGTAGAGAACTCCCTGACTACTATGATGTGATCAGGAAACCGATGGACTTCAAGAAAACCTGTAAAAACATCAAGATTCACAAGTACAGATGTCTGGATGATATTGATGCTGATATGGCCTTACTATGCAAGAACGCACAGAACTACAACATAGAGGGCTCTTTGGTTAGTAATTTTGTTTATGATAAATAGACGCTTCCTATCAATACGCCACTTTACAGAACCCATGAGTCAAATGCAGCACTGAATCTCTTGTGTTGTGACAGTAGAGATTGTTGCTATATTATTAGATCTATGAGGACAGTATACGCCTGCATTCTATCTGGTCTAACGCTCGTGAGTTACTGGAGAAGGGTGAGCTAAAGACTCCAGAAAACTCCAGTGATGAAGAGGAGGAGGAAAAGATCACCCCTGTTCCAACTCCAGCCAAAACTCCATCAGGGGGAAATCTACCACTAAGAAGAGTAAACCCAAACGAGACCTATATGATGGAGGTAGGCGGTGCCGATAGCTAATTCCTATTGTTACATCACCTTTTAATGTATCTTGTGAATAGTTGTTCTATGGAAGTCAACAAAAATATTATTGTCAGGACAACACCCATAACCAAAGTTATGTGGGCAAAGTTCTCAATTATTGATAGAAACCATACATAATAGTGAGATTGTGACAACTTCTAGGTGCCATATTTCACGTTTAATATGGTATGACAACTTCTACTTCTCCGGCTATATTATCATTGACTTGACCTTAAGAAGATTAAGTATTATGTTTAATTGTTTGATTTAAAGGAGAGAAAAAGAAGAGAGGCAGGCCCCGTAAATAGAAGGTAGTTATAGAGTCAGATGAAGATGAGCCCTTACATACTTATACTTCTCTAGAGAACGCTGGAGCTGCCGGCTCTGCTGCTGCCGCTGCACCTTCTTTTAAGGATTACTACGCTGCTTCTACATCATATACCAACCAATCACAGGTCAGTTATGTAATAACTTATCCGAGTAAATTATTAATATGTTTTAAGGTTTATATTATATGCTTACAAAATATCTTGCGGCTGAATATATTACCAATGGCCAAATTGATTTTAATGCTACTTTTAGAGGAAATAATTACAAAAAAAGAGTTTGATTATCTAAATAATCAGTTATGTGCTGCCTGCGTTTTACAAGGCAGAGTTCCCGAAATACACATGCTATGCCTGATTTTGTTCTTTATTTACTCAAATTATTATTGACCTCATACTTTACATTTATTAATATAGTCAGAACCAGGACCATCTTATACAGATATGGAGCCAATGCAGGAGTGAGACCCGGCTGACTCAGCAGGATAAAAGCAATACACACACTCAATCTTAGTGTCTCGGATGAATATGTCACCTAAATTTAAATCGTTTAATCCCTGAAACTCTATATCGTAATTCTGGTATTTATGTTTACTGTCTAGGAAGGCATATTAGTAATGTTTGTTGTCTCATATGCTCCAATATTTAAACACTTGGACTTTCTTGGCGTATTTTGCTACTGTACAGTGATTTTTTGTTGTAACTTAATGTTTACTAAACATAAGGGGAGATGAATTAATATTATCATGTCATATTATATCGATAAAATGGACATGTATCGGAAACCACTTACCCCAACAAGTCATTTAGTATAAATGCCCACAATGCAGATCAGTCAATAAAGCTAAGCCTAGAAAGATTAGTTGACTGGTATATTCGTCAACACTGTTTGACTAACCATCCCATCAGCAATGCACAACATGCATATTTGGCTTCAAAGTCAACCGACAGTGCATTAAACAGCCTAATAACTAATATCGAAAAATCAAGATTAAAAAAACAAGGGGTTTTTTGTTGCTTTGTTGATATACAAGGTGCTTTCGATCACACATCACCCACAACAGTCAAGAGAATGTTACATAGACATCATATTTCCCATATTAGAACCTTTTCCTGCAGTTTCAACACAAGATAGTATAGGTGGTATTAACTGGTTGATGCAAGCCAAAATATTGATTTTGATTTGTATGCAAATAATGTCATTGTGTAATTGGAGGGTTGGGTTGTATGAGCAGACTGCGAATGCACTGTCAAGCCAAAGTTCCGTGAAAAATCTGTTTAAATGGATGTCCTGTGTTTTTATTGACAATATGATTTGGGCCGATTTGCGAATCAGATACATAAAAAACGTTCTTATGGACTTAAGTTGTTTGTTTCTGCTGTGTTTATGTTTGTAGCTGCGCAGTTTATGGTGGTGAATGCAAAGCATTACACAAATACACAAATAAAGAGTTTCTTATAAATTAAGACCGATACAAATATAAACCCTATGTTATCCTAACTAACCTGATCTTGAAGAGTTCTCTTCCTACGGAAAAAAGAATGACAACTCTAATAAGTAAATCAAAACTTTCCGCAAACAGCATAATAATAGCACAACAAATAGATTATCCAATAACAGAGATCAAATAATCAGGTCAGTTTGTTGCACCCCTCCTCAAATAAAATCGAGAAGGTAAATTGCATACTAACAATGTTATGGAAGAGAAATGTATGTTCTATAATAGATAAAAGATATAATGAAGAAGGAGAAGGATGATTCTGTTGTCATATAGAGAAACAAGTTAAAATGTCTAGGAATAAGACTATAAACATGCAAATCAAAACAAGAGTTGCATGCCCTTGTTTAGTTATTCCTGCATCCAAGCATAAAACTGCTAAAATTAATCACCATAATTGTCTACGGCCATATCACGTTGAAAACGCCAGTTCTCGTCCGATCACTGAAGCTAAGCAATCGTCGAGCCCAGTTAGTACTTGGATGGGTGACCGCCTGGGAATACTGGGTGCTGTAGACTTTTGATAATTTTCCATTTTTAAAACCTAAAAACAACATGTTATATTATTTGCTCTACAGTCAATATGAGCTGCATGAAGTGAATTTTTTAAGGGTCAGCTCAGCACCACCCCTTCTTCACCCCCCCCCCCCCCCCCAATTATTCCTAAACGGCAGCTAAGCAAGCATGTGTATTGCGACGAAAAAGAAGACGAAAAGTGCAATTTTTGAGAAGATAAATTCAAGAAAATCCTGCATTATGTGTCAATTCCCATCTGAATTTGGCAGCAGCGATATTTGACAAGCTCAGCGTAGGGGATCGCTGGTACTATCAGAGGTTTGTCCCCCATGCCAAGAAGAGGATGCCGAAAAAAAGATGTTTGACCGGTGCTGCTTTGCTATCACTTTTGGACAATACTCCAGAAATGATAACCAGTAGGAAAGCTAGCGAAATTGGAAAATTGCAGCAGCCATTATAGGCTATTGTTATTGACAACAGAAATTATGACTTGTAGGCGGTAATCCTGATAATGGCTGGTGTTCACTAGATAGGTTAAGTGTGTCGATGTGCACATGATTACCAAAATCCAGCCGCGGACATCAGATTTTGCTAACTAAACAGGTATAGATTTCATAAAATCAGAATATCTGTGGCTGTACGATGGATCACACACGAGTGTCACATTGTAAATCCCTTGGCGTACAGTCCTGACTAATGCTTAGATCACTGCTGGTACTGTCACAACCGAACAAAAGAGTAACTTACCAGAGCCCGCTACTTGCTGCCAGCTTATAACTTGCGTTTTTAATCCTGCGCTGTGAGTGCAGCGTTTAGTCCGACAGAATGTTAAACAATGGAGCTAAGCGTGATGTCGCGTCAAGATCATTGTTGCCACAGAGTTCATAGCATGCTACAAATTCTCCGCAAAAAGTCCAATGCCGTTAAAAGATGCTTGTATGAGCCATCAAACCCGGCAGCTGGGTTGAAACCTGGCAGCCAAACCAACCAGTCCCTCCTCAAATAAAATCGAAAAGGTAAATTGCATACTAACAATGTTATGGAAGAGAAATGTATGTTCTATAATAGATAAAAGATATAATGAAGAAGGAGAAGGATGATTCTGTTGTCATATAGAGAAACAAGTTAAAATGTCTAGGAATAAGACTATAAACATGCAAATCAAAACAAGAGTTGCATGCCCTTGTTTAGTTATTCCTGCATCCAAGCATAAAACTGCTAAAATTAATCACCATAATTGTCTACGGCCATATCACGTTGAAACGCCAGTTCTCGTCCGATCACTGAAGCTAAGCAATCGTCGAGCCCAGTTAGTACTTGGATGGGTGACCGCCTGGGAATACTGGGTGCTGTAGACTTTTGATAATTTTCCATTTTTGAAACCTAAAAACAACATGTTATATTATTTGCTCTACAGTCAATATGAGCTGCATGAAGTGAATTTTTTAAGGGTCAGCTCAGCACCACCCCTTCTTCACCCCCCCCAATTATTCCTAAACGGCAGCTAAGCAAGCATGTGTATTGCGACGAAAAAGAAGACGAAAAGTGCAATTTTTGAGAAGATAAATTCAAGAAAATCCTGCATTATGTGTCAATTCCCATTTGAATTTGGCAGCAGCGATATTTGAAAAGCTCAGCGTAGGGGATCGCTGGTACTATCAGAGGTTTGTCCCCCATGCCAAGAAGAGGATGCCGAAAAAAAGATGTTTGACCGGTGCTGCTTTGCTATCACTTTTGGACAATACTCCAGAAATGACAACCAGTAGGAAAGCTAGCGAAATTGGAAAATTGCAGCAGCCATTATAGGCTATTGTTATTGACAACAGAAATTATGACTTGTAGGCGGTAATCCTGATAATGGCTGGTGTTCACTAGATAGGTTAAGTGTGTCGATGTGCACATGATTACCAAAATCCAGCCGCGGACATCAGATTTTGCTAACTAAACAGGTATAGATTTCATAAAATCAGAATATCTGTGGCTGTACGATGGATCACACACGAGTGTCACATTGTAATTCCCTTGGCGTACAGTCCAGACTAATGCTTAGATCACTGCTGGTACTGTCACAACCGAACAAAAGAGTAACTTACCAGAGCCTGCTTCTTGCTGCCAGCTTATAACTTGCGTTTTTAATCCTGCGCTGTGAGTGCAGCGTTTAGTCCGACAGAATGTTAAACAATGGAGCTAAGCGTGATGTCGCGTCAAGATCATTGTTGCCACAGAGTTCATAGCATGCTACAAATTCTCCGCAAAAAGTCCAATGCCGTTAAAAGATGCTTGTATGAGCCATCAAACCCGGCAGCTGGGTTGAAACCTGGCAGCCAAACCAACCAGTCCCTCCTCAAATAAAATCGAAAAGGTAAATTGCATACTAACAATGTTATGGAAGAGAAATGTATGTTCTATAATAGATAAAAGATATAATGAAGAAGGAGAAGGATGATTCTGTTGTCATATAGAGAAACAAGTTAAAATGTCTAGGAATAAGACTATAAACATGCAAATCAAAACAAGAGTTGCATGCCCTTGTTTAGTTATTCCTGCATCCAAGCATAAAACTGCTAAAATTAATCACCATAATTGTCTACGGCCATATCACGTTGAAAACGCCAGTTCTCGTCCGATCACTGAAGCTAAGCAATCGTCGAGCCCAGTTAGTACTTGGATGGGTGACCGCCTGGGAATACTGGGTGCTGTAGACTTTTGATAATTTTCCATTTTTAAAACCTAAAAACAACATGTTATATTATTTGCTCTACAGTCAATATGAGCTGCATGAAGTGAATTTTTTAAGGGTCAGCTCAGCACCACCCCTTCTTCACCCCCCCCCCCCCCAATTATTCCTAAACGGCAGCTAAGCAAGCATGTGTATTGCGACGAAAAAGAAGACGAAAAGTGCAATTTTTGAGAAGATAAATTCAAGAAAATCCTGCATTATGTGTCAATTCCCATTTGAATTTGGCAGCAGCGATATTTGACAAGCTCAGCGTAGGGGATCGCTGGTACTATCAGAGGTTTGTCCCCCATGCCAAGAAGAGGATGCCGAAAAAAAGATGTTTGACCGGTGCTGCTTTGCTATCACTTTTGGACAATACTCCAGAAATGATAACCAGTAGGAAAGCTAGCGAAATTGGAAAATTGCAGCAGCCATTATAGGCTATTGTTATTGACAACAGAAATTATGACTTGTAGGCGGTAATCCTGATAATGGCTGGTGTTCACTAGATAGGTTAAGTGTGTCGATGTGCACATGACTACCAAAATCCAGCCGCGGACATCAGATTTTGCTAACTAAACAGGTATAGATTTCATAAAATCAGAATATCTGTGGCTCTACGATGGATCACACACGAGTGTCACATTGTAATTCCCTTGGCGTACAGTCCAGACTAGTGCTTAGATCACTGCTGGTACTGTCACAACCGAACAAAAGAGTAACTTACCAGAGCCCGCTACTTGCTGCCAGCTTATAACTTGCGTTTTTAATCCTGCGCTGTGAGTGCAGCGTTTAGTCCGACAGAATGTTAAACAATGGAGCTAAGCGTGATGTCGCGTCAAGATCATTGTTGCCACAGAGTTCATAGCATGCTACAAATTCTCCGCAAAAAGTCCAATGCCGTTAAAAGATGCTTGTATGAGCCATCAAACCCGGCAGCTGGGTTGAAACCTGGCAGCCAAACCAACCAGTCCCTCCTCAAATAAAATCGAAAAGGTAAATTGCATACTAACAATGTTATGGAAGAGAAATGTATGTTCTATAATAGATAAAAGATATAATGAAGAAGGAGAAGGATGATTCTGTTGTCATATAGAGAAACAAGTTAAAATGTCTAGGAATAAGACTATAAACATGCAAATCAAAACAAGAGTTGCATGCCCTTGTTTAGTTATTCCTGCATCCAAGCATAAAACTGCTAAAATTAATCACCATAATTGTCTACGGCCATATCACGTTGAAAACGCCAGTTCTCGTCCGATCACTGAAGCTAAGCAATCGTCGAGCCCAGTTAGTACTTGGATGGGTGACCGCCTGGGAATACTGGGTGCTGTAGACTTTTGATAATTTTCCATTTTTGAAACCTAAAAACAACATGTTATATTATTTGCTCTACAGTCAATATGAGCTGCATGAAGTGAATTTTTTAAGGGTCAGCTCAGCACCACCCCTTCTTCACCCCCCCCCCCCCCAATTATTCCTAAACGGCAGCTAAGCAAGCATGTGTATTGCGACGAAAAAGAAGACGAAAAGTGCAATTTTTGAGAAGATAAATTCAAGAAAATCCTGCATTATGTGTCAATTCCCATTTGAATTTGGCAGCAGCGATATTTGAAAAGCTCAGCGTAGGGGATCGCTGGTACTATCAGAGGTTTGTCCCCCATGCCAAGAAGAGGATGCCGAAAAAAAGATGTTTGACCGGTGCTGCTTTGCTATCACTTTTGGACAATACTCCAGAAATGACAACCAGTAGGAAAGCTAGCGAAATTGGAAAATTGCAGCAGCCATTATAGGCTATTGTTATTGACAACAGAAATTATGACTTGTAGGCGGTAATCCTGATAATGGCTGGTGTTCACTAGATAGGTTAAGTGTGTCGATGTGCACATGATTACCAAAATCCAGCCGCGGACATCAGATTTTGCTAACTAAACAGGTATGGATTTCATAAAATCAGAATATCTGTGGCTGTACGATGGATCACACACGAGTGTCACATTGTAATTCCCTTGGCGTACAGTCCAGACTAATGCTTAGATCACTGCTGGTACTGTCACAACCGAACAAAAGAGTAACTTACCAGAGCCTGCTTCTTGCTGCCAACTTATAACTTGCGTTTTTAATCCTGCGCTGTGAGTGCAGCGTTTAGTCCGACAGAATGTTAAACAATGGAGCTAAGCGTGATGTCGCGTCAAGATCATTGTTGCCACAGAGTTCATAGCATGCTACAAATTCTCCGCAAAAAGTCCAATGCCGTTAAAAGATGCTTGTATGAGCCATCAAACCCGGCAGCTGGGTTGAAACCTGGCAGCCAAACCAACCAGTCCCTCCTCAAATAAATCGAAAAGGTAAATTGCATACTAACAATGTTATGGAAGAGAAATGTATGTTCTATAATAGATAAAAGATATAATGAAGAAGGAGAAGGATGATTCTGTTGTCATATAGAGAAACAAGTTAAAATGTCTAGGAATAAGACTATAAACATGCAAATCAAAACAAGAGTTGCATGCCCTTGTTTAGTTATTCCTGCATCCAAGCATAAAACTGCTAAAATTAATCACCATAATTGTCTACGGCCATATCACGTTGAAAACGCCAGTTCTCGTCCGATCACTGAAGCTAAGCAATCGTCGAGCCCAGTTAGTACTTGGATGGGTGACCGCCTGGGAATACTGGGTGCTGTAGACTTTTGATAATTTTCCATTTTTAAAACCTAAAAACAACATGTTATATTATTTGCTCTACAGTCAATATGAGCTGCATGAAGTGAATTTTTTAAGGGTCAGCTCAGCACCACCCCTTCTTCACCCCCCCCCCCCCCAATTATTCCTAAACGGCAGCTAAGCAAGCATGTGTATTGCGACGAAAAAGAAGACGAAAAGTGCAATTTTTGAGAAGATAAATTCAAGAAAATCCTGCATTATGTGTCAATTCCCATTTGAATTTGGCAGCAGCGATATTTGACAAGCTCAGCGTAGGGGATCGCTGGTACTATCAGAGGTTTGTCCCCCATGCCAAGAAGAGGATGCCGAAAAAAAGATGTTTGACCGGTGCTGCTTTGCTATCACTTTTGGACAATACTCCAGAAATGATAACCAGTAGGAAAGCTAGCGAAATTGGAAAATTGCAGCAGCCATTATAGGCTGTTGTTATTGACAACAGAAATTATGACTTGTAGGCGGTAATCCTGATAATGGCTGGTGTTCACTAGATAGGTTAAGTGTGTCGATGTGCACATGATTACCAAAATCCAGCCGCGGACATCAGATTTTGCTAACTAAACAGGTATAGATTTCATCAAATCAGAATATCTGTGGCTCTACGATGGATCACACACGAGTGTCACATTGTAATTCCCTTGGCGTACAGTCCAGACTATTGCTTAGATCACTGCTGGTACTGTCACAACCGAACAAAAGAGTAACTTACCAGAGCCCGCTACTTGCTGCCAGCTTATAACTTGCGTTTTTAATCCTGCGCTGTGAGTGCAGCGTTTAGTCCGACAGAATGTTAAACAATGGAGCTAAGCGTGATGTCGCGTCAAGATCATTGTTGCCACAGAGTTCATAGCATGCTACAAATTCTCCGCAAAAAGTCCAATGCCGTTAAAAGATGCTTGTATGAGCCATCAAACCCGGCAGCTGGGTTGAAACCTGGCAGCCAAACCAACCAGTCCCTCCTCAAATAAAATCGAAAAGGTAAATTGCATACTAACCAATGTTATGGAAGAGAAATGTATGTTCTATAATAGATAAAAGATATAATGAAGAAGGAGAAGGATGATTCTGTTGTCATATAGAGAAACAAGTTAAAATGTCTAGGAATAAGACTATAAACATGCAAATCAAAACAAGAGTTGCATGCCCTTGTTTAGTTATTCCTGCATCCAAGCATAAAACTGCTAAAATTAATCACCATAATTGTCTACGGCCATATCACGTTGAAAACGCCAGTTCTCGTCCGATCACTGAAGCTAAGCAATCGTCGAGCCCAGTTAGTACTTGGATGGGTGACCGCCTGGGAATACTGGGTGCTGTAGACTTTTGATAATTTTCCATTTTTGAAACCTAAAAACAACATGTTATATTATTTGCTCTACAGTCAATATGAGCTGCATGAAGTGAATTTTTTAAGGGTCAGCTCAGCACCACCCCTTCTTCACCCCCCCCCCAATTATTCCTAAACGGCAGCTAAGCAAGCATGTGTATTGCGACGAAAAAGAAGACGAAAAGTGCAATTTTTGAGAAGATAAATTCAAGAAAATCCTGCATTATGTGTCAATTCCCATTTGAATTTGGCAGCAGCGATATTTGACAAGCTCAGCGTAGGGGATCGCTGGTACTATCAGAGGTTTGTCCCCCATGCCAAGAAGAGGATGCCGAAAAAAGATGTTTGACCGGTGCTGCTTTGCTATCACTTTTGGACAATACTCCAGAAATGATAACCAGTAGGAAAGCTAGCGAAATTGGAAAATTGCAGCAGCCATTATAGGCTATTGTTATTGACAACAGAAATTATGACTTGTAGGCGGTAATCCTGATAATGGCTGGTGTTCACTAGATAGGTTAAGTGTGTCGATGTGCACATGATTACCAAAATCCAGCCGCGGACATCAGATTTTGCTAACTAAACAGGTATAGATTTCATAAAATCAGAATATCTGTGGCTGTACGATGGATCACACACGAGTGTCACATTGTAATTCCCTTGGCGTACAGTCCAGACTAATGCTTAGATCACTGCTGGTACTGTCACAACCGAACAAAAGAGTAACTTACCAGAGCCCGCTACTTGCTGCCAGCTTATAACTTGCGTTTTAATCCTGCGCTGTGAGTGCAGCGTTTAGTCCGACAGAATGTTAAACAATGGAGCTAAGCGTGATGTCGCGTCAAGATCATTGTTGCCACAGAGTTCATAGCATGCTACAAATTCTCCGCAAAAAGTCCAATGCCGTTAAAAGATGCTTGTATGAGCCATCAAACCCGGCAGCTGGGTTGAAACCTGGCAGCCAAACCAACCAGTCCCTCCTCAAATAAAATCGAAAAGGTAAATTGCATACTAACAATGTTATGGAAGAGAAATGTATGTTCTATAATAGATAAAAGATATAATGAAGAAGGAGAAGGATGATTCTGTTGTCATATAGAGAAACAAGTTAAAATGTCTAGGAATAAGACTAATAAAACATGCAAATCAAAACAAGAGTTGCATGCCCTTGTTTAGTTTATTCCTGCATCCAAGCATAAAACTGCTAAAATTAATCACCATAATTGTCTACGGCCATATCACGTTGAAAACGCCAGTTCTCGTCCGATCACTGAAGCTAAGCAATCGTCGAGCCCAGTTAGTACTTGGATGGGTGACCGCCTGGGAATACTGGGTGCTGTAGACTTTTGATAATTTTTCCATTTTTGAAACCTAAAAACAACATGTTATATTATTTGCTCTACAGTCAATATGAGCTGCATGAAGTGAATTTTTTAAGGGTCAGCTCAGCACCACCCCTTCTTCACCCCCCCCCCAATTATTCCTAAACGGCAGCTAAGCAAGCATGTGTATTGCGACGAAAAAGAAGACGAAAAGTGCAATTTTTGAGAAGATAAATTCAAGAAAATCCTGCATTATGTGTCAATTCCCATTTGAATTTGGCAGCAGCGATATTTGACAAGCTCAGCGTAGGGGATCGCTGGTACTATCAGAGGTTTGTCCCCCATGCCAAGAAGAGGATGCCGAAAAAAAAGATGTTTGACCGGTGCTGCTTTGCTATCACTTTTGGACAATACTCCAGAAATGATAACCAGTAGGAAAGCTAGCGAAATTGGAAAATTGC